>PRKT01000133.1:755227-786159 GCA_003671525.1 Saccostrea glomerata | reverse complement strand
GGGGGGGGGGGGGGGGGGGGGTCTGCATTTTCCGATTGGGATCTGAAATGAAGTGGAAATGACTGAATCTGAATCGCTTATCGATATATTATGTGTACACGGAATTTCAAGTTTTGTTCCCATCTGTGTACATAATAACTATGGTAACAGAAAGGGAAATAATTCACGAGCCTTAATATCGCCTATAAAAATATATATTTTTTACGATTTTGATATTTTACATGCCAGGAAAACGTCAGAACCGGCGCCATTACGAAAACTGGAAATTTCGCCGTCTTCAGCTGGAGTTGATTTTCAATCCTTGTGAACCGAACTAAATGCCGAAAACAAATTTATCGAAAGCACAATGCCTCTAGTACTCACCAATATCGATGAAAAGAAAATATCACTCCACATTTCGTATCAGGACATGGAAGATTTTAAAAATGCACAAAATGAAGACAAATTTCGACATTGTGTTAAAACTTTTTTCAACGTATTATTTATTTCATAAATAAACCATAAAAACTATATTGGTAAGTTCTTTGAGTATTGTACAATTGATAACTTTTAACTAAAATTAGCTCGAAAATGCCGCCTCCGATTGGAGGCGGCGATTTCCCAGTTTACGTAATGGCGCCGGTTCTGACGTTTTCCTGGCATGTAAAATACCAAAATCGTAAAAAGAGCCAGGAAAACGTCAGATTTGTTTTCCTGGCATGTAAAATATCACAATCGTAAAAAAGCCAGGAAAACGTCAGATTTTTTGGACTAGGCCAATGACTATTTACTTGACAATGTATATATCTCCAAAAGTCAGCTGATGGAATTTTTATTTATGTTTATGGCTCAGATCATGTCGAACATTAACTCTTCTTTACAAAAAAGTCATTTAAAAAAATAAATCTGTTCCAAGTATCAAAAGAATCGGTTTGTTTTACTTTGCGTTCATATTTGCGTTCATATTTTGTTTCATTGTACCTGTAAAACGTCAAATGACGTCATAGTGCATTTTGTGTGTTTTACTTGTAAAATATCCAATATTCAACAACAAATATCTCTATAGCGGAAACAGGTACCTTATAAAGACCATCTTAAAAATGTAGGGAAAGTTCCCAGCTTTCGGGTTATGTCAATTATTTTTATTTCATTTTGTGCTGTAATGAAGATAAAGCTAACAAAATATGGCTCAAAATCGGTCATTTATGCTATTTTTATCAACTCCCGAGTAGGTTATGCAATATTCACTTCAAGTTTACGATAATTTCTTAACATCACATAGAAAAATTTTGTGTAGCAAAAACATTCAGTTTCTTCTCTAGTTTAAGAAAATATCAATTGTTTTGTTGTATCCCAATTATTTACAAAACGCCAACAGTTTAATGTCTGTGATGGTGAAAGTGCGTCCAAATGCGTCTCTGGGGGTTAAAGGGTTAAGATAAACTGCACTGTAGAGAAAAAATTTGGAGGAAAAAAAATTAATATGTGTGATTATTAAATTTTTACAGAATTATACCCAGATCACATAAGACATTTATTACCATCATATACTAAATGTAACTCTTCCCTATAATATATACTGAAAGGAAAAAGAAACGCAGGGTAGCATAATGTTCGAAAAAATTTTGACCATATGACCGAAGTTTCCGAAAATTGGTCAGAATAGAAATCTAGTGACTGTGCACCAAAATCAGCATTCAGAATTACTCAACCTTAAAATTTCTGACGTCACGTAGGGAAAACGCAAAAAAGCCCAAAACACAAGCAATTTGATAACAACGAGTTTGACAACAAATCTTGTTGCATTATTTTATGCATATGAAGTATGCACATCGTTTTTCAATATTAAGAGAGATTATGAATTTCTTGCAATTTTGGCACACTTTATGGAAGTTCAATGGGGTCTTGTTTTCAAATTGCCTAATTAATGAAAAAGGCAACAACGGTTTACTAAGCAGTTTCTTGTAAATTTTCCCCTATAAAACTTGTTACCCGTCGTCAGCGAGGGTCTGGAATGGTTTTCAATCAACCGTGACGATGACGTTAACGTGAAACAAAGCCATGTAACGAGCGGGTTATTCATCCTGTCATCTCTTAAATCGCCACCTTACTACCACAACGACAGCCATTTATACAGTAGACGATTATAAACATTACATTCATACGAAATTTGAAAGAAAACAATTCAGCAATTTGGTTTTTTGAGCCAGTCAACTTACTGTTGTATTCCTCTCACTGGCGCATGCGCACGCCATGACTTATTTTTTGCGTGGTTACCCATGCCAAATATAGCCAGGGTTAGAAAAAAACACTCTGATGAAATGCCATGCGACGGAGAAATAACTTAAAGGCTCTGACAGATGTACGGGAGTGACATTGAAGATATTGAGAGTTCGATTTTCACTTTTGCGGGGTATTGTCGTTTGAGCTTCGATAACTCATGAATTATTAAACAAAATCAAATGGGAATTTGGTTATATCTTTGATAGGAAAACTAAAACATATTTTAAGAAAAACAAATTTAATTCACCTCAAAAGTTTACCCTGCGTTTCTTTTTCCTTTCAGTATACATGTATGAATAAAACAAATTATGTCATTGGGTCAAAAAATCAATTTTTAACAAGAGATGCTTTTAAAACACTTATGCCCCCCTTCCCCAAATAATGGAATATTTCTAAGTCCAAGGGACATAACTCTGTCCAAAATGGCTCAATTGTACCCAAAACAGAACTTGATATAGAAATTCTTAAGATAAATCTGTTTACCAAATTTCAATTCAATATGTGAAACCTCTGTGAAGAAAATGAAAGGAAACTGCAAATTATTGGAATTTTCGAAGTCCAAGGTGCATTACTCTGTCCAAAATGGCCTGATTGAACCCAAAACAGAACTTGACCTAGATATTCTTGCAATAATAATCTGTATATTTAATTTCATTTCAATATGTGCAACCTCTGCGAAGACAATGAACGGAAACTGCAAATTATTGGAATTTTTCTAAGTCCAAGGGGCTTCACTTTGTCCAAAATGATTCGATCATACCCAAAACAGAACTTGACCTAGATATTCTAATGATAAATATGTACAGCAAATTTCATTTCAATATGTCCAATCTCTGTGAAGAAAATGAATGGAAACTGATGATGGACCGATACATAGACCAACCGATAGACAGCAGGAAAGCAAATATGCCCATTCCCATCTTCCAAACGGGGACATAATTAGCAATACACAGAAAAGGGAAATAACTCACTTCTCTATTTTCCAAGTTTAAAAAAAAAAAGTTATTCCCCTTCTCATACATGCTAACAACAACATATGTTTTCTTTTGTTAACTTTTAACTGGTATAGCAATATTAAAAAGTGCTAAGAGTACATATTTAATTTAATGTCAGAGATTCATCTTTTTACTGAACAACTAACATGAAAGGAAGAGATGCTTGAAAAAAACTGCCTGCTGCATTGAATTTGATTTTTTTGCCTGAAAATCAGAAGAAGGTTTTTTTCCTTCTCTACAAGAGGTCAAATAAGTAGGGGTGCAACGATACGCCTACCCCACGATACGATATGTATCACGATACATGACATATTGCGTTAAAAAGTCAGACATTTGTCATCATATACCCTAAACTTAAAAGTTTTATCAAATGCCCATTACACTAACCCTAGGAAAGTTATGACATCCTTCGACCCGTGAAATATGAGGCTAGAAACAAGTTTAAATTGTCGTTTCTGCAGTTTCATGAACCTCATGTTTTGTGTGGGAGCCATTTTGAAATTGTAGAGGAGGAACCAAAACGTACGATTCGGATACTGTAAATTACTTTTTATTCGCGAGAACTTTATTTTCGCGTAATTACGCGAGACAGTGTGCTCGCGAAAATTAAAATCTCGCGTATAATAGTATTCCTTAAGATATATAGAGCAATAACCACAATTCGCGAAAATTTTGTCTCGCTAATCAAGAGTCAATGACAATCTCGCGAAAATAAGGTGTCGCGAAAATTTAGTGATCTACAGTAATTACAGACCAATTGAACCGAACCGTGATACAGAAGTGTATCAGTTTCACATATCGTGAATTGAACCAGGGAAAAATAAACCGCGGTATACCGTAAAACAGTTTATCGTTGCACTCTTACAAATAAGTATGTTTGGAACCAAAATAAGGACATTTACTGTATAACATGTGTGGAATACATACATGATTATATACATTTACATGTATTACGATAAGTTTTCAACAATGCATGGTGAAACTTTTCCTTCAAAGAAAAAATGCCTTTTTATAACTTTCAACATTTTTTTCACTGCCTAGAAATACTATCTCAAATTAAAATATTCAATATTGATTTAGGATTACAAACCTTTCCATACGCCTCTCCTGCAACAACTATTGCTCCAGTTTTCAATACCCCTCTCTGTACTAGAATTGTTGCAACTTTTCTGTGTAAAAAAAGAAAGCAGTTAAAAGCAACCATTATCACAAAGAGGTATACAGCAAAACTTGGTTATAATAAAGTCGCTGGGACCTTTGAAATTACTTTGCTATATCCATAATTGGTTACATGTATATCTGTATAAGAAATTCATTAAATTTATATAGCTGGGGATCCAAAAATGACTTCGCTATATCCGTGAATTCGCAATATCCGTGTTCGTACTAAACGAGTTTTACTGTAATTTTAAATGGAAAATTATGCCACTTCACAGAAGTATTCAACTGTGTTTTTTTTTTGTAAACAAGTACTTACTGTATTCTGGCTCCAGGGCCATAAAACTTAGACGAGCTCACTTTTGATCTCAGTCTCACTTTTTCTAATTTAATGGAATTAATAGTGGAAAAGTGAGACCGAGATCAAAAGTGAGCTTGTCTGAGTTTTATAGCCTGGAGCCTGGGATCTTCAATAAATATTAAAATTGCGTATTTTTCATTTTAAAAAATTTGAACTACTTCTCAGACATACCCTGTCTTGGGGTTGAGTTTAGATTCCAGGATGTGGCCCTCTACCAGACCTTTGGTGTCACATTTCAGGTCCAGTAACTCTGCCTGGACTGCTATAGTCTCTTGTAACTCAGTGATGTTCTCCCCCTGAAAAATAATTACAAGATTATTTCATATTCAGTTCCTAAATGAATGCCAAACTAGCATATCATAAAGGGTGCAACATTAAAAGATGCTTGATTAGAAACTATTCAATTAAAGAAGTTTTTTTTTCTGAGGGGGTGGGTGCTTCAAGAGTTCCAAAATTTTTGTTGCCTGATATTACATGTATATAATAATCACACAAAAATTGTCTACGTGCATTCATCTTTATTTCTTTCTGTATTTGAAGTACTTCTTCTAATGAATTTAATACACAACAGAAACAAAAGATTTAAAATATATTTCAGAGTATTGTCGACACATCTACATGTGTAATAATCAAATGTCCTACCTTTAAGGCAGAAATAGGCACCGCAGGAATGTCCCCGCCATTTAACTCTGTCTGGATCCCATGTTCAAGAAGACTGTTCAATGTTCTTTGCTGAAGATTACACAATTTGCTTTTACGAAAATTTCTCAAGGCAAACACTTTGACAGCAATATATGTATGATAATAATTTTCTAAAGGGTTTGTCTAATTGCTGATACCTGATTGATCAAAAAGATAAAGAAGTTTGATTTCATATACACTGCAAGTATATTTCAATTTTCAGATAATATTATATTTCCTTACTTTTATAAAAGGAGAAAGTTGAAAAATACACTAACTTTTGTATCACTCTTTTTTTCATTCAAGAAATGAAATAAGACATGCTTACAATATCGGCATTTGGTCTGTCTATTTTGTTGATAGCAATCACCATGGGAACTGTGGAGAGGAAAATCAGATGTAGATAAAAAATAATAATAATAAAAAAGAAACATTACCCACCCCCCCAAAAAAAAATTACCCCAAAAAATTTAACAAATGTAGCATTTAGCATATGTTACAGTAATGGTTGTGAGGATAGATACATGTACATGCATGTATGTAAGAAATCACATGACTATTCATAATATGCATTGATATGTAAGTGTACAATAATTATATTTATTATATACCTAATGTGTATCACTCAATTTTACAGTAGAATTAACGCAATCATGTGACCTTGTGCGTTAAACAGTCCCTTGTTATTATGCTTTGTTTTATGGATAAATGTTATACAATTGATCTCTTAAGTTTCTTTTGCTATATTTTACTAGTTAAGAGGGGGTATATAATAAATTTATCATTATAACAGTAACTTACAGTCTTATATGTATTACCCAGAACAATGCAAAAAGCAGCAAAAAGGCATGATGCACCTAAGGGTGAAACGTTTACTGAATTTTGTAAACGTTTAAACGGATAGCAGTAAACGAAACGGTACCGTTTAAACTGGAGATATTCTTTGTTGGATTTTTATGGCTAATTACTCATGAAACTCGAATTTAATAATCAATTCTTTCACTTTAATATAAGTACGAGTTGTTATTACAAATTCATTGTTGGTCATTGTGATTTAACCGCAAGAATTTGAGGCGCATTAAACTCATTCACTTTCGACCTCGTCACCCAACTGCTTGTTTGTTTGGCTACCGGACGTAGAAAAAATCTTTTAATCTCGAAAAAAGTAAAACAAGACCTGCTGACTGTATTGAAACTTTTCAAAGACTTGTGAAAAATGTATTATATTTATTTAATCAAAATATATCAAGTTTTATATTTCAAGTGTCGTAAAACATAGCTAGTATTAGCAACTCGGAAATCGGAATTAATTATGTTAGCCCGTATCGGGTTTTAGATACTTTCATTCAATATGTTTCCGGTATAGATTGTTGGTTATCAAATGGTCAAAGACGGTGTTTCTTTTATAAATTATGAAATAAAACAATTTGTTTGTGTTAAACTTAATTTCTGATAGACATTGATAATGACCTTCGTGTAAACGTTTACTCAAACTGTAAACGTTTAGAGCATATAATCGAAACGTCGCCGTTTACACGTGTAATCGTTTCGCCCTTAATGTGCATGCACCTAAATTCCAGACAATAAATATCAAAGATCAGAATTTTCATCATCATATAGCTACTGTGTTTAATGAATAAGAGAAGTACATGTACCATTGTGTTTCCTGGCATGTTCTATGGACTCCAGAGTTTGGGGCATGGTTCCATCATCTGCGGCCACCACCAAAACAATAATGTCTGTTACTATGGCACCCCTTTCACGCATGGCTGAGAATGCAGCATGACCCGGGGTATCCAGAAAAGTTATCTGATTTCCTGATGGTGTCGTGACTGCAAGACACAGAAATATTGTTTTGAATGAATTATATCAAGTAAGTTCTCTTATAAAAGCTATGAAAGAGAAAATAATTCAGGCAGAGAAATATCATTTTGAATAAATTATATCATGTAGAGCTCTCTCATAAAAGCTATGAAAGAGAAAATATTTTAGAATTCTAAAATATAATGTGTAGCCCCCAACCCCTCCTCCTCTTTCAAGTAGAAAATTTCATTTGAAGACTGTTTTTGAAAGATGCACTGGACTTAAAACTGATGAAATCACCATCCCTTGAGTAAAATTGCTAATTTATAACCAGATACATGATACAAGATTGCATGAACAACATGTACTTTAAAATAAGTCATTTAATTTAATTTCCATGCTTTTGACCATTAGACCACTTATGATTAAAATACTTTTTAAAATATGATAGGTGCATTGTGGGTTACAAAAACAGGATAGTGGAACACCAGGATACATGTAAATGACAATGAAGGCATATATCAACATGTACCTACTACATGTAGTTGTACAGTACCCAAGGCCATTCAAATATACAACGTACCTGTAGGGAAGAAAGCTTTCTAGCTGAGAAGACTTACCAGAAAAAGCTCCTATGTGTTGTGTTATTCCCCCGAATTCTTGAGCCACGACGTTAGATTTACGCAGCGTGTCCAGCAGTGTGGTTTTTCCATGGTCAATATGTCCCATTATGGTTATCACTGGGGGTCTTGAGACCAGAGTTTTGGGGTCAGGTGGGGCCCTAAAATATAAACAAGTATGTGTATACCGGTATATATCTTAAATGTTAAATTTATGATTTATCTCCGATTTATTTACATCCTTGTATCTCTGTCAACAAATAAACATATACAAGAGTATAGTTAGTTCTAATACATTTTTTCTTTCATTTTCTAAATTTCTGAAATATGTTCTCTAATGAATAAATATTAAAACCCTCTCTTTGAAAAGTAATATGGCATTGTTTACATAGTAAACCATTGACCATTGATTTGACCTTGAAATCAATTGGCAACATACTCACTATATCAGATCAATAATCAGCAACTTCATATAAATAAATGCAATACAAGAATTTTATTAAACTTTTTCTTAAAGTGCAAGTAAACCCTAAAGACACAAAGATGGATAAAGGAACCAGAGGAAGTGCTTCCCATATGTCCATTATATATACAGGATCTATTTGTGTACGTACTGTCGTGGAATTTCCTGCTGTAGGACCTGTTTTGCGCTATCCCTGCCCGTCACTACGGGATTCCCTCTAAAAGTCCGACAGATCTCTGATAACAGGTCAAGGTCATTAATTGCTGAAAAACAGAAAATGGCAATTTGTTTAATTAATTACAAAAGTACAAACAGCCTTCGTGTTTTTTTGGTATGAATTTCTCTGCCAAAAATTCAAAATCATCATGATCATGTCAGTTACAGTTAATACAGTGTATAAAAAAATAAAGATTTTCCTATGAAACATTCTTAAAACTTAAATATGACAATTATGCATAAATGTACTGCAAAAATTCTAAATACTGCAAAATGTCATTTTGCTTATGAGCATGTTCCAAAGAACATGCATATATATGTAACTTTAAATTTTCAAAAATCTGAGTCATTCTGAGAGATACTTTTACATTTCGTAGAAGTGTATTATTTAGACTCACAGACTTTTTTTTTTAGAATATAGAAAGAATTCAAAGGCAATTAAACAAATATTGTACCTGTATTCTCATCTTCTATGCTCTCATATTCTGGTGATTTTAATATTACCTCCAATATTTTGTCTGAAAAAAAATAATGAAAACAACTGTTTTGTAAAAGGCATTCTGATTGGCTAAAGCACTGATGTTAGGGGCAGAAATCGAGAAATAACAAGAGTGAAAGTTTTTGACTGTGATGTAATAAAAATAGAGCAACCTTAATATGTTGTTTGTTATGAAAAAAAATACATAACCCTTTGCAATTACAATGAAGCGCATTGTAGTGGTAAAATTTTCCGTTTGGATGGAACGTTTTGAGTGATCTTTGGACACGCCCATTTCTTTAGAAAGGAATAAAGTGCCGCGCCACAGCATGATACGCCCGTCAAAAAATTACAATGATGAACAGTTTAGGTACAAGAAAATCACATCAACCTTGATTCTAAGATTTTGATGATTTTTCCATTCCTTAAAATATTTATCCATCCCCTGTGATGTAGGCATCAATTATAATAAATATTACATCACTGATAGATTTCTGTGCTGGTTGTGTTAGACCTTGTCAAATGCCCATCATCAAATTAGTCTTAACAACTTAATCTATACCAAATTAATTTTGAAAAAAAGGCTGGCCATCAAATGACAAATGTTATAAACTGACCAGCAAATCTTCTGTCTAATCCCCAAAGGGCTGCTTAATCAGAGCGACTGAAACAGCTGGCCTTCCTACATTGAACTCATTAATTAATCTTTAACTGGATGCTTGTCTACTCATTACTACCAAGAGATGAATGGGTCTGCACTATCTACTATATTTTTTTTTTTAAAAACATATAAAATACTCTCAGATTTTTTTTTTGGTTCAGATTTAATGTCCGACAGGTTTTAGTATGTAATTCATATGGACATGCTGATTTAACCCCACCCCATAAAACTAGTTTTTAAATTAATAATATAACATAATATCAGATTAGTCTATTATGCAATATTGAATTAGTTTTAATTACTTTTCATCAAATTCATTTCAAAACTTAAGCTAATCAACAAGAGCTATTTTTAATCAAACAGGCTTACCCATTTGCCCAATTCTCAAGGGATATAGATAACGCCAATGCTCTGTCAGTTAGCTCCTCGCACTCAAAACCCATTAATTTCTCTCTAATTTGACATGCAATTTTCTGTTATCAAAATTCTTCTTGACCAGTGCTTGATAATTACACTCATGGGAGACATGGGATTTCTCTAACATACATTATATTTGTTTTAGATTGCTGTCAAGTATATGCTTAAAAAAAATAAGTATTTTCTTGATTTAACACTTTTTTAATAAGAACAGTGCAATACTCTTACATTATTTGGGATGTGTAAATGAATAGTAAAAAGACACATTTTTTTTTAAAAATTCACTTAAATTAAAGGTCACAGTGACCTTGAAATAGGTCGCGACACACCTTCTACCTAAGATGCATAAACTGGCCAAGTTTGATGATTGTAGATCTTATAGTTTTCTAGTTATGGGCCGGAAAGGATTTTTCCATATTTGGCTATAACTTCTTAATTAAAGGTCAGAGCGACCTACTTTTTGTGCGCGACACACCTTCTACTCAAGATGCATCAGATGACAAAGTTTGATAATCCTAGGCCTAGTAGTATTAAAGTTATGAGCCGGAAACGAAAAAGCTAACAGACAGACGGACAGACGGACGGACACGGAGCCTATAACATAATACGTCCCGTCTTAAGACGGGCGTATAAAAATCGGTCAAATGATTTAATCGAATACCTTTAGAACAGGTATTCTATAAATATAATAGCCAATCAAATTGACGGTCTACATAAACACCGAGTAAACACGTGTTCGACTGATACATGTGTTAAGCTAACTCCAATAAACATGATAAAATCATAATTATGTACAAATTCGTTGCAATGCATGTTTTACAGAAGCGAGGACTCTATATACATGTATAGCCTTTTCTTATATGAAAATCTTCATTTCAGTGAAACTTATGTTGCTTGTCGCGAAAAGTGGGGTGTCCTAAATCATTACGACGAATATTTCTTTCTCGTTTCTTAAGAAATGGGCGTGTCATTATGTTATAATTGACGTTCAAAACATGACTCAGAACGTTTCATCCAAATGGAAAATTTTACCACTTCAATGCGCTTCATTGTACTTTAGAATGGGAATCTCATTTTAGTATTTGAGATTGTTAATGCTGATTCAACAGCTGCAAATATCTTTTTTACTGCCTCTTTTAACATGTTGACTGTGAATCTCAGTTTTCAACCATTAAATCAGTATAAACAGTTGCAAAAACCAATTAAATGAGAAGAAAGTTATTCTTAACCTTTCTGTTTGCTGTGGACTCATGACATTTAAATACACATATCTCCTACCTGTCTATTTATTAATATATTTACCTCTCACTCCCATTGGTAGCTAAATTACTTTCAGAAAAATGTAAACAAAAAGAATACCTAGGTCAATTTTCATATTTCTGGACAGCTGAACCAGGGTCATTCCCTTGAATATTTTGACATTTGTTTGTTCTATGGACTTTGGTTTATGGGTTGCTTGTTGCTATGAAAAATAAAGACAAACATTTATATACATATTAGTAGTTTATCTCAGTATTCACATGTATTTACACAGTATCATTATTAACTACAATTCATTGGATTACTCCTGATTGTTGCTGCTGGTTTTCTTATAAAATTCAGAATCATCAAAATTGGAAGAGACCCACCAGGCCACAACCCTTACCTGAGTTTTGATTTTCTTCCTGACAAATTAAATACATGTAAAATCATGTCCTATTGAAATTTCATGGACAAAAAAATATCGAAGTAACATTTTGAATGATTCTGGGATAAGCGATTCAATACCTATATATTGAGCATTAATTCTATCATTCTCAATGAAGTAGAATAAAATGAAAATGAATCTGACGATTTACTAAAATGCTACAAGATAAATGCATATCATTGTCTAAAAAAGGTCCAGAAAACCAAATAGGAGAGCCTAATCTTAATAGATGGCTGTCAGACCAAGATAGGCAGATGGAGAGAGAATCTAAAGTGTCTTCCAGTCTAAGATAAGGCTAATTAAAGCCTTACATTCCCTCCATCCAAATGTGTAAGGGTAAGAAACATGGCATACGTCTAGCTTTATTGGTAGAGCACTGGACTGGCATGCCAGAGGTCCACGGTTCAATCCCTAATGGAGGAACATATATTATGTCCCTGTAAAGTCTGTTACATATAAACTTGCTTTGAGGCAAGTTTGCCTGAAATTGTTTCACTGCTTTTGGAAAAGGATAATTATAGGTAAAATGAAAAATTAAAAGATAACAAATGCATGGACAAGAGACAAACATTGAACAGAAGAGCTCACTTGAGCTCCGGGCACAGATGAACTTAAAGTGAAATAAGTCCCAAAATAAAGAACATGTCAGTCACACTTACACTTTCAATAATTTTCCTTCTTCTCTGGTTTAAAATTTCATTGGGTTCTGCTATATCCTTTAATAGGTCTTCTAAACCTGCAGCTACACTGGTTGTGTGGAAAGCCTGCCTGCGGCTTGTGAACGGATGCCTTGTACACATTCTATCTCTCGTACACAAGCTAAATAGCCCTGGGAGTCTTTTTGTGTTGGAAGCATTCTGCAAACAGCTTGTGAGTCGTTGCTGTGTCAGAAGTCTTCGTAAACAGATCTCACATACTCTAGACATGGCTATGAAACCTAAAATGTAAACAGTATAATATGAAACAGACCTCATGGAATAAATGCCAAAGTACCACATGCATATATTTAACATATTTAAATATCTATATAAAACAGTAAACATGGTAAAATTGGGACTAAAAAGGTTATTCTTTAAGACTTGTAAAAGAATCAATTGCATTTAGCTCTCAGACTTTACTAAAACATCAATGATTCTGGTTTGTTTATACTGACATTATAGTTTAAGAAGTATTTTATTCATATTTTAAAAGACGCATACAATATGAATATGCCATTATATGGACATTGATATTATCTTTCAAATAAGAGAAGAATGTGACAATTTAAATTCAATTAATGTCGTTCCATATGATTATGTCTATACATTGTGTAGGACTAAGAATTATCATTTTGCAAAGGTTTCATCTCCGGTATGTTTCGAATTTTCTCTGCTATGTTATCTCGATGTTACAGTTTCTCTTTTTACAGTTCATTGATTCACACATCTTCTTAAGTTACTAGTCAATAATTAATTCACAAAATAACTCATTAATATTACATTTCACTTAAAAGCACGCAAAACTCACATAACAACGTGATGATTTTTTCAGTCAATGACAGTCCCCAAAAATGATTACGCAAGGCGTTGAATGTCGATCCCGATCAAAATTCGAATATACGCAATCAGAGACATACATGTATAATATTATGTTTTTATAAGTCTCTGATGTAATTCATTCTTAAATCTGATACGTAAATTCTGTAAAAAAAAAAAAAAAAAAAAGCTAAGGTTATATTAAGTAAAGACTCTGTTTCGACAGCAGTAAAGCTGAATTTTTATTAGCTTTAAATCTTATTATCTTTAATCTATGCAAAAAATTATTGTACAATCATGTAGCTACCAAAAGATTTATATAATCAGATTTCCCATCGTAATTATTCACTACTCCATCTCCCGTGGGTAGGTTCTTGTGTACATACTGTTAACTCCATGTAGCAAGCGTCATTCATATTATTTCTTTTTCATTTTCTTAATTTTTCTTTTTTTTTTTAATTGCTAATTAATTTAATATTTGTTACTGCTCCCCTATATATTCTTTAATTATCTTCTCTGTCATTTTCACAATTTTCTACTTTTTTCACATACGTATTGTACATTCTTTGTGTAAATCAACATAATTTCTAATTCAATATATATGTCAATCTCAAATATTGTTTTTACCAGCTTGAAAGGGTCTGTCATTTTTATCATAGATATTAAGGAAACGGTCGGATCAGTGTGAGTTTTTAAAACTTGTTTCCGAATCATTTTTTATCTTTAATTTGTACTTCTTGCCTGTATTTTCTGCTTGCCCTGTTCAAATAAAATATGGTTTAAACTAATCGGATGACAACAACGTTGCTCACGTTAAGAGGAAAATGTTATCCAAAGCTTCTTCTTTGCAACATTAGTTACATGATTGTACATGTACAATGTCTGACTGACAAATTGAAGATTATCTATAATTTTTAGTCCTACTTCATCAAGAAGCAGCTAGATACGTATTTACATGGCAGAAAGTAACACCATATTGATGAAAGAGAGCTTGTTTTCATCCAAGGAGACTGTTTGATCGTCGACAATGAAGTACCCCCCACACCCCACCCCACCCCTCGGTTACTACGGCATCGAGAGGAAACTTAGGAATCATTATTTAATCCACAGTTAACGTTGTCAATGAGTACATACGTGTGTTCCCCGGACCTATAAGCACTATCCTGAGCTTGAGTTCTGCAGAGCTCTAATTAGCTCTCAAGAGTGACCGCTTTGCACATATGTACATATTCTTGTAGCTAATTTTAAAATTAATGTGACCAAAGCATCTATTGGAAGACGGCGCCTATGGAAAGCCGTAGGGTACCCCCACATCATTATTATTTTTCCAAAGGCACCTATTTTAAAGCCATGCTTATAGAATAAACTATTTATAAAAGATTAAGATGAATTTTACGATATCAGAAAATAAGACAGCTCGTAATAAATTATTTATGATCAAGGATTGAACGAAGTTTAAATTGTATAATTAATACTTTAAAGAAGTGATTTTTTATTTATAAAATATATTATTGTAGTTTATTTAGTTTACCAACTAAAAGTGATTATTTTTTTAACCTATAATTGCGCTTTGTGGATCATTTTTCGAGAGTTATATATGTAACTCGATTCTATCATGATTTTATTTCTCGGGAAACGCATTTTCAGTGAAAGGTTTTTCTAATTGATAAATAAACTTATATATTATATGAATAATATATATAAAATAAATATATAAAATCAAAACAACATAGTTTGCATACGCTACAGGAATTTTCATTTAAAAAAAAGATCATACAGTGTATAAAGATAAACAATGAATATCAGATTTTCGTACATTTTACCTTAATTATGATTTATATACAGAATATTAAAAATAAGGACATTATTTTAATTTCCCTTTCAAAACGGAAACAAATATGTAAAAAAAAAAAATAATAAAATAAAAAAAAAATTTACGAGCAACCAATCAAAATGCAGCATAAATTGCTAAATCCATCAATAACATTGACTCCGCCTACTACCATTCAGTTGGGCGATGATTTGTTAATTTCAATTGCGTAATACATAATGATCCTTCTCATTTATCTGTTATGTTTTCAACTAATCAGGAATCGAATTAAGACAGCCAATGAACAAAAGCATTAGCACAGAACAAAGGTCAGCACAGAATCGTATATAATACCTGCAAGCTGATTGGTCGGTGACTTCAGTAGCACTTCTGTAGCACTAGACAGTCTACTGTAGCACTGGAAAGTCTGAAAAGCTCTGCCCCGGGTATAAAATTATGTTTTATCCGACCCCGAAAATTTCGATAAATCATTTTTATAATAAAACTCTTTTGAATACTATATATTCTTGTGTAAATCAGGAAATTAGCCTTTTTTTACACTCTGTCCCGGGTATAAAATTATGTTTATCCGACCCAGAAAATTTCGATATATCATTTTATAATAAAACACTTTTGAATAATATATATTCTTGTGTAAATGAGGATATTAGCCTTTTTTGAAAGAGGAAGCAAGACAGAGGGAAAACATTGTAAATTTTCATTAGCAGATTTCTTTTTTTTAACCCCCACTTTTTGTTATTGCTATAGCGTGACATATGTTTTTATGCTTGTGGATGAGTTATTTTATCGATATCAGCTTATTGTATTGATAAAATTAATACATGTACATAACCTAGCTTGTCTGAAGTTTGGTGTTTTGAATATTTTAAGTAAAATTATAGAAAAGAAATGTAAAACGGGATTCTTTTTTAAAATTTTATAAGCGTTTGAGTCTAAACTGAAAAAATCTTTAAACAAAAAATGGAAAGCCTTTTGCATATTGAAATAAAAAAAAAATTAAGCATGAATAAAGGTAGAAAATTGAATTATTAAATTACTAGAAATTTTAAAAAAAATCACCATAAAAAATCAAACATATTATTATAATCAGTTTGGAATTTTTAATATTTTCTGTAAAAATCAAACAATTTTAGAAAGATCAAAATATTTTTGGACATGCGAAAAAAACAACCCTCAAAGTTTTAGTTTTCAGATTTAAGTCATAAAGACGCCAGTTATGGGTTTCAAAATTAAATATCTTCATACTAATTTTATTTTAAAATGCTTCATTATTTGCAACATTTGTAATGTATAGCATCGAAATTGTTTAAAATAAATTTTTAAAAATTATAAATAGCTTAGAAATAAGGAAATAAAAAATAAAGATATAAAAAGTAAATGCAAAAAAAAAAATTAAATTAAAAAAAATCATATCACATTTAAATCAATATGCATAATCAATTACCTCAATTTACATAACTCGGCTTCAAATAACTTTTATTAAAACAAATCTTCTGAAATTTGAAAAATAAGAATAAATTACAATGATATGCATAAGTTAGCATGAATTACAAATAAGCATAAAATTCCTTCTTTTTAAAAATTAATCAACATAAATTATCATAAAAATTTATTTATTGTACATTATAACTTATATTTATACATGTATCAATAATTATAGATTTCCCTGCATATCTATAAATAAGCTAAATGAATGTGCTTTAAAAAGCATGATTGTATTTGCAAAATATTTACAAATTTACGTAAAATTATTTTATTCAGTTAATAAATTTGCACAAAATTCCCTTCATTTGCAAAATCAACATACACTTTTCTTTCGTTGCATCAATGAGCATAATTTTTTTTTCATTTCCATATATCAGCATAAAATTCTCCTAATTTGCAAAAATTAGCCTTAAATTATCTTTTATTTGCATAAATTAGCATAAAATTAATTTGCAAATGTATGCAAATGAAGCTAATTTTGTGTAAATTTATGCTAATATAGCTTATTCTATGCAAAAAGCTAATTCTGTGTAAAAATAGCATTAAACTATTTTTTGCATAAAATTAGCTTCATTAGTATAAATTTGCATAAAATTAGCTTCATTAGCATAAATTTACATAAAATTAGCTTCATTTGCATAATTAAAGATTAATTTTGTGCTAATTTTATGCAAATGAAGCTAATTTTATGTAAATTTATGCAAATGAAGCTAATTTTATGTAAATTTATGCTAACGAAGCTAATTTTATGTAAATTTATGCTAACGAAGCTAATTTTATGTAAATTTATGCTAATGAAGCTAATTTTATGCAAAACAGCTAATTCTGTGTAAAAATAGCATATAAATAGTTTTTTTGCATAAAATTAGCTTCATTAGCACAAATTTACATAAAATTAGCTATATTTGCATAAATTTGCATAAAATTAGCTTCATTTGCATAAATTTACATAAAATTAGCTTTATTTGCATAAATTAACATTAATTTTGTCCTAATTTTGTGCTAATTTTATTCAAATGTAGCTAATATTATGCAAATTCAGCTTAATTTATGCAAATGAAGCTAATTTTATGCCAAAATTCTGTGTAAAAATAGCTTCATTGCATAAAATTAGCTTTATTTGCATAAATTAACATAAAATTAGCTTCATTTGCATACAATTTGCATAAAATTAGCTTTATTTGCATAAATTAACATTAACTTTGTGCTAATTTTATGCTAATTTATGCAAAGTAGCTAATATTAATCAAATTAAGCTAAATTTATGCAAAGAAGCTAGTTTTGTGTAAAAATAGCAAAAAACTAGCTTTTTGTTTATAAAAAAAATTAGCTTCATAGGCATACATTTGCATAAAATAGCTTCAAAAGCGTCAAATTAGCCTTCTTTTGCATAATTTTGCATTGTATAAGCTCCATAATCTAAATTAGGTTTCATTTTCATAAATAAGCATAAAAAATATCTTTATTTGCAAAAATAAATTAATTTTTATTTTAATTTATGAAAGTTAAAGCTATATTTTTGCAAATGAAGTTAGCTTAATTTTTATTTATGGAAATGTAGCTATTTTATGAAAAGGAAGCTGATTTGTGCAAAATTCGTACATGTACAAATGTAGATTTTTTATGCAAATGAAGCCAATCTTATGCTTTTTTTTTAAATATAAATTGAGAATCGTATGTTTTGGTATGCAAATTAATACAAATACAGTAGAGGAAAATGTAATATTTATTTAAGTAAAGTATGTTCATTTATGCAAATGCTTGGAATTTAATGCTATATTAGTGCAAATGTATGTTAATGAATGCAAATATATGCAACTTAAATAAATTAAATACTTATTTATGTAATTCTTTTAAATTCAATGATAAAATTTAAAATTTAAAATTTAATTTCAAATTAAATTTATGCTTAACTTTTAGATTATTATGCAAATATTTTGAGTCTATTCCTAAATAATTTATGTAACCTGAATTTCTGCTAATTTAATGATTTTTTTTTCTCATTCTTCATTTTTTCCACTTATCTTGCAAAATACAAAATCTGCATCATTTTTATACACATGTTTGGTCCGAGTTACATTAACAATTCAAGTTTTTAAAATGAGATTAAGAATTCTGTTACATTGGGTCAGACTTCGAAAACTCTAACACACCGCATTCCTATGTTGAAATTTTATATTTTAGCTCAAAAACCTAAATTTTCAAATTTTCAGACTTGTTTTATTTTTTATATTTTTCTTTAAATATTAAAAATCAAATTTCCAGAAACTTTTTTTTTCCTTTTGATTTTTTAATCTAACGTTTATTCAGAAAGTTTACGATTAACAACCCAAAATTTAGTACGATTTTATCTCTCTCTCACTCTTAAATTTCAAAAACTCAGAAAATGAAGACAAAATCAAATTAAAAATTGAGGAAAACTATACACGGATTTCATAATCTTTTTAATTGTGAAATGTAGTAATTTTTTTTTCATTAAAAAGACTTGCTAATAATTTAATAAATTTTTCATTAAATCATTTTTAACTTATGTTTGCGCTTTGCGGGTTGTTTCTCAATCATTATATTTCTTTATAAAGAATTCGATTTATATTCCGTGACTTGCATGATGCCGCATACCCTTAGCTCCGACTCCAGAACAGTTGAAGATTTCGTATAAACAGTAATCTTCAAAGGAAAAACACTGCAACCATAATAGACATGATTTTGTTTTTCGGGAAATGATTCTTCATGAATTTTCCTCAAACAGGATTCGATAAAAATAGGAAATGGTAATTTTCGTCTTTGTTACTTTAATATTTCTATATAAAATATTTTTAAAAAATTCCATTCCCCTCTCAAAATGTAAGCAAACTAATGAATAAAGAAACAAAACTGCAACATGCAAAAATGTCGATTCAATAATATTGGTTCCGCCTACTATGGTTTGATTGGACGACGACTTGTCAAATCTCTTGAGTAATAGTAGAAACCCTTTTGTTCTGTATACAGTACTAAGCAGTCGGCATGGCCAAGAAGTCATCCAATGAACAAACGCGATAGAGTAAAGCCAAGGTGAGCTCAACATTTTTTAAACATTACAAGTTCCTGCAATCTGATTGGTTGATTACTTCTCTTACACTGGATCGAGAGTTCAACACAGCTTTGCCGGCCCCGGTATACTGTTGATTCCTAAATATACGCGAGGAATTAATTATCGCGTAATTTCGCAAGAAGTGCCACTTGCGAAATAAATTTACTCTCTTTCATTTTTATAGTGCTAAAATACATGTAAAATTTCCCGAAAAACCGCCCACTCGCGAATGATATTTCTCGCGATTTGCCGACTAAAAGCCATTTCGCGATATTATGTGCTCGCGTAAAATAAGAAATTTACAGTAAATTGTGTTGTCAAACCTAAAAATGTGATTGACATGTACATAAATAATGTATATAATCGTATTAATAATATATTGTTTATAGGCTCTAAAATCAACACAAACTATTTTCCTATGTATTAAGCTTTTTAAAAATTTATAATACACTTAACAGTGTTCACTGAGTGTAGATTAAATCAATTAATTACAAAATGCATATGTAGTATAAAGTGTGGCTGCATGATCTCAAACCCCGTTTCTTATTTTTTTATTCTGCAAATCCCGGTATATATCAGTCTAGTACTTTTCTATTTTAATGACAAAAATTCAGTTGTCATTTTGAGTGTCAAAGTTTTTCCAGATTTTATTTTACAGTATAATATTTACATCCGCTGAATATTTTCTCCTTTATTTCCTAAGAAAACCCATTGCGTTAATCACTTCTTGAACAACAGTCGGCATGTCGCCTGTACAGATTTCTTATTCAGTGGCTGTTCCATCAATGAAACGTATAAAGACGTTCGCATCATTAATACAATAATTAATCTTTTTAATCCTACTTTAAATGATTATTTAAACAGATATAAATATACACAATAAAATGTCTTTTTTTTGTTATTACTGGAATTAACGGTCACAGTTAATGCAGAAAAAATTTACATAACCCGCTTATGCGGGTTATGTATTTTTTTCTGCAACAGCTGCTTCCGTTAATTCCAGTAATATCAAACAAAGAAAGCATTTTATTGTTTAATTCATCTCCCTCTTTAGAAAGTTATAAAGGATCTGTTTTCTCTGAGTTTTAGAAAACCATTTAAAAAATAGTTGTAATATTTAATGAATAACGTACAATATATTTGTAACCCCCCCCCCCCACCACCACCACCACCAACACACACACCCTCACACACACACCTACACACACACACACACACACACACACGCAAAAGGGTACGTTCGATTTGAGCAACACTTCAGGCACTAGTCTCGTTCAACCAGACACTCGGCTGTCTCCGTAAATCTCCGACCAGCCAGAGGTCGGAGTTCACGGAGACAGCCGAGCGTCTGGTTGAACGAGACTATTCAGGCACCGGTGTTGGGGTTGAGCATGCGCAACACGTGAAAACAAATAGTACTAATCGAATGCTTCGAGTCAGCACTAGTGTAAACAAACATGGTTGATACACTCAACTACATACAATATTTATTATATTATATTATACCGAATGTTTTATACAAATACATATTACGGTAAACCTTGCGCGCAAAGATACTGCACAGTCAACATTAAAATTTGGGAATAGTACACGTCGTCAAGCAATGTTAACTGTTGCTTCGCTGGAGGGCGTTGCTTCATTACTCAGCGGGTAATAGTGTTTTTATGCCCCGGTAAACGAAGTTTCGGGGGTATATAGTTTTTGTCGTGTCCGTCTGTCTGTCTCTCTGTCTGTTTGTCTGTTTGTCCGCAAAAACTTTAACCTTGCCCATAACTTTTGATTTAGTGGAGCCATGACTTTCATATTTCACATGTGTATTTTTTGTGACAGAACCTTTCTTTGGGTACCACCAAATATGACCTTTGGAGTTTGACCCACTTTTACATGAAAATTTTTAACTATTACTTTGGCCATATCTTTTGAACAGTAGATACCAGGACATTTTTACTTCACATATGTATTATTTGTTGAAAGACCTTTTATTGGATACCAACAACCTTCAACCTTGACCTTGTAGATTTCCGTACTTGTGAAAAAACTTTAATCTTGGCCATAACTTTTGAGCGGTAATGGATAGGGCTTTCATACTTCATACATGTAATCCTTGTGAAAAGTCCTTTCATTGGATACCAAGCACTTTTACCCTTTGACCTTGACCTTTGAGTTTGACCTACTTTAAAAAAAGCAAACTTTGACCATAACTTTTAAAGAGTTAGGGCTAGTGCTTTTATACTTTACATATTTAATCCTTGTGACAAGACCTTTCATTTGATAACAAGAACTTTGACCCTTTGACTTTGACCTTGGAGTTTGACCTACTTAAAAACAAATTAACCTTAACTTCTGAATAGTTAGGGCTGGGGCTTCCATACTCTACATAAGTATTCTATGTGGAAAGACTTTTCATTGGATACCAATTACCTTGACCTTTTGACCTTGACCTTGGAGATTTTTGTACTAATTGAAAAAAACTTTAACATTGGCCTAGTTTCAAATTTCACAATTGTTTTCCAGTGAGAATACCCTACTTTTGGTACCAATTAATTAAATTTACATTGAAGAAAAGTTTAATCTTTGCTATGTTGCCATACGGGGGCATTAGTGTTTCACAAACACATCTTGTTTTAACAAACATTTCTCGACGAATCAGATTCAACCCATGAGAGTATAATATAAAATTAATTTAGTTTTCTCTTAGAAACATTTTCAGATAACATTCAAATTACAACTAATTCGTCTCATTTTCTTATCTTCTATAGTCTTCTTGGAACAATGCACTATAAAGAAATATTGTAATCATAATGTCCTCCAGTATTCTGAAGTTTTTGGTATTTTTCCTTTGCTTTAACAAAAGTAAGTGACACATACATGTATATGAAAAATTCAACTTTCCTAGATTATTGCCCTTTTTAGCTCACCTGAGCCGAAGGCTCAAGTGAGCTTTTCTGATCACATTTTGTCCGTCGTCCGTCCGTCTGTCCGTCCGCCTGTCTGTCCGTCCGTCTGTAAACTTTTCACATTTTCGACTTCTTCTCAAGAACCAATGGGCTTATTTTAACCAAATTTGGTACAAATGATCCTTTGGTAGAGGGGAGTTTAAATTCTTAAAAGGAAGGGCCAAGTCCCCTTACAAGGCGAGATAATCAAGAAAAGACAAAAATAGGGTGGGGTCACTAAAACATCTTCTTCTCAAGAACCACTGGGCCAGGAAAGCTGAAACTTATACGGAAGCATTTTTGGGTAGTGTACATATAAAATTGTTAAAATCATGACCCCCGGGGGTAGGGCGGGGCCACAATAGGGAATCCAAGTTTTACATAGAAATATATATAGAACAAATCTTTAAAAATCTTCTTCTCAAGAACCACAGGGCCAGGAAAGCTGAAACTTATGTGGAAGCATCCTTGGGTAGTGCAAATATTAAATTGTTAAAATTATGACCCCTGGGGGTAGGGCGGGGCCGGGAATTCCAAGTTTTTCATAGAAATATATAGAACAAATCTTTGAAATCTTTTTCTCAAGAACCACAGGGCCAGGAAAGCTGAAACTTATACGGAAGCATCCTTGGGTAGTGTACATATAAAATTGTTAAAATCATGACCCCCGGGGGTAGGGCAGGGCCACAATAGGGAATCCAAGTTTTACATAGAAATATATAGAACAAATCTTTAAAAATCTTCTTCTCAAGAACCACTGGGCCAGGAAAGCTGAAACTTATGTGGAAGCATACTGTAGATCACTAAATTTTCGCGACACCCTATTTTCGCGAGATAGTCATTGACTCTTTATTGGCGAGACTTAATTTTCACGAATTGTTGTTTTCCTCTATATAAACGTAAGGAATACTTTTAAACGCGAGAATGAAATTTTCGCGAGCTCATTGTCTCGCGTAATTACGCTAAAAATTAAGTTCTTGCGAATAAAACGTGATTTACAGTACTTGGGTAGTGTAAATATAAAATTGTTAAAATCATGACCCCGGGGGATAGGGTGGAGCCACAACAGGGAATCCAAGTTTTACAAAGAAATATATAGAACAAATCTTTAAAATTCTTCTTCTGAAGAACCACTGGACCAGGAAAGCTGAAACTTTTGTGGAAGCATCCTTGGGTAGTGCAAATATTAAATTGTTAAAATCATGACCCCCGTGGGTAGGGCGGGCCACAATAGGGAATCCAAGTTTTACATAGAAATATATATAGAACAAATCTTTAAAAATCTTCTTCTCAAGAACCACTGGGCCAGGAAAGCTGAAACTTATATGGAAGCATCCTTTGGTAGTGTAGATATTAAATTGTTAAAATCATGACCCCTGGGGGTAGGGCGAGGCCACAATAGGGAATTCCAAGTTTTACATAGAAAAATATAGAACAAATCTTTAAAAATCTTCTTCTCAAGAACCACTGGGCCAGGAAAGCTGAAACTTATGTGGAAGCATCCTTGGGTACGTTCGTAGATTCTAAAGTTTTAAAATAAAAAAGGGAAGGGGTTTTTTGGGCATTATAGGTATAGCAAGAGGGGGAATCTGGTAAAGATCTGCATCACCCAAGTTACTCAGGTGAGCGATTTGGCCCATGGGCCTCTTGTTTAATTTTCTTTTAAAGGGACTTGATCTGTTTTCAAATACAATGTACTTGATATTTTCTCTTGATCCTTTTGGAAGGTGGACAATATTGTGGTTCCTGTGGACCGTATGAATAATGTTACCCGTTCACTTTTGGGTCTACTGGGGGAATTTGCAGACCATGTTGCCACGGTGAGCAAAATAATATTCAAACTTAAAGCATGGGTTTACTTTATGAAATATGCAAAAAAGTTCTGTACTGAGTTACTTTGTATGTTTAAAATCTTCATATTATTTGCATTTGGATTACCATGGTTACAAACATATAGTTTTAATATCAAAAGATAGTTTAGTCAACAATAGGTTTCTATACAATAACAAGTATTTTTCAATCATGGATTAAAACAATAGTCAAAGGTCAATGCCAATATGCTTGTTTTAGTCGGAAAACGAAAGAAAGATACATGTAAATCGCATTTTAAGCAATACATGTACATGTATATTTACATGTATGTCTGTCTGCCTACCACTCATAATTAGAAATAGAACAACTCCTCCATAAAGATAAAATAGGTCATTTATTGAATATAAATGACAAAAAACAAATAAAATACACACAATAGCCTGTTGCATGAAATACACAGTATGCTCAATCAAAAAGCATGCAACTAGGCTAACAGTCCTGCTAAAAATATACAAGATTGCATGAACATATTCTGCATCTGCTAAATAAATTATGTACAACATGTAAATGTATATGTTTAAGTAAAAAAGTTAAAAAAAATACTTGGACTAGTACATTAATGGGACTAGAAAAAACAATAACATTACATAATGCAAAATATGTTATGGGTATATTAATAAACAAACACAAACAAATTCAGAGAATTTCCGTGTATTTGTGGGTGAGGTATCATTATTTTTTGGCATATTGTGTCAAATATGAAACCCTATTATTTGTTGCTGTAAATGTTAATTATCATGGAACTCTGAACATTTTGAAAAGTTTAAGATACGTTGCCATGGAAACCAAAGCACAAAGCAACCAATTTTTGTCTGATTTGAGTTTAAACGATGTCAAAAAACTTTGATCATAGAGAGTTTGACGAAATTCTTAGACTTATACCCCATTAATACGACGAAAATTTGCTTATGTATGCAAATTTACATATGAGTAAATCTACAGACGTAAATAAAAGTTAATTGCTATGCGTTCAGGCGAGTTTTATATACAATAAGTAAATCCTTTTATTTTCATATAAAACAAGGAGATCCAACTAGATATCATTGAGATGGTGGCCATCTCAAACGGCCCCGCTTTCAACAATGAACATGAAAATGTAAGGTAGTTTGAAAGGGTTTATTTTGAAGAGGAACATTTGTGTACTAAAGTAAAAGTGATTAAGTACGACTTCACGGATATTGCCAATTTACAGATATATATCGAGGTTATCTTGTATCCTCAGTTATATAAATTCACTGGAATTAAGGGGAAAAAACTATGCAACAAACAAAGATTTTAAACAGAGAGGCTAATTCTGACCATGACCTAAACCCTCGTTCAAGGTCACTACACATCATTTGACCAGTGGCACTCTGTGGATAATGTATGAGCCAGCTTTGGTCAAGGAGAGAGAATATATGCTCCGGACAAGGATTTTTCATACAATTCTGCTATGACCTTGACCTTTGACCTAGAAACTTCGTTCAAGGTCACTTCACATCCATTGACCAGTTGGCACTCTGTGTGTGAAGTATGAGCCAGAATGGGCCAAGGAGAGAGAAGATATGCTCCGGACAAGGATTTTTCATACAATTCTGCTATGACCTTGACCTTTGACCTACAAACATGGTTCAAGGTCACTGCACACTGGTTACCCAAAGGCACTCTGTGGGTGAAGCATGAACCAGAATGGGACAAGGAGATAGAAGATATATGCTCCGGACAAGGACTTTTCATACAATTCTGCTATGACCTTGACCTTTGACCTAGAAACATGGTTCAAGGTCACTGCACACCGGTTACCCAAAGGCACTCTGTGGGTGAAGTATGAGCCAGATTTGGCCAAGGAGAGAGAAGATATGCTCTGGACAAGAGATCTCGGACGGACTGACGGACGGACAGCTGGACGGACAGATTGATCACTATAGGGCGCCCGCCAAGCCGGGCCCTAATGATTCAGAATTGTAGATTTTTATTTTTTTTTAAAATGTTTTCTTCTTACTATTTGGGTATAAGATTAACGTTTGAATATTAATGTTCCTCAAAGAAACTAGGAGGAAATCCGATCCACTATTAGAAATGGTAGTAAAAAGTCTGGACTATGTTCAGAGTTAAGGTTTCGTCAAAGGTCAACATGTCTAAAAAATATTTTAACAATTGCTACAAAACTATGTGTGGTATAAAGTCAAAACATTTACCGCTTTTAAATACGTATATCACTAATTAATAGATAGAAAGTATCACTTGATAACAAATATTTTTAAAAAGATATTTTTTGAGAAAAATTGTATCAAAGAATGTCCATATTTAAGGAAAATGCACCTGCTTAATTCTGTCCTTTTTGTGAAAACCAACATTGGAGAAATAATATATGTTTATCATTGAAGGGCAAGTTGGACGTGAATGGTCTCCGAAAGGCTGTTATTGAAAGCATGACATGTATAAAGACAAGACCCTATAGAATCTGCCATTTGCAGTGTACTTTCACTTTCAAGTCTTAACATTTGGATAAAATAAACAGGGAAAACAACTTTCAGAGGCTATCCAAGTCCAACTTGCCCTTCATTTATAAACATATTTTGTTTCTGCAATGATGGTTTTCACTGAAGCACGGAATTAATTAGGGTTTTTTTTTTTTTTGAAAATATATGCATTTTTAAGAAGAATTTTTCTCAATTAATATTAATCCAAGTATTTTTTTTATCAAGTGATCCTTTCTATTTGTTAATCAATAAACAATTTATAAACTGTAAAAGTTTTAACTTTATACCTTACATAGTTTTGGGGCTATTGTAAAAATAAATTTTTGGACATGTTAACCTTTGACGAAACCTTAAATATCGTACTGTGACATGTTGACCTTTGATGAAACCTTAGTTATCATCATGATGGTTATATAACATTTCGAAAAAGTTTGTCTAGTTCTAGGTTTTCTATCAAAAATGAAACAAGAGCACCGCGAGGAGGAGAATCCCCTCGCAATATCGATCCCGTTGCAAATCATATCACATATGTTTCGCACAAAATTAACCTGATTTCACTACTATATTCCCTCGCAATGAAAACCCCCTCGTCATCATATTATTTATATTCTAAATCATGAAAGCAGG
Source organism: Saccostrea glomerata (assembly GCA_003671525.1). Classification (NCBI taxonomy): domain Eukaryota; kingdom Metazoa; phylum Mollusca; class Bivalvia; order Ostreida; family Ostreidae; genus Saccostrea; species Saccostrea glomerata. Next base: position 758,557 of record PRKT01000133.1, on the reverse strand, counting down.
ATGATCGAGAGCGTACTTTAGCTGTTTCCACCTTGTGATATAACTAACTGTTTCAGGCAGTTTTATCTTTTCGGCATGAATCAAAAATTGGTCATGGTAATACATTTGTGACATAATAGATAAACTTCCAAACAATGATATTACTGTATTTTACATTGTATGCATCTAAAGGTAACAATATTTCCAGTCATATTTGCAATTGGAGTTGTTTTGTTTGTCTTTGTTTTCTTTAATTCAAAGGATGTAAATGTATATTCCTGATTTGTGGAATACATGTATTTTTATCATTTTATTTATTTTAATTATATATAGGAGAAGAAAGAACTGAATGGGAGAGTTGGGGTAGCTGTAGTGTAACCTGTGGAAGCGGTTTTAAGTCGAGATCAAGCTAGTATTTACACAAATAGTTGTGGTAAAACATCTTTAGTTGCCTCAGAAAATACACCCTGTCAGAAACCAGCATGTCCAGGTATTCAATATAGACAGGAGCACACTTTAATAAAGTACTTTACGTAATGAACTCTGTAATGGATTATAAAATACTCAAACATATTAAATAAAACACCGTATGTTGTTTTTATGCAAAATGATCTCATGGAATTTGATGCTTCAGGCTGAGGAAGCGCATTTTTTTCAGACTGAGCCTTTATCGATTTTTATTGGGTTTTTTGGGTTAGGCTTCATCAAAATGTCCTGTATTCCTTAAAGCAAAAAGAATATGTTTAATTTCATTATGTCTTTTGTGAATGGCAAAAATCAAGTCATTTAAGACCATTTTCAAATGAAAAGCATTTGATATATTATGCAGATACACGTATCCTTAATCATCCAGGCAGAGTTTATGACAAATTAAACATTTCAATTTGTAAAAATTATGTGGGGGAGTTGGATTATAGATTTCTTAAAATTTCATTACATTACATACAGAAGAAATTTTACCCCTGCCGTATGAGTACTCAACCCCCCCCCCCCTCTTTTTTAACATTTTCAATCTTTGTGTCAAAGGTGGTTAAACATTTAACCAGTCCACAAAGAAATGTAGAAAAGAAAACCTTCTCAAAATCAACAAAGCCATGATCCTTCGGTATGACTTGTACGTATGATATGCTTGATATGATTTTTGTGAAGAACAGGTTAATTAAAGGTTATATAGTGATGAACACCATACATGAACGCGACTGGCCAGTGGATTATTTATTTCCGTACCCTATTTATTTACTAGGAATTTATTTCATTATATTGGGAGGGGGTTATTTATTAATTAATTTATTTATTTTGTTTCAAAAGTAAATGGAGCTTGGAGTGTTTGGGGTCAGTTCAACCCCTGTGATAAAACTTGTGGTGGCGGACTGCATTTGAGATTCAGAAAATGTAATAACCCTTCCCCATCTCATGGGGGAATATACTGTATATCGGAGACTCCCTCCAATCGGCATCCTGCAACGACAGGTCATACCCAGGTATACTCAGTTGCTTAATTCATTTACAATTAAATTTTGCTATAATTAACAAGAACGTTAAAGCAACAGGAATTCAGTACATTGATACGGATTTTGTTTAGGATGTGTTACAGTATACATGTAGGAAACTTTAGAATATTTTCTTTTTATTCGGATCGACTGCAGTAATGTTGCATATTCAAGAAAGGTCTAAAAATATGCAATTTTCCCTCGGGATAGACATTTGTTGACATTGTGCATGATCTGCGTTGCGTATACATGTACACGATTGCACACTAAGGATATCACTAAAAATATGTCGAGATCATAAGAGCTAGGACGGTGTATTTTGTGTATTATGTGTTTTTCTATGTGTGTCTGAATATCCTCATTAAAATAAAAATAAAATTCGCCGAAATTAGCACGTTTTAAAAATGTCATATTAACTGTATATAAAAAGAGGGTGAATTTTATGGGCGGCGGAAAGGGTAAAAAAGACGTTAAATGCAAAACTAACAACTAATTTTATAAACATAATGAAATACAAAACAGACAACCTTAAAAACACAATCAACAGACTCGTTTGCAAAATCAACAGACTCCGATGCAAAACCAACGATCACCAATGCAAAACCATTCACTGAATTGCAAAAACATACATTACCTGAATTAACGCTATATGGCGCGCAAGTTTTCTACGTCATCATTATTTTTGTAGTATCACAGAAACGTAAAACACGCGAAATTATATATCAGGGACCTTATTCACAAAGCATCCGTTAGATAACGGGTCCGTTAACTTTACGGAGACTCTGACGGTTGTGACCGTAAAAAACTAACGTGGTATTCACAAACGTCTCCGTTAACGTTCACTTTACGGGTGCGGTAATAACGGGTCCGCAAAGACAAATTCTATGTATCTGCGACTCTCATTGGTCGAATAAATCGATTGTTTTGTCACAGTGTTGTTTTTCTAAAATTAATATAATCTTAAAATGTATAATTGATAAGAAAATAAAAAAAAACAAGTTATTTGTTTCTTATTCATTCCTCCTTTTCTACTATGACGTAAGTTTCCAAGCAACGTGCGTTGACGTCATTTTTTCCAAAATTTGACGTCTTTGGGGTTAGACAGTAGAAAATGGAAAAAGAAAGAAAAAGAAAACCGAGATTCTTGGACCGAGAGGTCGACGTTCTGATAAACAAAGTGAATGAAAAATCGGAGGTGCTGTTCTCAAGATTTAGTGACACGATTTCTAACAAAAAAAAGAAAATAGCTTGGACGGAGGTTCAAAACTCGGTCAACGCTTCCTCACTTGTTCCAAGAACAGTGGACGAGATTAAGAAAAAATGGGACGATGTGAAAAGAATAACAAAGAAACGTGCTGTAGAAGTCAGAAAGGTACGTTAATTTAAATGCATTACATTTAGATTTCAATATTCATTGCTGAGTTATACGCTAATTTTATGTTAAAACTGGGCTGTTCCGCCGAAGCGGATTTGGTTGGCGTATCTGAACTAAAAAATATTTTAGGAGATTTACATATTTGTTATTTACATTTAAATAAAAAGTTTCATCGATTTTGAACTTAAATGTTTTCACGTTATTATTGTTAAAGACTTTAAATTGTGTCTGATATTTAAATTGCCGAGTCGGAAAAAATGGGCTATTGTTTTAAATTTCTGATATTATTAACTATGAAATGCAATTGATTTAAATTGTGTATTTTCAGGAAAGTTTTATATCTATATAATGTGACAAAACAAGAAACATATTGACGCAAGCGTCAAAAATCGGCCGCAACCTAATTCATTGTTTGATGTTTACGCAGTAAAACTAAAGTTATCCACAGATAGAGTTTTCACTTTAATAAAAACACAACATATATGT
>PRKT01000133.1:642564-721961 GCA_003671525.1 Saccostrea glomerata | reverse complement strand
TTCCCCCCCCCCCCCCCCAACTTTTCTTTTTTTGCAAAGATATATATTATACAGGCATTAACCTTTTTGTTGGTTAACCCCCCCTTTTAATATCCTTCCGACGCTTACGCCTATGTATGAGCCTTAAGCGAAGCCTATGGTGCTTGAACTATATAGATTTCATATGAAGTAAAAGTAGAAAATATAATAATTCTAAAATTTTTGTTTCGTTTCGTTTCTGCAGGTTTCGTCTTGATTTCGTTTCGTTTCGTCTTGATTTCGTTTCGTTTCGGTAGGTTTCGTTTCGTTTCGTTTCGGCAGATTTCGTTTCGTTTCGTTTCGTTTCGTTTCTATTTCGTTTCGCACTTTACAGGTACCCCTTCTACTCAGGTGAGCTAAAAATATAAAGCAGAACGAACACCTGTTTGGGTACGGATCATGAAATGTTATAGGCTCCACAGGTATATTTGTTGTCCTGTGCGCATAAATCCTGACTTCCAAATTTTTACTTTGCTAGTGGTACCTTTAGAAAACATTTGTATCTATGTGACCCGGCAAAAACCGCCTAGTACATGTATACCCTATTTCGAGGATTCAACGATACCCCAATATCGGATAGTCTTTTCTGTTCTAACAAAAGAAACATGCAAATATATATTTACCGACTAGTCCAGGGAGCATATCGGGGAGCCAGAAGTTTATTAAAATACATGCATTCAAATACAATATACATGTAACACAAATCATTTTTTTTTTAAATACAAACTTAATGTATTCATGAAAAGACCCTTATTTAATACGGTACTGATACAAAACTTGATTGGCCAAGATGAAAACCAGAGATAAAATAAACTTTTTCAAAGAAGAAAAACCTCTTGAAACCTTTTGCCCTATAATATACGACAGCCTCTAAAATATATATTTAACACGACAGTGTTTAAGGAATAACTGTCATATTTTTGATTTCATGATGTGATCAATCGATTGGCTTGCGTGATAATTTTATGCATAAACGCCTTCGGCGTTTATTTTTAAAATAGTTGTCATATTTAATGAATAACACACATTATATTTGTGACAATACCTCCCCCCTCCCACACACACACACTCTCCAAAAGTGTAAAAGATTCAGCTGGTGATCATGGACATTTATTTTTTTCTCCTTGTTGTTTTGTTGCACAAAGACGTCCCTGTTTCTTCCGGTGGAACTTTGGTCAATACACATAAATCTTACAATTCATCCTATATGCCTATATCAATATGGCTATATTTATTACCAGCTGTGTCAATAATATTCTGAGCAGGTTCATGTAGTGTGAAGGTTATTTCAATATTTTTTTTCCAGATGCATGTATTATTGAGTAACTTGAAAAATATTTTAAGGAAATATAGAAGTAATTGCATATTTTGCTTTTTGTGCACTTTTGGAACTTTATTATACTCCCGCCCTACCCCCTGGGGTCATGATTTTAACAACTCTGCATCTACACTATACCTGAGGATGTTTCATATTAGCTGCAGAACTGTAGCTCTCCGAAAAAATATTTTTTACAAACCGGAGAGTTACAGTGCCACCCATTGAAAAAAAAACGTATACTTAGTATTTATTGCGCACAAAAAGTGCGCTGTTTCTCGATTTATTTTTCCATGTATTTAAACTGTCATCTCAAAATATTACTACCCGTGAAAGAACATATTCTTTTACTGTTTCCACAACAAAACATTGCTTATAATTGTTGTTAAAAGCCCTTCTGGCTTTAAAATTGAGATCATCTAAAATTTCGTCTATTTATGCTGCCATTTTGGTTTGCAAGATAATTTGGTCCAACGCACTTCATGCAAATGTCACATAAAATCAAACTTCATAGAGGAGGAAGGAATATTTATAAAGCTATCTTTTCACGTTTGAAATAAATATTAGGAAGAATTCATCTAAGCGCAACTTTTTGTGCGCAATAAATGTACAATTTTTACAATGGGTGGTACTGTAGCTCTCCGGTCTTTCAAAATATTTTTTCGGAGAGCTATAGTTCTGCTGCTAGTTTCATAAACATTACAAATCACGACCTTGCTGTTTTCGAGAAGAATTTTACTATAAATTCCTACAAAAAAAACTTTGATGACCCATTGCGGTCCCAACCTATCCCGGGGATCATGATTTGAACAAACTTGAATCTACACTACCTGAGGATATTTCCACATAAGTTTCATTTTTAAGAAGATTTTTAAAAGATGCCATAATTTTCAAAAATTATTAATCATCTTCCCTTGGAATGGGGTGTCTTTATTTTAACAATTTTGAAAAAAAAATTGTCGAAAAAAAATTACAATTAAATGCTAGCAATGAATAAAGAGACATCTACACTTGTACCTAAAAATACCAGGTAAGTAGGAAAAGCAAATACATAAAGAAAGATGAAAGCAAAGACCTAGTCTTTATCAGAAGGTCATGTGAAAAAACGAAGGATTAAGATTCTCAAAGATATTTAAAAGTAATAATATATAAGAGTAATAACAAGTAATTAAAGACATATTTAGTAAACCTTGACATTTAGTATAAATGAATTCGCATTATTACAGGTTAACTGTGCACAATGTGTAGTTTTTAGATTAAATAACACATAAAAAAGACGTGGTTAATTTGGTTTTCAAGTCATTGATTTTATTTCAGCAAACACGTTTGTATAAATTGTTTTTTAGTTCTCAAGGTAAATAAATATTTCAAGGTATTGAAGTTCTGAATCAATGTCATACATCTCTGATCCCGAAAAGAGGTTAGGTATGGGATTTCCATGTTGAAGAAATGTATTGGGAGGGGCAAAATACATGTACGAGTATATATACATGTAAAAAATAAAAATGCGATCAGTGGGTAGTAAGGCATACACATACTTCTATGCAACGGGAGTCAACTATATTGAGAAGGGGGAGGGGGGGCGTAAACAAAAAAAATTAAATCAGAGCGAATGAAATTCATATAACGTTCAGTATGAGATTACAATCTTCTATGACCTTCAGCTCCAGTGTTCTAGATCAAGCCCTGTCCAAGTGTCCACATCAAATGACCCCTAGCTACACATCTGCTGGTTGCCACGATCAGAAAGATTTTTTCCCACAACAAATACATTGATGATTTATATAAAACGATTTTTAACGGGTGTTTATATTCATATCATGACCGAATCCACGACTGCCTGTTATTGCACTGCAGTCTGCAGGACAATGCATAAAGTAAAACTGACAAAAAAATGAGGATTAAGGCAGCTATAGTCTGGGTCAACAGAATATTATGGTCATTCAATTTTTTCTATAGTTATCAAAAGATTTAAAGGAATGATATCATAAATATAGATTGAAACCAGTGACCAGACAATTAATTTTACTTGTCAATGAAATTGGTTTATCGTATTATGATAGGTTATTTTCTTTTTAAATTCCATGACTATCACATATAAATACTTAGTGCAAAAAGGGTAGAATAACACTAATTTTCATGTACCTCAGCATATTGAATATGCTGAACTTTCGATAAATCTGGGTTGGAATAGTTGAAGACGTAGATTAAAAATTTGAACTTTCTTAATAATTGTCTTTGTTCATTGCCTTATCTATACATTTTAGAAATTGAGCCAAGCAAACAATCCTTTTTTTGTTACACATTCTAGATTGTTCAGTATTCTAGTAGGTGTATATCAGTGATAAATGTACATTGTATATTTCTATATAGAATTTCTCTCCTATAAATATCCTCCTATAAATTGCTTGATGTACATTTCGTATACGTGTATATATCCGCATCCTTGATCTATTACTCTGAAAAGTGTACAGGTTACATATATACCATTAACCACAAAAAATTGAAATTTACACAGAGTTAATCATCCCTGTAAATTAAACGAGACCAGTAGAAAGCGACGATTGTGCTTCAATGGTCCCAAATTAAGTTCTGCTCCACGTACTTTTATTTCGGATGCGAGACACCAGGTATAGACACAGGACCAACGCGTTCAGGCTGACAAGATGCAGTTCGTTTGTCCAGTCGTTTTGTGCTCTCTATTAATAATTGTGAGCTGGACATCAACTGGACATAGTGGACACGTGAACGAGCCAAATCAAGAGCTTTTGGAAAATTTGTTGCGTGCTTTGAATCAAGATCTTGGACCACAGAAAAAGGTAAAGATTGTACAGTTATATATAACTTTATGCTTTTCTTTGGATTTGAGCAAATGATATTTTTCCACCTTTAAGTTGAAAAATAAAAACTTATCTTAAAAATGATTCGTATTTTCGGATTCGTTACACTTTCAATTGGTCATATTTTATCAAGAATCTACTAAAGGCAATTCTGCATTAAGGTTCTGTACATGTATTAAGGTTTTCCATCGCTAATATGACCTTATTCTCTACTACGTGTACTGTAGAATCCTTAAATATCCGTTATGTACGAGGGTTGTTCGAAAAGTTCGTGGACTTCTGTCATATATTTTTTTAACGTCATATGTTATCCTAATTTAGTAGAAATATTTTAACAATAAATCCAAATGATTTGTATAAAATCTTTTTTATATATCACGATTTATTAAAAACTTATCCAGATTTTTAAAATGCAAAAATCGGTTCGCGGAGCAGGTCAAAATTTCGTAAGTAACAATAAATACACTAAATAATTTCTGTAGTCATATTCTATGTAAAATGGAGTAAAAACGAAAAACAACATAGAAAGGAGACGATGGGGTAACGGCTGAATCTGGCCCCTTATTTGATGTAAAAATCAGAACACTGATAAAATTGTGATAGTTTGTAATTAAGAAGTTCAAATGATGCTTACTTTAAAACAAGCACTAATTTAGATCTAGAGGGTGCAGAAGTAGGACATTTTCCAGAATTTCCTCAATTCTGGTGGAATTTTATCATACTTGAGATACTTTTCTCTTCGGAAAGCATAGAGCACAAGCTTGCCTATCTGAGATTTTTACACATAAACTGCTTCTGATAATAGTGTATAAAATATATAAATCTGGTAGATAGGCAAGTTTGTGCTTTGTTTTCTGAAACAAAATATGCTGTAAAATCGATGAAAATTTGCATTAAAATTAGAAAATTAAAAAATTTACCTATTTCCTGACCTCTCTGTGACCTCTCTATATTCTAAATCTTAGAGCCAATACTCATTTTGTGGCAGAAGTCACAACAGATTTTTTTAATGGATAAAATGTTGGAACATTCTGAAAGACACCCAAAATCGAGGGCCAAATAAGGGTCTTACCCTATCTTGTCCGTTGTTACATGTACATCGATTCGTTTTCCAAATTATGGCTTGATATTTTGATTCGTTGAAAAGAAATCAACTTTAGAAAATTTTCTCTCACACAAAACGTAGTTGTCATTAAAAACGACAAAAACGATGACGTTTTAGAACGTAACGGAGCAGAAGATGACGATAAAATCATTTTGTGTTTTATTCAGGAAAAATCCCGAATAAACTCTTAAAATGTTGGAGGAATGAAAAATTACGTCACAAGCGAGTTGTGCACGTGTGAACAAATAGTACAGTTGTAATTGAGTGACGGAGACTCTATACCGGATGAAAACAATCTGTGTAGAAACGGTTTAGCTGTAAAAATCTTATCAAAAACTTCAAAAAATTGGAACGTCAAGGAAAGACATGTGCTCTTCTGAGCTGCTTATCCTGTGAAAGTAGAGTTCAGTAAAAAAGAATAAAAACCCTATTCAAGGGAAATTATATACATCGAAAAACAATTGTTAAAAAATAAAAGTCAAGTATAAGAAAAATGTTTTTAAATGAGTGGGTATTGGATAATACTGTGTGAAATGTATAGCATATAGGGATAGTATTTATTTATTAATTTTTTTTTTTTTTTTTTTTTAGAAATTCATTAAGCTATGTTATGACGTTACACTGTACATTGCCGTTTAGTGTGTTTCGAGGGTACAAAACATGTTGATTTTAAAATGAAATAAATTTATTTCTATTAAATCGAATGGAATGAAATTTTACACATCAATTGCAACAAAACAAAATTTTTTACATTTTATTTTCAATTTTGTGTTTATTTTAAATTTGTAGTGAATAATATAACGAAGATTGACACCGTCCACGAATTTTTCGAACAACCCTCGTATATACCAAGTAATTATACGAGCAATAATATATCAGACTGAATAAATATTCATTGACTGTCGATATGCATTTATACTATATGATATGGCATGTATGGATTTGCTAATCTTTTGACCAAGGAAAATTCAATGTAACAAGTTCAGCAAACGTTTATGCCCGGTTGGTGTACGAGGTACGCATTTGCACTGTATTTGTTTTCACAAACGCAAATAAAAGTATAGTCAATAGAAATGTTATTATAAGATACTAAAACATGTCTTTCCATTAGATATTTTGTTTAAAGGTCTAATAAAGGTCAGCAATGCAACATCAACAGTCAGAAAACAATCTACCGGAGGATATGAAAATTTTATCTACATGTACAATAAATGATGAAAGCAAAAAACCCACTACAATACTCCTGAACAGGACGTATATGCGCACCCCAACAACGCGATATACGACCAAAGACTATATATACTGACACGCAAAAGAAACGCAACAAGCAGTAGTCTACAAATGTTTGATTTTTTTATCTTATGATTTTTAAAAGCGAAAAAAGTAAGGCTAAACTCACTTTTCAGAAGATGAGAGATTTGATGAAAATGTTAAATGTTTATCTTTTATCTTAACTAAGTAACACCTGACTGTTAAAACACCCCCCTCCCAGCCATTCAAGTAAAACGTTCAAGACTGTCCTAAACAACAATTGCAGTTGAATTTCTACGATACAATAGGTTCATTTATATCGAGATCTTAGCAAAGGAAATATTCTTTGGCATTTTTAAATGCCCGTTTTTCACATGATTAGGTCGAGTTTTCTCTAACTAAGAGCAGTGTAGCCACCCTTGGACTTCCGGTACAAAGACTGTCCTTAATGAATATGATACGTAAGACCCTGTTCCGGTTATGGTGTGGAAATCGTTCAACCATTAAATTACGGATGTTTACCAAATTGAAGATATTCATAAGTATAGGTTACAAAATTTTTTACTTTACATAATTATTTCCCCCTAAAGTAGGTTGCTGCATTTATTTTAACAAGATACATGTATCATTTATGTTCTTATTCGTGCCAGAACCTCTTGCAGCAAGGGACCTTGGTTTATACAGTCTCATCTGAAGGACTGGTCTCCACATCCCCCAGAGGGGGGTGCAAATCTGGGGGTCGTAACGTAAAGCTTGCTAAGTTTCTGACTAAAGTAAGGTCATAAATATGTTTAAGGCACAAACTTAGGACATGCCTAAGTACTACTAAAGCATGTCTAAAACTGTAACATAAAATAAACTAAGTGAGGTCTTAGCTAAGTCAAAATTATGATCAGAATATTTCTTATGAATCAATTTCTTTCTCATTTTTACTTGTATTCATTGACGAAATTATTCGGTTAAGCCTTTACCGACGAACAAAATCGACGCCCTTTCTTAATTTTTAGTTAGGTTACTTAAGATTTCATACTTAAATTTTCATTATACTGATATAATTTTTTTTATATTTGAAAACAAATATTGAACGGTCACAAAGAGCTAAGAGTGCTAAGGGTCAAATGGAAATACTAGCTACTACATGACAACTGTCTATCCCTCGAGACTGCGAAGTTTTCAGTTTATCTTTTGTTGTTACTTTTTGTTTTGACAGATTTTCAATCGCTTTGTCATTCTCGCAGACATGGCACAATACTTGACCATTAAAAGACGTTAAGGTCAGACGAGACGTTCCTCAAAATCTGTTTTGTATAACTTAATTTGTAATGTATGAAAAATATTCAAAATTTTCATCACATTCTGACTTCTAAACCAGTTTCTAGACGTTTTTAAAAAATCCAAACACTTAAACATTTGAAATTGGAAAATTATTTTTCTTCCCGAAAGGATTATATAAGAAAAACTACCCCTGGTATCTTGCAGAAATGCCTGGTAAGGTACCTCAATTTTTTGTGTGTAAACATGTTTAAGTAGCAACACTTCAATGACAAACTCTTAGTAAAATTTATCTGTTATTAAGGAACGTCTCGTCTGTCCTTAATGGTAATCTAACAACCAAGCTATATGATAAACTTTTCTGTCGTCAACTTCCCTTACTTATGCAGAAAATACCTTCATCGCCTGCATACTGAATGTATATATATCTCAGTTGATGCGATACGCAAGAGCATGCTCAACGTATGAACAATTTTTAAAAGGAGGTAAATTATTGACAAGCAAGTTGATGAAACAAGTATATCAACAGTCTCGTTTAAAGTCATCATTTCATAAATTCTATGGTCGATACAATGACCTTTTTAGCAAATACAATTTATTATTAAGACAAATGCTGACTGACTTTTGACATACTAATTGTTTGTTCCCTTTATATATACTGAATTGACGACGGATTTTTCCGTTATTTCCCGATCATGACAAGGAGCACACGGCGGGTGTGACCGGTCAGCAGGCCTGGTGCCATAAAACTTAGACGAGCTCACTTTTGATCTCAGTCTCACTTTTACCAAAGGAATATATAGTGAAAAATTAGACTGAGATTAATAGTGAAAAAAAGGGGGACTGAAATTAAAAGTGAGCTCATCTTACATTACGGCCCCCAGACCAGAGGATGCTCACTCCTCCATGGCACCTATTCCACCTCTGATGTTTTGGAGGTCCGTGTTTGCTCTGCTCCTTTTTTTTTTATTGTTTTATGGACTTTGATATTGAGTACTGTTTGTTATCTCCATATCCTTCTTGAAATTGAAACTCTAAAAAGTTTATAATACAATTCAATACAATTGGGACATTTTGAATTCCTTATCTTCCTATTTACAATTACTTATTAATAATTAAATGAATTTAATCAAGGATGAAAAGAATTGTTTTAGATTATAATTTTTCGTATGTCTCAACCTTAATTATCAAAATTCTCTCTCTCTCTCTCTCTCTCTCTCTCTCTCTCTCTCTCTCTTTCTCTCTCTCTCTCTCTGACGGTGTTGAACCTCTGTCTGAATCTGCCCTTGTAATCTGGAAATTGCGTTCTATATTGAATCTAATTTACAGACAATCCTTATTTGCTTTTTGGCCACACTCCTCTAATTTATATTAACGACAATTTTCTATCTCTTTAAATCTTTTTTATCTCATATTTTCACATGACATTCCCATCTATGAATATTATGTACAATATTTACTTATAATGATTAGTGTTCATAATAAACATGTAGATACAACCAGTACATGCATTTGAAATGTATCCAAAAATATTTTTTTTGCATTTGTATGCATGCCACTATAAGACTGTACTAAAGTCCTTATTATGTATGGTCTTAGACTTAAGTACCCTTATGTCACGACCCCCTGATCCGCAAGGATTAACTCCTTACACCGCTACTCTATAGAGCAGACGCTCTAACCACTGCGCATTCATGTATATAATATACAGTGTAGTGTACTGCGACTCGAGTCATACTTAGACGTTCTAACCACTGCGCAAATATACAGTGTAGCGTACTTGAGTCTTACTTAGACGCTCTAACCACTGCGCATATACATGTATACAGTGTAGCGTACTGAGTCTTACTAAGAGCTCTAACCACTGCGCATACAGTGTAGCGTACTCGAGTTTTACTAACTGTACTGTTAATTTTCTAAAAGTTAAATGCAAAATATTTGCTTTGAAGGCATTAGTTCAAGCAGATGGAGATGGGGTATACTATGTTGAGTAGAAAAAGACTTACGTTCTCTAAATTCCTAAATACACACGAGGGATTATTTATCGCGTAATTTCGCGAAAATCACTACTCGCGAAATAGAATTACACGCTTTTATTTCTATGGTGCCAAATTCTCTTGATCAACCGTCCACTTGCGAATTATTATTTTCGTGATTTGACATTAAAGAGCTATTTAGCGATAATAAGTACCCGCAAAAATAAGGAATCTACAGTATAGTAATCATAAAAAAAAATTCTCTCTCTTTTTTTATCATAAATGAACTGGTTTCTTGTTCTTAATTCAGATCAATAATGAAAATGGGTCAATAAGAGGAAAATTTGGTGATATTGTCCGTGACAGAGAAAATGTGAAGAGCGGAATTAACCCTCCTTCAAAGGGCGATCTTGGAGTAAGTACAATATACGTTGTATTATCATAATTTAAAACATCCTTATCAAATGATGCAGTCTGTAATATCTATTCATTTTAATAAAGGAGAAACACTGAGAAATTCCGATTTATACCCATTGTGAAATTTATTGAATTATAAATAATTTTATAAAGGTTCAACTATACTTTCAATTTGATAATATTTCAGCAGTACATGTTACATGTATCTCTTCTCGTTTTATAATAAAGGACGATGACGAGGGAGATGCCGATAATGGCCACGAATACCACGTGTTCGGTAAAAAAGGCGATTCAAACGAAGCACATGAAAATCAGCGTAAGAAACATGTAAGCGAACATAGATTTTTGGACACAAAAAAGAAGCTCGTTAAAAGTCTGTACTTCTAAAAATTCTTTGGTCTGTATTATGACTTTATAAGCAAACATAACCTATTTCTTGTTTTGTTTCAAGTAAATTGCTGGACCTTTGTTTTTGTACTAAACTTGACGTGACTACGGAATGTTCGGTCGACTATACATATGGTTCACGAATGTGACCAGTCAAGATCTAGGGAATGCTTACTCCTCTATGGCGTCTGATCCCCTCTTTGAAATTTTCATTGGTTCATGATTATGACCTACATGTTTTCAATTATTTGTATTGTTTGTAGTTATTTTGAAATCCATCACTGCTCGGTATGACTATCTCTAATCTTTTTCAGTTCAGAATGCAAAAATAAAAGAGACAAGATGTGTTTGTTAATAAACACTGATGCCCACGTATGGCAACTTATAACAAATGTTGAACTTTCTCAAATGCAAATCAAATATGTTGTTACCCAGAGTAAAATCTTCACACAAGAAATGCCCGTGTGAAATATGAAACCCTGGCCTAGTACCGCCTGTTCAAAAGTTAGGGCCAATGTTAAAGTTAATCTTCGACTACGGGGGCATAAAAACAAATTCTAAGAAAGAAAGTAAAATTTCCAAGAATTTCCTCATTTGAAATGAATCTACTTAATTTGTTTTGCCATTTAGAGGGTAGATATGCACAAGGGCAATGAAGAAGAAATTATCCAGGAAGAGGAAGACGAATGTCTAGAGTACCGACACCAGCAGAAACTGGCCCTTAAACATGGACGTAGTCCCAAAGATGTCCCTCAACCCAGTGTAAATTGCGAGGTATAAAGGCTAGCTGAATGCTATGAAACTTTGTAAAAAGTCAGAGCAAATATTGGATGTTTCCAAAAAGCGTTTTCCTTAAAGAAGGCCTCTTTGTTATTTCCTTAGTGCATTGTATGTTAAGTGAAAATACGATGACATTTGAATGAATTTACCGGCATTAATTTCTTTTCATTCCAAGATGATTGAGGGCCCTGGAGTAGGAAAAAATGGGAGAGATAAAAGATTTGCCGTATCGAACGCCGGAGCTTGGGACAAAGGGATTGTACCATATGTGTATGATCCTGAAACATTGTCAGGTAAGTTTTTTTACAATCATTTTTCAAAATGGGACCCTTTTTAGATTATTCTTTTTTGCATTACGTCAGATTTCCTCCTTCTGATCCCGTCCGTAACTTTTTTTACTACTCCCTGGCGGTAGATTATTAAAAAACAAACAACATAATTATACATGTACACGTATTCCAGTTAGCAAAACATACTAAGTGCAAGGTCATGATAAGCAGAATTCTTCCAAACTTATGAATTTCATTGTCCTTAGTAAGTGTTGGTAAAGGGCTCTGTACTATAATTGATTATACCGTGTAAAAACGTAATAATTCTTTGAAGATCTTTTATCCCTCTTGATACAAGTTTTTACCTCTTTAACTTAAAGAGGCTGGGGGTTTGTGGCCATTTTTCAGACTATTTTGACCTCCTTTAGAAGAAGAGCTCCATATAAAGATATATAAAAATGTTCAAATCTTAAAATTAGAGTATGAAATTTTTCTTTGCCAAATGATAGTTAATGGCTTAAGATTTCATATCTTAAAAATATAAGTTAAATCTGGTGGTTAATTAAAAAATAATTTGTTGACCCCAGCCTCCTTAAAAAGTATGCTATATTGAGCTGAGTCTCTTAAAAATGCGAATTTATTACCTATTTATCAGAGATGCCGATGTAAGAACAGGGTTGTTTTGAATCTACAATAATTATATTATAAAATTAAAGTGAAGGGAGACGGCTAAAATAGGCTTCGTCTGCTGTCCAATTCTATTCTCTTCTATTTGTGAATAATTTTTTGTTTAAATTAAAAAAAAGTAAAATTATATTAATTAAAATTAAATTATATCTTTGAAATAATTTTCTTCTCAGCTTCTTTGCAGCAAGGAATAAAACATAGGAATTTTTAGAGTTAGGATACATGTATCACAACCCGATTTTATAAAGGTACTCGATCCGATCCTCAAGCTCTAAAAATCAGGCATTGACTAATTGAAAATACTCATAAAAATGTCTCTGCCATGGATTTTCAAATCAATGTGTTTTTATCCACGATAATTCTTGAAACTTCATCTTTAAAGTTAATTATATTATATATTATCTTGAAGCACATTGAGAGGTAAAGAATGAAAATTGTTGCATGAAAAGATTTAATTTTCAAGCTTCTTTGAGACCTTTTGGATTAAATTATAAATGAAAGAGTTTTCCTTCCTGGCTGAGGATCGGAGTACCTTAATTCTAAGTTTTCCAGTGCTGGGAGGGGTAATATTACGGAGAGACGTACATATAACTAGATCTACTTTAAGATTTGTAAAGTATAACACTGTACTAAGTTGAATTTAAGGTTTTGGACCTCTTGTTGAAATGAGTATTGATTTAGTCTTGAACATTAATTGTTTTACAGACAGAGGAAAACAGATGGGTCGAATACGAGCTCACAACCACTATGAATACTGGACCTGTATAAGATTTGTTCCTTATACAAGTACAACACAAGGAGACTACGGTTTGAACCATAACACCTACCTCAATCACATTATTTCTACTGGGTAAGGATCTTAAATATATACGAGGGTTGTTCCAAAAAGTCGTAGACAGGGAAAACAGCTTAGTTTCTCTTTGCTTAATTAAATTTCTTTTCTTGTCATAGCAAATAGTAACATTTTATGATCATGCATTTCAAGTTTTACGATGATATCACATCTAATAAGAAAATTATGTCAAAATAAAGAAAGAATGTTAGTGTACACCGGCGCACGAAAGCAAGCGTAAATCACGTCTCCTAGAACGTCATGAATTGATCTCTTAATCTGCTTCACTCGCGTCTACGTATTAACATTCAATATTTTTTTTAAGTGATAGACTACTCTTGAATTATGAAGGGACTTATTTAAATTCACAACTGTCCGTTTGTTTTTTATTTGCTTTTTAAGCAGGTTCAAATTTCAGTCGAATTTTAGTCAAAAGATTGCCTTACATTGTAGACAGCAGAGAATACACGTTGTTTGATGTCTTTCGCTGTCCAGATTGTTCCCGCGTTTAAGCATCAGTACTCTACTTCTTAATGCCGTATCTATTTTTGGTATAGAGGAAAAACCCTTATTGAATACCGTACTATTTAAAAAAAACTTCTTTATTAAAATCTGCTGTGAAATGTCACTTCTTTACTCTTTTTTCCCATCTGTTATGTATATAAACCATATCCAACACTACGTATTATATCTCAGTGCGCCGGTTACGCGATTGACGACGTCATTTTCATCAAACTCAATTCCAACGATACTGGGAAAATCACTACACCAATCGTATGTTTCTAGTGCTATTTAAATGAAATTTTGACATATTATTAAGATTTTGATTCTAGTTTCAGTGATTTAAATTTGAGTTCAATGTATTACATGGCGCTAAAGAAATAAAAGGAAATGTAATAGTTATATGTGTAAATTATTCCGAATTTTGTCCGTGCGCCGACAGGCCTTATCGGCCTTCATATAAATCGTCCTAAAATTATTTATATGAAAGATGTATATTTAAAATTCACAATTTTACAGAACATTGAAATACATGTATATTATATCTATGCAAAATTTGGTAAGTACTGGTTGCATGATTAAAAAATTATAAACTTTGTCTACGACTTTTCGGGACAACCCTCGTACATGTATTGTAATTAATCTTGACAGGAAATTGATTTTACCCAATTAAAATTGAAATGTAGAAAACCCAAGGTGCAGAGTGTACATTTTTATTCCTAAGACAAATTGTTACTGATTGATTCTGAATCATTGATTTTTGAAACTCCTTGTCAAATGCTTTAAAGCTCAATCTTTATTTCAATTACAGTATATTTTAGTTTATAATTTTATATGATAAATGAACATAGAAACTCTTGCCATACAATACATAGTCATTGTATTTTCAATACGTTCAGCGCTATATACTCAGTATAGAGTTTACAGGGCTATTTTCGCTCCGTATTATTTTCGACCCTTGACATTTCGAAACAAGTATACTGCTTACTTAGAATTTGCCCTGCCCACTTCCGACGAGGATGAAAGGGATGAGAAGAAAACAGGGGCAAAATTTTCCCTTTACTAAGTACATGTACCTATAAACAATTTGAATAATTCCTTAAAAAATCACCTGAGAACATTCATATATTCAACGGTTTTAAGATATTGATTTTTTTCAGTTGTTGGTCATTCATTGGAAAACTAAGAAAGAGCCAGAAAATTAACTGCTGTTCTAACGTACGTAAATTAGAGAAAATACATTTAATGATCTCAAATCAATTTAACGATGATTAAATGCATGTAGGAAATTAATTAATTTAAATTTCAATAAAAAGAACTTGATTAACATGTAATATAGCTGCATTAATATTGCAATAAATGTTCATTAAGGTTATTAAAAACTTCTATTAATTTCTATAGGATGTTTGTGTTCATGAGTTGGGCCATGCTTTTGGGCTTGCGCATGAGCAGAACAACCCTCTACACGATAACTACATTGATGTACATTACAACAACATCCAGTCCAGTAAGTTTTATTCGGCAATTATTATTGGGCGATTTTGCAAAATCTTTCATATTCATTTATTTAAAAAAAGATATCAAATTGAATGAAACTTTGATTTTCATGAAGATTTGAGATAAATATGTTTACAGTCGTATTGGGTACACGTTATTTATTTTATTGTCTCCTCTACTGAAAAAAAATAAATTATAAGTAAATACATGTAATTGTAGAGTACCAAAGTCAATATTATGAACAAAATATCAAGAAAAGCAGACTTTTTGGATACTACGATTTGTCCAATGTTATGCACTATGGGGTATATGTAAGTATAAAATAAAATCTCTTGATACATACATGTACATTTAATTATTTACAATGTATATTTCATCGAATTTTAAACTTTTATTATCTATGATCGTGGGATAATTTAAGAAATTCACTCAGAAGAATGATATATTTTTTAACCAAAGATTTTTGTTGATGCATATGTGCAAATAATGATTAAAATAAAAACTCTAAAACTCTAAAATCACACACTTTAATGGGGATTTAATGTTCGTGGTTTTGGAGGTATGAAGAAAACCACAAATTTATGACTTCCACGAAATGCAGAAAAAATATTTTCCAATTAACCTCGAAAATATGATCCCAGGAAAAGTTTTGATATTTATTAATAATATATGTAATTCTGCTTTTCCAGTCCATTATATATATTATAGAAACTCAAACGTTATAAATGATTATTATACAAATTCAATAATATAAAAATACCATTTACTTTATTTTTTCCAGTTAAAGATTAATTTGAATCCAATGAATGCGTCTTAAGAAAAAAATATGACCATATTTAACGTTCATTACTTTAAAATTAGAAAAATACTGAAAAAAAAATAAACAATAAAACTTTTTAAAATAACATTTGTTTACCTTTAGGCTTTCACAACTGGAGGGAAGACCATGTCTATATTTGATCCAGAATTGGAATACCTGGTCAGGAAAACTGACCCCTACCAATATTATTTGTTCAGTGAGGTGTCACAAATCGCAGATTGTCAAGGTTAGCGTAGCACTGCACTTACTGCCTAAAGTCAGTTATGTTTCTTTACGTAAACCAATTTCATTAAAATTGAGAACTAAGATCATGACAAGTTTTATAAAGAGACGATTACCATGACAATTGATGTCAAATCAGAACAAAGGAAATTATTTTACAAAATTGCAAAAAGGAATATACAAATTAATTTTGTATAAATCAGAACTTAAAAAGCAAGTTGTTCAAAACAACTTCAAGTAAGTTCAAACAGTAAAACTCGTTTAGTACGAACCTCGGATAATGCGAATTCATGGATATAGCGAAATTATCTTGGATCCCCAGCTATATAACTTAAGCGAATATGATGAATATAACGGAAGTAATTTCGTAAGTTCCTGTGACTTCGTTAAAACCGAGTTTTACTGTATTGGGTGATGCTCTTCGCTTTATGTTCGGTTCACTATTTTTTGTTTATAGGTCTTAAGTGCAGCAGTTTCTCGTTGACCTGTGCAAACTCCGGTTACCCCGCCTTTGTCAAGGACATGTGTACTTGTCGCTGTCCCGAGGGACTAGACCCCGCTACCGGATGTCAGACTCGTTATGATGGAGGTACTTTTTCAACTTTGTACATGTACAATTCTCTGTTATCTGTGGGCTTTTAGTAATGTGTGGTATTCTAGATCTCTACGTTACATAATAAGCGTCTGAAATTTACACAGCTTTCATTTACTCTTGAAATATTATACATATGGGATAGAATTTTAGGCGAATGTCAACAAGTTAAGCGAATATCCAATAATATAGAGTTATGGAATGGGTACGAGGGAAATAGCAAATTTATGGTTCCCCTCGGCAGAAAACTATTTCCTATTTCCCTCGTACCCATTCCATAACTGTTTTATTTTACCGAAACACTCATAGGCAATTAATATTTTTATACCGACATTTAAAAAAAAACACCATAGAGGCAAAATCACAAATGCATGCGGTTTAACAGATTGTATGATTAGTAATGCATCGTGTCCTAAAACAATTAAATTATTTTTAAAAAGTTTTTTCACTGACATTTCGAAGAATTATAGTTGTCTTCATTTTGCTAGAATTCAAGTATGATTTTGACATCGCATGTCGAAATTTTTAGACATTATAGTTACATTGCTAATAACTTGACGTCACAGACTCGAGTTTCCTTGAACGCTCCACCCACTGAACGCTTTGATTAGTGAAAATTACTAATGAATATTCATGAGTGAGTAGTCCCAGGGAGAAGCTCTGATTTTTACGGGAGTTGTCCTCAGATGAGTGAAATAATCTCTTCTCAGGGAAATAGGCAGTTTTATGGTACTGATTTTGTATAGAGTAATAACAGTAGAGGTATAATAACAGCGTGTAGTACGGCAAAGAGGAAGGCTTAAGTTGTCTCATCGTTGTCAACAACATTTTAAAGTTCCCTATGTTATCAATTTCTTAACCAATGAGATCCTGTTCGCTATTTGTTATACGCTAATTACGTAGCGCCGAAAATGCTACACCTTTCTGAAAATCCAAGGATGACAGAGAATTGTACTACTTATTTTTTTTTTCGTTTATTTTCCAAAATCCTTCATTATATTCCAACAAATTGAATCTCCATAATCGGCATTTGTGCTGTTGACTAGCTCCATCATAATTATATCCTAGGTGTAACTTCAGTACAAGGTCAAGGTCAAAGAAGTCCCAACTTCAAACAGGGGCATATGTAACAAATATATCTTAAACCTTAAGGAATTTAAATAAAAAGAATTGATTTCAGAAAAACTTTGGTACCTAATAATATTAATTTCTTCAGATCGAATGATTGCAACAAAATGGCCGTCGGATGCCTTCACAACATTAAGTACCCGGATTACTGGTTGTCCCAGTGGCTTTTATGAAGGCAGTTTTACACAGCATCATTTAGATACCAGAATGGACCACACAAGTTCCAAATTTAGTGCTGACATAATTTCAAAACCCACCTCTACTTTTTACAAATTTTGTACTAAGAAGAAAACGGAGGAGAATGGCATTTCACCAAGCTGGCCCGCAGGGAAATATTGTATTTACCGCCAAGGAGGGGTTTGTCCCAGTGGTAAATAATGAAGACAAAGTGACCATTAGATTTAAATTTGCTGTGGTGCTTATTTATAAAAATATCAAAACCTTCTTTCAGATAATATCTAAAAAAGTGATCACAATTATATAGCTTCCAAACATATTTCTTCAGGCTTTAGTGTGGGATATATACAGTATGACGACACCACGAATCCATCGGATATTCTCGGCATTCTTCCTGATGGTCACTTCACGACTGACACTAGGTTTTATTTCTGCTGTCGCAGTGACGGATCTACATCGAGTCCGGTCGTCCTACCCTCAAAGGAACCATTTATCTTATTTCCTGACACCTCTGCTTGTCAGCAAGTCGCAGGTTCTCTAATTATTAATTACTGTGAAATCACTAATTTTCGGAAGGGTTTTGATTTTTCGTCGTTTTCGGGGTAAGGAGAGACCCTCGAATTTATGACCACCACAAAAATATTTGATTTTACAGTATTAACAAAAAAATTTGGGAAATTATAAAATATTTTTTCGCATAATTGTTTCATTCTCGAATCATTGAATATTAAAAGGAAAAAAATCTTAAAGAAATAAAAAGTAATATTCTTAATAATGTTTGATTTTCTATTTATAAAATACCGGTATTGAAAAGAAAGAAATTGGGGCAAATAATGACATTTTTTTTTAATATTGTTATATTAGTCTTTTTATCAAGACTTTTGTTTTAGTTTATAAAAATTCTCTTTGTGTTTTAAGGAATGAGCTCCAGTATGCAATACTTGAGAATCAAAAACGGAAAAGAATTGTTGCATAAATCTGGACATATACCTTATATGAGGATCTCGTATAAGGTCAATTATAAACTCTCCTTTTGCTACTACACCCCGACAGATTTTAGTAAGTATTGTTGCAGGGGATTTATTTTTAGTAATTTTAGAACTTTTATTATAAAATTAAATTATAATTATGTATTTATGATAATCTTATATCAAAATATTCTTTAAAAAAAGAAAAGAAAAAAGTAACGACCCTTTATAAATCAGATATTCTATGATCTCGATCCAAGGTCAAGGTCGCAAAAATAGAGCTAAATTGTATGTGTTTTGGATCCAGAGAAGCCAAAGGTCTGAATACATGCATTAGAATAAATGTTTTTTAAGGTGTTGATAAAAATAGCAAAACATATTGTTTTGTTTTTTCGAACATTTTCAACTTTCTCTTTCTACTTTCCCTTTCTCAATTTTGTCCTTTTTTTCCAGAAGAAACGAATTCTTACTCAAGATGGCCGAAAGAGTCATTCGCAATGATACAAGCCGCTTCCGGTTGCCCCCAAAATTTCAAATCTGGTCAGTTTTCTGAACATTCTTTCTATACTTCGGTGCCGTCTGACACTTTCTCAGCATTGTCATCTGAGGGGCAAACCTTACGTTACCAATTCTGTACCAAGAACGAGACTACCCCAATCGGAGACCATGCCAAGTGGGGCCCGGGGTCGTATTGTATTCTCAGAGCTGGAGACAAGTGTCCTGATGGTATGTAGGTCCTGAAAACGTGATTAAAACACGAGAAGATACACTTTACATATACATGGTATGTAGGTGGATGGGCTTTTAAAAACAATAGTTTCCTTCCCTGTCTTTTAAATCATTTCTATAGGTGTTTAGACTCCTTCCCTGTCTTTTAAATCACTTCTATAGGTGTTTAGACTCCTTAATTGGATTCATTCTAATTCTTGAGGGGTCAATTACATGTATGTGGGGAAAAAAATTACGTCTTCCTGGGAAAGTAATTTTGTGAGTTTCTCGTTTTTTATAAAATATCTTTACAAAATAAACGTTCATCAGGACGTATATTATTGGGTAACGCTAGTCCACCAAATCCATGAATATTGACCCAGACCTCTGCACACTATCATGACGATTCCACAGTAAACGATGACGAGAATAATCAGGTATGAAATGTAAATCAAATTCTTTATGTCTGGTCTAGGTTTCTCTGAAGGCTCCGTTGCTTTGGTTGATGGTCAACCACCAGACAATTTTACTGGTTCCCTTCCTGATGGTACCTTCGGTGATCACGTGACCTTGTATTTTTGTTGTCGGTCTGATGGCTTTACCAGAAACCCGCTTCAATTACCAATCAAAGAACCATTTATTCTGTTTAAAGAATCCTCATCATGTCAAAAGGTTCAAGGTAAATTGAGAGGTCTGCAACGAATATATTAACATTTTACTATTACGACCTGCTTAAATCAAAACAAAAAAAAATTAACCAAAGAAAGACGACCTGCTTAAAGTAAAATATAATTTTCACTTTTTTGTTAATATCTGTATTTTGTACAAAGATATGAGTTTTGAAGAGGAGAAATACAGCGTGGGGACAAGGTCTAAAGCTCCTTCGACCTCGGGTGACACGCCAAAAATATACATCAATTATTATAAAAAGACGGACTTCCCCATATGTTACTACTATCCAACACAATACGGTTTGTATTTAGTCATAAATGTATTAAAAGAGAGTATGTGCTGAGTTCGATTTAAAAAAAAACTTAATAAAATATTTCATATAACTTTAAGCAATTTCTTTGTGAACAGAGAAATGTGTTAGTATTTTACTGTTCTTTGAGCTTAATATGTTATTTTGTTATCAGGTTTATTGGCTTACGTTATATTTTTGATTCAAAAATTCGTATTTGGAAAATAAGAGAATTATTCGATGAGCATGTTTCCTCCTTGTAGATTGTGGGAACAAGGTACACTTGAGTAAAAATGGAAAGACGACTGCGGTTATAACGAGTCCAGGGCATCCCAGTTCTTACCCCAGCGGAAGGACCTGTTTCTGGAATATCATCGTCAGTATCATTCATAATCGATTATTTCAAACTAAAAGAGTTTATCTTGATAAAATATAAAGCCAGAAATGCTATTGTTTATATGTCAAGCAACATTGTTCGATAAAAATGCGCATCCAACTATGAAAGAGACCTGCTAGAATCTGTAGTGTCTATGCCACTCTATGGTAACGAATTAAGTGAATACATATCAATGGATATTATGAATGTGTAATAAATATATGCTCATTGAAAGAATGAGAAAAACAATAAATTTACGAATTCCTGATTGTATGAATATATTTTTTTCATTAAGTTTTTATATTGCAGGCACCAGATGGGTTCAAGTTAAAACTTGATTTTGATGATTTTGACGTAGCAGCTAATTCAGATGGAACTTGTGTTGATAGATTAGAGGTTAGACATTCACTTCCGGGTCAGTTTGGACTGAGGTGAGATTTTAATTGTGGAGAACATTATGTCAAAAATTTACATGGAAATACTAAAAATGTAATTTTGATTTTAACTCGAATTATGTGTACATCGTTAGTTCCCTTTCTTTTTATTTATTCAATAGCTGTTCAATTTCTTTGAGAAAAACAAAACCCACCTTTTTATAGGATTATCATTTACAAAGTATCTTCCATATGAAGGTTTCATGTAATATAATATATGTATCATGTACTAAACGGTGTTATAATAACTGGAAGATTTGTACAGTCAAATGTACACATGAAACTAAGAGGTCCATACTTTCAACAGCTACATGTAGGCCTATTCTCAGGTAAGCTTGGACTTTCAGTAAGGTGTGGCATTCTCAGCGCAATCATGTATTTAGCGTCTGTCAAATGGCGAATAGATTCTCATTGGTTGAGAAATTTATAACATCATGAACTTTGAATTGTTGTCGAAAACGATGAGACGACTTAAGCCCTGTCTCTGTGCCGCGCGAAAACTTTTAAATGGGTATTTGCTACACTATTTGTCATTCGGACGAATTTCTATACTATTTTAATGGTGAAGGAAAGCTGTGTAAATTTCAGAAGCTAATTTTGTAACGTGGAGAATGCAACGGCTTATACTGAAGGTCAAAACTCAACTGGGAATTGTAATAACTCGTAAAGTTCCTACTAAGAAATGATATTTGACAGCTACTGT
This sequence comes from Saccostrea glomerata, assembly GCA_003671525.1. NCBI lineage: Eukaryota > Metazoa > Mollusca > Bivalvia > Ostreida > Ostreidae > Saccostrea > Saccostrea glomerata. The sequence continues at coordinate 699,725 of PRKT01000133.1, read as the reverse complement.
GGAGATAAATTCCCTATGACAGTCCTCTCAGAAGAAAATCAGCTGGGCCTGACTTTTCAGACTGGTTTACGGCAATCTGGACGAGGCTTCTCGGCGACTGTTACATTGCTTGAACGTATGTGATAACAAAAATTTATTAACTTGCAGTTAAACCTGTCTAATCCGATATACAGTGGGAAATGAATTTCGAGTTGGAAAAGTAAAGGGTGCCGGATTACATATTACAGTGAAAACTGTCGAATCCGACAACTGAGTAATCCGACACACTGTGAATATATGGATAAAATTCGCGCCCATTTTACTAGATTCCATACATTTTACACTTTGACATCCGCCAACTTGCCTTTTTCGACACAATTTGTTTTCCCATTGCATGTCGGATTAGGCAGGTTTCACTGTATGAAGAAGCGTAAAAATTGGAATAAATTTTATGTCCGAATTCAGAGTGTGACGGATTATGCAGGTGTCGGGTTAGACAGTTTTTACTGTATCAATAAAGTCACTTTCATAACACTTTAAAAAATATTCTTTTTACCGTATCATTGACTTTATTCTCATTTTTAGCAAACGACCCGCAATTTTGTTATACCGACAAAGGAGAAAATTACAGGGGAACAGTAAATATCACTCGACGTTTTGATAAATGTTTACCATGGTCAGAAGTCAAACACTGCCCAAGTAATACCTATAGTCCGATGTAAGTCTGTAATTAAAAATTTGTATTTTTTTTCTGGACTTGAATAAAAGAATATGTTTGTAAGCAGTACTTGAATTTTTTCATAATTATGCTATCGTGCATTTATAAATTATCTTGATGAATACAGTCAGCATGCCTTAATGATAATTTTCCAGGGATCTAGATGACGATCTGCTCGGTAATTATTGTCGGAATCCTGGTCACGGCACCAGACCTTGGTGTATTACCAATAAGTTTTTGTGCACTCGTGACTACTGTGATGTGTGTGGAATCGGTACAGTATTCATTTTTTATAATGTTTGAATTTTTATTCAACATTCGTGAAATATTTTAATTATCATGTTAATCATTACCTATGGCTTGTAGTAAAAGAAAAATTGCATCATATACATGAGGTACATGTATTTACATGCGCCTTGATACCGGGGTATTCATTTTTCGTCTTATTCAGAAAAGTGCTACGATATATTTGACGATTGTGGAGAAAGAACAGTTGAGACATCAAACTGTGAACGAGACCCTGAACTTAAACTAGGCTGCAGATTGTCTTGCAATATGTGTGATAAACTAACACACGATGGAGGTAAATAATGCTATAATAGTGATTTATGATTTCTTGAAATCCACAGTTTGTATTGTGTTGCAAATATTTTTCAAAACTAAATAATCACTGCTTAACCAGAGGGAAAAAAATCAAAATTTTGATATTTTTTAAGTTGGAACAGTGAGGTGTTCAAAGCCAACAATCCCATCCGACTCCACCAGCGATACTTTGAAAGAAACATATTTTGTTGATGAAACTATTGAACTGACTTGCGAATCAAACGACTTTGAAAAACAGACAATTACTTGTCTATCTGATGGATCTTGGTCAAACGCTGGGTTTGTTTGTGGACGTAAGCTTTTTAGGCTTCAGTTTTTTTTGTTAATGTTTTCAAACCTAAGCTAGAGCATAATGTATTCCATCCTATAATCGTATTTGAATTGAATCTATCATGAATTTTTGTTGTTTGAAAAAAGATTGGACATATATAATATGTGCATGTATAATAACTATTGTGCAATTACGCAAAACAAATACAGGTTGTAAAACAGGATGGACACCATTCCAGGGCAATTGCTATAAAGTTTTTGAAGAGGAAGTGGACCGTAGCACCGCAGTCACGCGTTGTGCGGATGAAAATAGTGCAAAGCTTGTCTCCAGTAAAAATATCCAAGAGAATAATTTTTTGAGAAGTTTAGTGTAAGTTGACTTGCTTCCCTAAATTAGAATCTTATGCATAAAAATCGGCACATTACACTGTATATAATTACGATTTGTCACATTAAAATAATAATGGTTGAGTTTTGAATTGTATTACAGACAAGATGGCGTCAATATTTGGATTGGTCTTGAAAACGGGGCCTGGCCAGATGGAGATATAGTGCAGTGGACTAATTACAAAAAGAGTAAACTTTATATATATGTTTCAGTTCTTTAGCTCTGATGTAACGTTGTATTTAACCTGCAATGATTTTTTTCATGGTGAAAGATCTAAATTCAATGTCATGAAGAAGTATGACTAATAATTGGATAGGTACTTCAAAAAGCTGTGCCTACATGTCTGATAGAGATGGAAAATGGCGAGGAATATCCTGTGGTTCAGCATTCTATATATCCTTTGTTTGCACCTATTCACCACCAGGTATGTATTTATATTTTAGAATACGTGTGGTTGATAGTTGTAAAAGTTATCCAAAATAAAAACATTAGAATATAAATTTCGAATGTAAAAAAAAATTCAAACTATATTCAGTTGAATAGAAATCTTTGAAAACTTTAAGCCAAGAGAAATTCTTCAGATATCGAACTTTTCTTTAGAAAGAGTCTGATAGAGAATAATATTTTGCACTATACATGTATCAAAAATATCGCAGAATATTTAGTTTTGTCTTGAATAGTTAGAAAAATATGTGAAGATGCTACACCAAATTGCAACAAATACCTGGAATTGGATCCAAAAGCATGTGAAAATGATGAGTTCGTGTGGCATACCTGTCCAAAAACGTGTGGATACTGTGATAATGTAGAAGGTTAGGAAACGTGAAATAACAATTATATTTCTCCTTTCCTATACTGTATTTGGTGATATTTTTTTTAAATTAAATAGACGGTCTTAGGTGTTATCAACTTTAAATGAATATAGGATTTTTTTTCTCGGAAAATGAAGACAACTGTGTTATACCAAGCGTGTCTACCGAGAGCAATGCGGAAATTGTCACAACTGGTGGCGCTCTGGGAATAGGAGACGTGTTGGAATACAGATGTAAATCCGGGTTCTCTCACACTGATGGAAGTCTCCACAGAGCATGTCAAAGAAGTGGGACATTTTCCGGTTCACCACCAGTGTGTCAAAGTGAGATATTTATAAATACATGTAACCTTCTCCTTCATTTGTCTTGTCTGATCAAGGACAAAGAAATGTGAATTAAAATCTTGCAAAAGGTGTTATTGTACATGTAATATTGCAGGTTCTAGTACCGTCCCTGAGCCCAACAATGATGCTCCTTTGGTACAGTTACGCCGAAATCATTACTCAAGATACTCCTACACGGGCCTAAATGAAAACATGAGCATCAAAAAGAGCGGGAAGATTGTCAAATGGCGGTTTTTTACCGAGACGAAGGGAACTTTCGGTCTGCAAGTCTTGAGGCCAACCTCAGTAGATAAAACGTGCGTACATCCTAGTAAAAAGCTTTTACTTTGGGGGTAGAACACGTCTGGATCCCTTTATTTAATTAATCTTATTTGGAAGAGGGGATGCTTAATACCTCTAGGCAAGTAATCCCACCACTGGAGGTTCTAGGGCCACGTGTGTTTGACCTTTTCGTGATACATTTCGTTTAACTAGATTGATGAGTTAAAAATAATTAAGTAGGAATACAAAAACATTGTTTTAGTTTGACTTTGGGGAGTTGGGGGGACTTGGGGAGAGTGGTGAGGAATGCACACTTTAAATTCGCTGACTTAAACCATTCCTTTACTTAAACATCTTTTTCTAAATTATTTTGATTAGAAAACAGAAAATCAGAATTGACTATGCATGTGATTTGTTCATGTTTTCTGTCTTACTGTATTAATATAGATTCACTCTGATTGGTCAAAACGAAGTAACAGAAACCTATGTCGGTGGAATTAATACATACGAAGTTCCAGTGGAGGACCAAATTGAGGTGAAATCAGGGGACTTAATTGCTATCTTCCCCCTCCAAGGAGTGATTCCCTATGATTCATGTAACGAGGCAGTGGAAGGGGAAACATACGGGTCACCTCTGATGTCGGTGAAGAAAATTTATTCCTTATCTGGTTGGGATATTTCGACCGATTACACATTCAAGGAAGTAAAAGAGACATGTAGAATTGTCCCTGTCACTGCTTTCATCCAATAGATACACTTAATATTGCTTTAATGAAAGTGTACATATACTACTGTACTAGATTAACACGGGCGACATTTTGTCTGTTAATATTTATTTAATTTCCGGTTTTATTTACCTCATTAATTGTACGAATCTATTTCACCATAGGGAACTATTTTCCTTATTTAAAATTTGTTCTGATCTTTTCATGGTGATCGATTTGAAAACCTTTATTTTTTTATACATTGCAATAATTAATTATATGAATAACATTTTCATTTGAATAAGAATTAAAATAAAATGCACTTCATTAAACTTTGCTGAAGCTTGTCTAATTAGTGTTTGATATATACACTGTATTTTGTGCATATTTAGAAGAAGGTAGAGTCCAGAATGAAAATATAGGTGTGCAAAAAACATATTTAGAAAATACAAGAACATTTACAAGAACTTATTCAAAGATACTCCATATGCATATCATAATACTTCCGAGCTAGAGTCTTTTACATAGGTACTAGCTGTTCCTTCGTTAAGCATTTCATTCAGAAATGAAAAGTAGGGATTTTTGTGGATGTTACTTAAAAAAACGTGTCTAGGAGAGTGAAAATACGTTTGAGAACCTGTTAGAGCGATGCATGGATATTTTCTGCATGAATGGAAAATTCTGAGAGTTTATTGGAGATTGAAAAGGATCAAAATATCATCTGGTATTTCTGCATTGAAATTAGGGCCCAAAATTAAACCAGTAAATCGAATAAAGTTTTAAACAAAACAAAAAATTACAGAATACAAATCGTCACTATTCTTCTCTTAGAAAAATTTATTTTCCGCACGATTTTGATAAATTTTCTTTATAACATAAAATAACATTTAAATAATCGAAGAGAGTTTTACTGAATTATTTTTTATTATACCCATTGACTTCTTTTTTAAAAACATTTAAATCAGATTTATTAAAATTATTTGAAGGTTGAACTTCTTAAAAGGAAAATCAACAATGAAGTAATTATAAACGGTCTTCATCCATGATTGCTTCTTTACTCCCATATATTCAAAGGTGTATGTATCATACCGTTCGAATGGACGTCATATAAGAAAAATAAAATTACACAAAATAGAAGTTAATACACACTTACAGATATTTGTCAGAGATGGAAACTTCAAGTGCACATAGGTCAATACATTTAAGATGACGAGATGCAGGTAGTTTAATTTGTTCGACCAATTCACCTCAAATAATGTCCAGCGGAAGAAATACCCGAGCGACGCAAAACAAACTCTTTTAGAAAATATTTTTGCTCATCTTGAATAAATTTTTCTTTACCTCAGCAAAATTAAAATGTTTCAACAATACTATTACTTTTAAATTTTAGTCGAAGAGAAATTGTCCTTATTTTCACTCTGATATTAATTTGTTCTTTTAAATATTCTCTAACAGTATATCAGTCAGTTTTAGAGTATGAAGTTTATCTTCTTTTGACTTTTTTTTACTTTTCAAAGTTAAAGATCACCGAGTCCTTCTTAAGATTATGCGTACATTTTGCATATATTTTCCTCTCTTTAAACAAACGGATCGTGTGACCTTTAATAGCTCTTATGATGTTCATCAGATAAAACGTGAAATTTATATAAATCAAATGCATAAGATAAACAGTAGTCAGCTTTAGAAATTGATTTGTTTCAAATTCATAAACATTTTAAAAGTATATACGAGAAGCTTGTATGATTTATAGAAATAAAGAAATATCGAAAATCCATAGATTATATTAACATGTAGGTTATACAACTTTGTATAAAGAATCGGAAAATATATCTTAAAACTTGTCCTTATTCAATGAGGAATTTAACAGCCTTTTTATTAGAAAGTTAAAATGACTGTATCTTTATACGTCAGTTACATTCAGAAAACCTAAGACTTGCCTCGTAAATTAACCAATCTGTTTGAATATTAAGGAATTGAGGGTAAACTCACATGGATAGAGCCACATCGCTCACCTGAGAAGCTTTGACCACGCTGTTCTTTCCTAGATTTCCCCCTTGTAATATATATGGTGACCCCATCCTACCCCCGGGGTCATGAAATCAATAATTTAAAACCTACCCTAACCCAGGATGCTACCACATAAGTTTCAGCTTTTCTGGCCCAGTATTTCTTGAGAAGAGGAGTTTTAAATATTTGTCCTATATATTTCCATGTAAAACTTTGATTCTCCATTGTGGCCCTGCCCAGCGCCCAGGGACATGTTTTGAACAATTATGAATCTACACTACACCAGGACGCTTTTTTGGCCCAGTGGTTCTTGAGCAGAAGATTTTTTTCTATATACTTCTATGTAAAACTTTGATTCCCCATTGTGGTCCCGCCCTACACCCGGGGTCATGATTTGAACAATTATGAATCTACACTACCCCAGGATGCTTCAACATAAGTTTCAGCTTTTCTGGCCCAGTGGTTCTTGAGAAGAAGAGTTTTGAATATTTAATTTTTTCCTATATATTTCTATGTAAAATTTGGTTTCCCATTGCGGCCCTGCCCAACCCCCGGGGGTCATTCTTTGAACAATTTAGAATCTACACAACCCAGGATGCTTTAACATAAGTTTCAGCTTTTCTGGACTAGTGTTTCTTGAAAAGAAGATTTTTTAATGACCGCACCCTATTGTTGTCTTTTCTTGATTATCTCCCCTTGTGTGAAGACTTGGCCCTTCATTTTAATAATTTAAATTCCCCTTCACCCAAGAATGCTTTGTACCAAGTTTGGTTAAAATTGGCCCAGTGGTTCTTGATGCGAAGTTGAAAAATGTGAAAAGTTTACCATATGTTTTTGTGTACTTTCAACCTACAGGTCAAGATCTTCATATATAACTGGCTCGCTGAGATTTACCTCATTTGTTGCTGTTTTTTTATTTATTTTTTTTTATTTGATTTTCTTTTATTTTAAGGGGATGGCTTGTTTCTTCATCTGCAGAAAACATTGCAGAGATATCATGAATAAACAGGATTTATACCAAAAAAAAAAAAGCCCAAAACTTGTTATTCTGATTTATTTTCATTGTAGTTAGTAACAATTTAAGATTATTTAAAATATCTAATGTTAAAAGCTTCTATTAATGCTTTATTAAAAAGGAAGTCTTCATGACATTAATCTATTAAAACTTTCAACAATGTATTTTATAAATTGGCGCCTCCAATTGAGTGAAAAAAAATTATCCAAGAGACGTAAAACACAAAAGCAAACTTATTTCAAAATTGCCTTCTTGAAACAAAAATCTACAGCGGTAAATCTTTAATCAAAATTATTATTTTACTCTGATGAGATAGTAACTGCAATGACGTAGCCCTCTCTGATTCATTTTAAATCTGGTGTTTCTGGAGAGGGCTACAATTCTACAGCATATTCTCTCAAGTCAGTAATCATAGCGGATAAATTCATGTTATGATGGTATGGACCGTTGTGAGTATTTTTGGATTGATTTATGTTTTGCAAAACTATATTTTTGGAGTGCAGGGAAGAAATGTTTATTAAATAGCCATTTATTGATAATTTGAGCCAAAATCTGCCAAACCTGAACTTTAACCCTAATCCTAGCAGTCTAACCCTAAACCTGACTCTAACGCTAACCCTTACCTTAGCAGCACTTACACCATTACGGAGATCCTATGGAATTGTAGCCCTCTCACCCCTCCAGTCTCCCCCTAAAAGGGAAAGGGCTACTAATACATTATTGCAGCTAATGCGATAATGATAGGATAACAGTGTTACTAGTTATTTGCATCTGATGTAGATATAGTGAAGAGACATTGTAATTTCATATGAATGTATAATCTGAAAAAAAAATTGGAACGGAAAGACAAACACTATTTAATTAAACATTCCACAAATTGATTCCCAATCAAAAACAATTAATTTAATATTTTTAAAGAGACATATAACAACATGCATGTCATTTCAATTTAAAGTTTTCTTCAGTTTCAGTAATTGCTCTCTTTGTTCTTTCAGTTGTCTTTAAATATTCATAATCGAAGAGATGGAGATCACTTCCCTCAGAATTCGAACCGAAGCACCACAACCACCCTTCTCTGTCAACTGAGAGAGACGTAATAAGTGATAATCTATCTTCCGGCCATACAACAATTCTTAGAAATTGACCACTAATGTCTAACATGTGGACAGAATTATCCTGTTTGTTTGCAGCTAAAATGTTGTCATCTTGATCAAGACAAGCAAATGCTGCTGAAATTGACGAACATACGCTGTTTCGAGCATTCCCGCTGTATATAAACAGAGTTGATAATTTTTGATCGTATACTTGAAGATATTTTCTACAAAAAAAAATTGGAACGGGAAGACAATCACGATATAAGTAACCATTCCACAAATTGATTCACAATCAAGAACAATTATATAACAATAGTTTTGAAGAGACATATAACATCTTGAATTACATTAATATATAACAACATGCATGTCATTTCAATGTAAAGTTTTCTTCAGTTTCAGTAATTGCTCTCTTTGTTCTGTCAGTTGTCTTTAAATATTCATAATCGAAGAGATGGAGATAACTTCCTTCAGACTTCGAACCGAAGCACCACAACCACCCTTCTCTGTCAACTGAGAGAGACGTAATAAATGATAATCCATCTTCCGGCCATACAACGATTCTTAAAAACTGACCACTAATGTCTAACATGTGGACAGAATTATCCTTTTTGTTTGCAGCTAAAATGTTGTCATCATGATCAAGACAAACACATGCTGCTGAAATTGACGAACATACGCTGTTTCGAGCATTCCCGCTGTATCTAAACACAGTTGATAATTTTTGATCGTATACTTGAAGATATTTTCTACAAATGATGGCTATTTGTGACCCTGTATTTTTTAGGATACAAAGTTTTGCAACTTCTGAATTTTCAGATTCAGTGACAGAACTTTGATTTGCAAAGTTGTCTGCTTCTCCATTTTTGTCTATTCGATACATTGATAATTTATAACCCGAAGAATTATATCTTTGATATAATTTCTCCGTTAACAAGGATATACCTAATTTTTCATTTTCTTCTACTGCCAATATTACCTCATTTTTGGGCTTCTTGACTGAAAACAAAGACAAACATTTTCCATTATGTAAGTAAAGACTCAGCGTTGACCTGTTGTTCCAAATGAAAAGGATTCCATGTCCTGACGAAAGTCCAACAAAACCATCCACATTCGGAAGTATTTCCTTCATAGAAGTGTCATAAATAGCTACAAAGAGCTTGTTCGAAATATGGATGAACATTTTCCCTCCATGAAATAAAATTTCCTTAAGTTGATTTGTTGCACCAATCTGGGGTTGAAACTGGAAGCAAATAACACTGTTTTCTTGGTCTTTAATTTTCTTCTTGCAGAGCAAAATCTTTCTTCCAGTTTTGTCATGAAAGGGAGACTTTCTTTCAATTTGCCGGTCTTCATCAGAAGAAAGATATAAATCATGTTGTATGACCACGCTTCCGAACAGATCCTCTATCTGTTTCCTACTAAGATTTATATCAGTTTTGAATGTAACGTTCACTGGGTCGTGAATTTGTGTTTCCTTTTCAAGCCGTCGTAATTCGCTATGACATTGCAATATTTTAATACAGTTTGTTTCCGTTTCTGTGTCAAATTCAGGTATTTCTGATAAATCATCTATTTCTTTCTCGCTTTCCTGAATTTTTTCTTCACATTCTAAAACAGTTTTATATACAGTTTCTGTAAATTGTTTCCCGATATCTATGACTTCTGCAACAATGGTTTCCTCCCTGCTGTTTATTTCGTCAATAAGTTTAATTTTCCTCTCTTCTAGGGTTTTACGCTTACAAATCAGTTCATTTTTCATTTTTTCAATAATTGAATTTTCTCCATGCAAGGACTCCATCAGTTCTCCATGCCGCGCCCGAATACAAGAAGACGCTTTGTATATTTTATGTTGTAGATGAGATGTTGTAATACACGTCATACAAACTGGACACTCGCATTCCTCACAGTATACCGGTATCAGTTTCTCCTTGTGAGATTTGCACATTAGATACTTTGCATTGTGATCCATAGTGAAATCTGTACATGTACACACATGACACAATTTAGTTTTTGTTTAACAAACTTTTACACGGGCAAAGCCGGATGCACCCGTTCCGTTAACTTCCTTGAAGGTATGCATTGATTATACGACGTGCAGATCGCGAAATTATTAGACAAAATACAAGTTCTTCCCTACAACTTTTAAAATGTAGTCTGACTCTCGATATGTTGTACTACATGTATGTTTACCATGATTTGTTTTTACTTGACGATATGTAGATGATAAGTATTTCAGTTTATAAAGGACATATGCAATTTAGTTTCAATTTTTTTTTTCTCTGGTCAGTTGAAGATTTCCAATACCTGAAGGAATAAATATTATTAAAATTCATGCAAAGCATCAAATCGGCCGCGTACAAAATTTAGCATTCAAAAAAGTACGCGTACGTACTTTCACAATTTTAAACGCATTCATGCAAAGAAAGCTCAAGATATAGTATTCAAAGCTGCAATGGTGATCATTTTTATTTCAGACCCTCTTCAAAGCAAAATAAATAAATATTTTTGAAAATTAAATCGAAATTTTAGTGCCTTTGCTCATCCAATGGATTTATCGATGTAAAAAAAAGTCAATGACTAATATGAGGAATTATTATTATCTAAATGACGATGTAGGCCTCTCAAGATGAACCACGAGCTGATACCCTGGATTTTTGTCACTTGATAGTGTTTATATGGTTTCTGCGGAGTAGGGTATATGCCGCATGCCTGGCGCGGTGCAAAATGTAGAAAAATAACCTTTGAATTGTGTCATTTGTAGCTGTGACATATTCAAACTATTTTTACTAGTTTTCAATATTTTTTATTCACCGTGCACTTTTACCACGTCATTATTATCCAGAAAAACATGACGATTCCCTTTCGTATCTTACACACTCTCATGATGAGGAGTACCTATTGTAAACTCTTTTTCATTAACCTTAAATTATCAATTATCTGATGCAAAATGATGATTAAACTTAATTATATATGGAAGCAATTTTTGGTAGAGTACATTCTTATTTGTTCGAATTATGAAACAAGCCCCCTTAAATTGGGGAGGGGGCAGAGAGAAGGGGAACATCAGGGAATACAAGTTACACAATGAAATATATAAAACAAATCTTTTAAAATATTCTTCTAAAGAATCTTTAGGTCAGAAAAGCTGAATCTTATGTGAAAGCATCCTGGTGTAGTTTAGTAATCAATTACAGTGGACCTTCAGATATCCGGGCCCCAGATATCCGGATGCTTCAGTATCCGGACGATTTTTCATCGGAACGGAATTTGTAAATGTAATTTTATCTTGTTTAACTGGTGATTCAGGTATCCGGACGCTTCACATATCCGGACGATTTGACTGGGAAGCAAAAGCGTCCGGATAAATAAAAAATCTTTAAAAATCTTTCCAAGAACCATTGGGCCAAAAAAGCTGACACTTAAATCCACCGCTGTTGTGTAGATTCTAAATTGTTCAAATCATAATCTCAGGGGTTAGGTTGGGCTACAATAGAAATCGGGGTTGTGCATTGAAATATTTTAAAACCCAGAACCACCGGGCCAGAAAAGCTGTTCAAAGCATTTTTGGGAGGATCCAGTGGCAATGTAGTGTTCAATGTTTTACAATGAAATACATGTATATAGATAACACATTTTAAAAGGTTTTCAAAAACCTTTAGGACAGGCAAATAAAAAAATATGTAAAAGCACCTTGGAGTTGTGTATCATGATTCTGGGTTATGATGGGGTTACATACCTTGACGTGATACAATGTATTTCTACACTGGATTAAAATATTACAGGAACAAGTGTCTGTGGTACATGTACATGGGTCAATTTGACCAAAAACGATAAAGTTAAGTTATATATAATCATTTTTTTTTTTAAATATATAATCATTTTTAATTAGAATCACACCGTCCTAAATAGGGATGGCAAAAACATTAAATCTCTTGAAAAAGACCTAACTGGTCTTGTTGAGAAAAACAAAACGTTGTAAAAGTTTGATTTATTATTCCATATTTACATTTCCAATGTCTTTGTCACAGATAAAATTACAAATAATTAATGCACTTTATTTTTTCCATGAATGTACTGGTTTTCAATGGGCGCGGTTAAAAAACATCACATGCAGGGCGGGACAAATAGCTAGACAGAAGCAGGGTTTATAGCACGTGGATTGGTGGAATCGAGAGCATGTAAATATAAGGAATAACTTTCATATTTTTTGATTTCGTGAAGATGATCAATCGCGATTGACTTGCGTGATAATTTTATGCATAAAACGCCCTAAGTTATGCAAATTATAACGCAAGCCAATCAATTGATCACATCATGAAATCGAATAATATAAGACAGTTACTATACAGCTAAAGTATATCATGGAAGGAGTTATCAAGTATATTCCAGTTCCCCAAGACTAGGATTAGGAAATAGTTATGGTCGAGGGGAACTGGAATCTTGCTGACTCCCTCAATGATATACTTTTTAACTGTTTTATTATACCGGAATAAATAAAGAATTAGCTTCAAGACTTACGCACGGGAAATTGGTCTATTAAAATAATTATTAGACCGGTACAAAAGTAAAATCTAGAGGATAACAGATAACCGGGGAATTAGCTTTCGATGCAGGGATTAGCTCATTTAACTAACGCACGGGGAATTAGTATAGAGATTTCTAGGGAATTCTTCGCATTTTACTGCCTTACTTTTATATAGGAAAAAAATCTGTAGAGGTTTAAAAATCCTTAATAACCATCGGTTCCATACTGTGTATATTACAACATGAGGCCCACGGGCCTTATAGGTCACCTAAGTATCATGTAACAACTTTCCAACAATTGAATTGGTTGGCGTTATAAATCAAAAGCCATGAAATTCACAATTTTGAAAGAGGCAATATTGCTTATCATAACTATACACTTAGCTTGCTTACTTTGGTTACTTAATACCCAGAGGTAGATTAGAGTAACAAAGAGAAAATGCAATTGCACTTTATAACCAGTTGTGCACCCAACCCCACAGGAACCTCTGATCCTGCAGGCACAGATTTCAAAATTTTATTACAAATTTTATTTCATCAGAAATGGTTGATTAATACCAAAGTGCAGATTTCAAAGCATTGATTTATTTTCAGACAATGTAACCCCCCACCCCAGTACCCTGACCCAGGGGCCCTCAAATTAACCATTTTGGAAGAGGCACCTTTCATCATCATTAATATGTACTTAGAACATTGGCATAATACCCAGGAGCAAAGTAAAAACTTTTAAAAGAATTCATGCATTTTCACTATATAACCATTAGAGCCCCGCCCTAACACCAAAACCCCTGAACCTGGGGCACTGAAATTCACAAATCTGGAAGAAGCATCCTTCCTCATCATAACTACATGTATGTACATAGTTCTATTCATTGGATTAATACTAGGGTACAGACAAGAAGATTTTTAAAGAATTAATGTATTTTCACTACATAATCAATAGAGCCCCACCCTAACCCCTGACCCTGACTCCATAAAATTTACAATTTTGGAAGAGGCACTCTTATGCAACATAAATATGTACTTGCCTGGTTAGTTTGTTTAATACCCAGGAGCAAAGAAGAAGATTTTCAAAGAATTTATGCATTTTCACTATGTAATTAATAGAGCCCCGCCCTAACACCAGAACCCCTGACCCTGGGGCCATGAAATTCAAAATTTAGAAAGAGACAGCTTTATTCAACATAACTATGTATTTGGTTTGTTTATCAAATACCAAGGAGCAAAGAAGAAGATTTTCAAAGAAATAGTGCATTTTCACTATATAATCTATATAGCCCTGCCCTAGCACCTAAGAACCCCTGACCCTGGAGCCATGATATTAACAATTTTGGAAGAGGCTGTCTTATTCAACATAACTATGTACTTATTTAGTTTATTTAATGCCTAGGAGCAGAGAAGAAGATTTTCAAAAAATAATGCATTTTCACTATGTAATCTATTAACTAGCCCCGTCCTAGCACTAGAACCCTGAGCCCAGGGCCATGAATTTCACAATTTTGGTAAAGGACTCAATGTTGATTACAATCATGCAAACAGTTTGACTGCTTGATGTCCAGGAGTAGAGAAGAAGATTTTTAAAGATTGCATTAATTTTAGTGGTTTTGGGCCCCTCAGGCCCCAGGGACTATGAAATTCACAGTTTTTCTTCCCCTTCACCCATAGATGCTTTATGTAAAATTTGGTTAAAATTGGTTCAGTGGTTGCAGAAAAGAAGCTGAAATGTTAAAACGACGGACGAAAACGTATAGCAATAGGTCACCCGAGTTTACTCAGGTGACCTAAAACTTATGTAAAGGCGTATGTGTGCTGAGATCGTTATTACTGCGCATGCTTATTGTCATTTTCAAGCTTCTGGTCTATAGGCATTTTTCCGTTTTCCTCTTTCATTGCTGGTGCATTCTTATCGTCACAACATTTTGGAATAACGAGAAGGCATCTGAAAGTTGAAAAAAAAACAAAAAAAAGTAAACTATTAAAAAGAGTTGATTAACATTTCATTTTCAAGATAAGGTTCCGTATCTAGAATTTTGTTTTCGGATTGACAAAATGTATACATATATAATATCAAATGAATACTGTACATGCATATAGAAAATAAATATTTGCACCAAAGACCATATACATACTAGTATATTAATTAGGGCGGGAAGAGAAGAGAAATACTTTGAAATAAACAGGAATATTATGATTTAGTATATGCTTAAAAAACTTTAATCTCGTTAATTTAGAGCAGCGTGGTTATTTCACTGAATAAACAGATAAGAAAAATAAGTGAGTGTAAAAATTTTGTTCAAAACTTCATGAATAGAAAATATATATGTGATAGTAAAATACTTACACCATTAGTAAAAATTTACACTATCACTTAATACTTACACCACCAGTAATTATTTACACTATCAGTAAAAAAAATATCGCTATCAGTAATTATATTAACACTTTCAGTAAATACTTATACCATCAGTAAATATTCACACTTTGAGTAGAAATTAACACTATCAGTGGATATTTACACTATCAGTAAATATTAACACTACAGGAAAATACTTACACCATCAGTAAATATCAAAACTAATCAGTAATTATTAACACTAATCAGTAAATATTTACACTATCAGTAGATACTTTAACTATCAGTAAATACCCGGTGTATTTACACTATTAGTAAATACTTACAATGACCGTAAATAAACAGTACATGTAACTGCAGTAAATTGACAGTATATAGTTACATGTACGCACGTGTACTTACAATGACAGCACAAGAGATATCAGGCACAGTCCTGCCATAAACATGAATACTGTCCCATTAAAGAAGTACACTGTACTCTCATAGATGGCGCCAAAAACCAAGGATCCGAAGTAGGTACACGCAGTTTGAGCTGCTGCCATTCCACCAAATAAGGCACCTTGAAATGGTAATAAAATGATTTGTAGAAAACATCTAACGTGTGTTTTTTTTTATTTCGACAACTTTAAGGGACAACCCTCAAAAAAGCAAAAGAATTTTTTTAACCGCCATTTTATAAAGGGACAAAACATTATAAATGTACATTGTGTACATATGCCGTCAAAGTAAGTATATCAAAAGAGGGGGGGGGGCATTATTCTTCGAACAAACGTGGTGTGTGTTAAGTACTATAGTTGAATGTTTACTGATGTTTTTCATACAAATTGTTAAATTACTTTCAAGCTTTATTGTCTATGGATTTTTCAGTTTGTCTGATGATGACAAGGAGTACACGGCGGATATGACCGGTTGGCAAGGGGGATGCTTACTCCTCCATGGCACATAATTCCAACTCTGATAATTTAGAGGTCCGTGTCTATTGTGCTCCAAATATAAATTGTTCCAATGGTCTTTTGAGCTTGATAAATGTTCGTTATCTATGAACTAGTACTGAAGAGAAAATTGGAATGTCCAAGCCAATTACATGTACCACAGTGCTCTCCCATCTACATGACTGTATGATCCAGGGACTAGACGGGGTCACACAAGTGAGAAGCGACTGCATCAATTACTAAGTTGAAGAGTCAATATTAAAATACATTTTGTTGTGGAGGGGCGTTGGTTTTGGTAAGCGCTTGACTCGTATGTTTACATATTTGGGCGCAAGTAAAAGCAAACACCTTAGTGTTGGTGTAAACTTATTTTTGCGTCGCTCTAAACTAAATTAAAAGTCAAACAAACAGGTTTGGATGAATAAGTTCTAGAAATTTACTTGTTTAAGATTAACCTACCTTGGCTTTCGCTTGGTGTTTCTTTAGACATGATTCCTCTCATTGTTGGAATACCTAGGGCCATTCCAAAGCCGATAACAAGGGCTGCACAATAAAAAAAAGTATGAAATGTACCTCTGAATTTGAAATGAAGGCAGGCGAATTTGAAATTTCATATTACAACGTGTAATATATGTGCACAGGAGAGAGAGAGAGAGAGAGAGATCTTACATATGAATAAAATGGTTGTTGTTCCAGCCAGTCCTTGCACAACGAAACCAGCAATTCCGGATATTGCGCCCATTGCTGATATTGCCTCAGCATTCATAAAAGCTAGAAAACCCCGTATGAGAAGCATCGATATCCCCTGTTGTAATGTATGCTGGGCTGCGTGGTACCATCCCACAAGCACAGGACTAAAACAAAATGGCGGACTGATGATGTAAAGGACCTCCGCAGCATTCCGACCAATGAGACAGACACAACCAAGAATGTACACCATGATGCAGACGTTGAACTTCCATCGAATTCCGAGATACTTTTTTGAATAATAAAATTGTAGAGATTCTTTAAGGAAGTCCACAACCGTTTTCAGACTCCACGGATCGGTATCTTTGTTTTGAATGTTGGTTGGAGGTAGACAAAGTATGAGAATGATGTTGATGATTTTGCAGAGGGAAGACATAACCACCGGCCACATATAACCGGAAGCTTCGATCAAATATCCGGCTACCAACCCGCCAACCACTACCCCCATCCCGATGCAACATTCAATAATAGCTATTCCGAATGTCCTCGATCTGTTATTATCTGTTATGTCCGACACGTAAGACATGACAAATTGTACCAAAGAAAACGTATCCCCCACCAAACCTTGCAAAATCATGGGAATAAGAAAATAGTTCAGATTTATTTCGAAATACATCAAAATTGCCGTTGACATTTCCACTAAAATTAAACCAATTGTTGGAATCATCAACATTTTCTTTCGGCCATATCGGTCACTAATGCTTCCAAGAAGTAGATTGGCGATAATGCAGGGTATGCCCACACACAAGGATGCGTAGATGGAAAACCTAGCCACTTCCGTTTGGATGACTTTGCCGTTGTCAGTTTCCGTTGAATTACCCTCGCTAGTACATACGGAGCTATCCGAAGTTTCTGAGGTGGTATTTGGAAATAGAAATTTTCCGAGGTATTCTGGGTAAAACAGAACAATGGTGCTGTTGTAGATACCGAATGTGAACACATGAACAAAGCATATTGGTCCAATAAGGAGTCTTCTTCGCGATTTCATTGCGCTCTCAGCTTTCTTCTCAGTCATTGTGTTTGCCAGATTTTTTTTATGTCTCAGCTTTATTGCATAATCTGTTGAAAAATTATTTTTATTAATATTTACGTAATATGCCTGTAAATCCAGTATAGGAACTGAAGTATGTTTGATATATAAGATAAGCTTGATATCGTGTTGTAAAATTTTGCATTTACAAAGGAGAGGTAAATACAAAATATACAACACTTTAACTGTTTTCATGTTGTAAATTTTGCATTCACCTTCCCTAAGTAATTTCATAATTATTGACAACATGATATTTGTGTTAATGGCAAGAATAGGAATAGAATTTTTTAACAATGTATTTATAAATTTTTTCAAGATTCCTGCATCAGCCATATGAATATTTTTGCCATTCGAAGATGATGCTTTAAATTTAAAATTCTATTTTTTTTTTCAATTAAAAAAAATCCGCATGGAATTTTACAAGAACATGAGACTACTTACAAGTACGTGTATATAATTCCACTTTTGAAAACAAGTATCTATTTAATATACAGTAAAAAGTCCTTCAGACCACGGCTTTAAATTATCTGACCAGAAAAATTGATAAGAATTTAGTGGTTGCTATGATGTGATGGAATGGTCAAGATGACAAAGTGGCGGAAAGTAAAATATAGTTAATAGGATTTTTGTGTTTGTTAGATTTTGATTTTTTTTTTTCTCAAATTTTAGACTTTGTTTATTTTTCTAAAAAAAAAAAACAACAACTAAGAAACCTCTTCACACTAGTCCATTTATTTATTTATTTTTCTTCTGGAGTTTGAAGAAAGTATATCACATAATAACCGGTAGAGATACACAAGTCGGTACTTCGTATAGTATTTTATTAACGTTTCAAACTTGGTGTTTACTACACGATCTGTGTGTCGGCGTGTCCAGTTTCCAACTGACGATCATGTATGAAACGGCCAATTTTATAACAATGATGAAATAAACAATTAAAAGGAAGAGTTACTCTTAGCAGATGGACATAATTGACATAATTGAATAATAATTAACATATTCACTCAGGCACAGGTGGCATCAAATGTCTTGTGGTCAAGGTCTTTAATTATGTTTTACTTAGCACTATCAAAGAATATACATGTAATTGTGACCCAAAATCTGTTCATTTCACACGGTCACAATAGAATTTTTAAAAAATGGGTTTATTCTGTTCAATTTTAACAACGGACACTTTTCACTAACCATATTACTTTTACCACGATAACTATCAAAGGAAATTAAATTAGTGTGAACAGCTGTGTTACATGTTTAAACTATCATGAGCATCGCGACCAAGGCCGTAACTACCATTGAGGCAAGTGAGGCAAATGCCTCACTAAATTTTTAGAGCTTTCTGAAAAATTGAAAAAGTTTTACATTGAACTTATGATTTTATGCGTATCTTCATGCTAAATTAATATTTTCAACTTTTGTTTCAATTTCTGTATAGCGTTCATCTCACCAGGTGCCCCATTTTCATTTAGTATGCATGAAAAATATAATTCATAATATTTGATTTGTTAATTGTTTAACATCCCTTCTGAGAATTTCTCATTCATAGAGACACCACTACTTGCTGGCGGGGGGCTGCATGTTTTAAATTTGTAGTAAGCTTTCAGGGTCACTGAAGATGATTGAACAGTGAGATATCTTTTTTGTGCCATCACTTACTTTGACATAGGACTTCGGTTTTTCACGGTCTCGTCTGAAGGACCGGTCTCTACATCCCGCAGTGGGATTCGAACCCGCGACGTAAGGATCAACTCCTTCGTCTGCGACTCTAGATCGAGCATACGCTCTAACCACTGTGCGATGAAGGTGACAATTCAAAACGTAATTAACTTTTTAACATTAAATCTTTTATTTTCTAGTATTCAGGTACAGGACCCTCCCCCCCCTGATAACCCCCATCACTTGGCAGGTACATGTACTTAACTTCCCTTGTCCCGTCTGGGACTAGGAATGCCCAGCATCCTTGCCTCACTAAAAATTTGAGCCTAGTTACGGCCTTGGCGACAATACACAAATACGTTACATGTAATTGCATTTAATTTCTAAATACTAATCTAATGTTGAAAAGCCTTAAATCTTCTTTTTTTCAAGTTGTGTCATTTACCGATGTGATTTCTTTATCATTTTACAAGGGCAGACCCCTCTAACTGCAAATTGAAAAAAAATGCAGAATGGAACGGAACTCTTAATTTTTCAAAATTTTATCAAAGAACCAAGTGCCTGTGTAAAGGCTACTGCATTGGTGTGGAGACCGGTCCTTCGGATAAAACCGTATAAAATGAGGTCCCTTGTCGCAGCAAAAAGACCCCTCCCTTGTCAATGGCCTTAAGCGTTGAGTATCTATAGGGGCGGGACAAAATTTGTTGCTATCCACCGGCAAGTGGTGGCGTCTCCATATATGATTGAAAATTCTCAAAAGGGACGGTTACCAATACACAATCAATCAGTCGAACAGGTAGTCTAATTGCAATCTTGCCGCAAAAAAGCACTATTCTATTTATTGCTGTCGTAAAGTTTCATGTCCCAACTGCTACTTTTCTCTTCTTTTGTTATAAGTACAAACAAGTAGAGCTACAGTCTCGACAGAGACTTCTGGTTTTAGAATTAAATAAGATTTGGAGTTTGCTTCTCTTTTCTTATTAAAGACACAATATTTATTTTTGTTTTTCATTTATACAACGAAAAATTGGTCGAAATTCACTGTCTATGCATTGTGATTAAATACTGACTCCATGAAAGCTGTTGTCAAGTTTCTGTCGCAAATGTACAAAAGGAACTCACAACTTTATAACATACACAGCATGCCTGAAATTTTTACTAATTTTCTCTTAAATTTCTAGGTTTCTGGTAGAGAAATAACAATAAATGACTTATTAAGTCCAAGTTTTTTATTTAGAAATCAGAATTTTATTCACTTAGATTAATTTACAGTAAAAACTATTTTTTTTTCTTGTGTTTAACCCCAACCGCCATTGTTTCCCCAATTTCTTCCCCATCCGGGTGTTGAAGGGTTAAAGTTCATTGCAGGGGTCATAGTCGGAGGCGGTCCAAAGTCGATGGTCATTTCTACACCGATATTGACCGGAATTGGATACAGTGGTTCCATGGCGTTAATGAGGCCTGATATTTGGAATGTCTTCGGACTCATCTCAACTGGTGCCTCTGTGTTTAAAAAAGATTTCTTCATTAATGATTTAGCAGTTTCTGCAATGTGCTTTTTGTTACAAATCCAGCAATCATATAGACAGGTACTCAGAAAAAAAGAAGAATCAGACGCTAAAATTACTGAAACTTGAGAGAAACTAAATGTACTCAGCTACAAATCATTCAAAAATATCTATGAAGCCGAAATTTATTATGATTTATAATAATTATATTTCATGCAAAACATTTCTTTTGTATTTGAAAATTAAATGCAAATTAGATTGGCCATATTAATCTTTAAAAATAACATGTATAAGGAATGAAAAGCCTGTATGAATTATTTCATTACTTTCTTTTAAAACTAGACATAGAGCTTTTAAAGGTAATACCAAAAGGGGATTTTGCATAGTATAACGCATGCAGGATTCATTGTTATTAGAAATATCATATCACTATATTACTAATGCAAAATTTAGAAAATCAAGATATAAATATACATGAAGAAAATAATTTGAATTTTCATGAAATATTAAAAATTGGAGATTATCATGTACCCGGTAATAATAGATACACGTTGTTGTTATTAAATTCGTGAAATATTAAAAAATTGAGACTATCATGTACCTGGCATTAATAGATACACGTTGTTGCTATTAATGGCGTCCTGGCAATATCTGGTGATGAACACGCCTCCTCTCCTCCGCACGGCCGGCCCATCTAGTCGATTCTTAACGGTAGCCGTCATGTGCATCATTTCTCCCATCTCCAAAGTTCTCTGAATAATTAAAAATGATTAAACCAAGCTTAATTAATGTTTATCTTAATTAATGCAGTGTTTGTTTTTTTTTTTCTGAAAGGGAGTTTTGGAGTGGGGTGGGCTGGTTGGTTGCGATTACATTCCCCGAAGTTAACTTTTGAAATGTCATTTAAAAGATAAAAATAAATTCAATATTCACATATTTAAAGTAATGTTGCTTCATTTTCTTTCTTTTTTTTATTGTGAAAAATACATCAAAACACATCCAAGTGGAATAATTCTGTAATTAGTTAATATTTCCCTGACTATGCTTAACTTAACAATAGCTAACTATTTAATAGCTGTTGTTTTTAAGAATTCCATAGAATAAAAAAAATGACTGAAAATTTCTGATGCATGTAGTTCTTAAAAGGGATATAAAAAGTAACTAAATCTACATTCAACTGTATCAGAGAGAATGCCACTGAAGTTTTTAAAGTTTATCTATACGTAATTAAACGATTTTCTAATATAAATTATCTTTAAAATAGCAAATTCTATAACGGTTGTCGAGACAATAATTTTCAAGAGTTATCTTTCCTAGCTAAGTGTGCCAAAAATATAATATATTATTATATTATAAAATTCAAGCAGTAAAGATCACATATTTTTACCTTGTAATTAGTAAGAGGTTTTTGGGGTAAAATTAAGAAGCTGTTGGCGGGGTCAACAAAAAGGCCAAAAGTGAAATGCTACTAAACAGGTAAAATTAGGGCATCCACTGATTTTTTTTTCCTAGGGAAGTGTCCTATCCTGGAGCAATAAAAAAACAAGATGCAAAGATTTTTCCCAGTCAAATTACAAATTTACAAACCAGAAAACTACTGGGTTTCCTTCAAAGATTAGCGTCCATGGGACATAACTTACATTGTAAAAAAACAACTAGTTAAAGTCACGAAGAAAAGTAGTAAATTTACTGTCCATACAATCACTACCTTTAGTTTAACCAGATATTGGTATATTCACTAGATAGAATTAGTAAATTTTGAAATTGATAAGTAACTTTCACTAGATATCCAAGTATCTATACGACCCCCGCGCTCCACAACACACTATCTGAACCAGTAAACTGAAAGTTTACTAATCACGACCAAGGCTTCACGAGGCACACCAGTTAAATTCACTAGGTTTTTCTTTCAGTGTTTTGAAAAGCGTGGACTCAAGTATTGTTTTAAGTTAATATTTGTTATATCATAAAAGCTTTTTATACTTTTGTTTTTCCTCTGGTATGTAATTCTTTCACCGCTTGATCAAAGGTTGTTATATTCTTCATAAGGAAGCAAGCTCTCTGTCCATTGAAAGGCATGCCGGGAAAATTGGTTCCTGGTATTACATCCATACGCACCGCCATCATTCCCTGTTCAAAATAAATCAAACACAAATATTTACAAATTACTATAAAATGTGAAATTTATTTTTGTTTTTATATCTTTTCTGTGAATAAGTTAGTATACATTGTATTGTGCATTATCTTAACATATACGTATTCATAAATTCCCTTTCTTGATTTTTCTCATTTTATTATTCAACAAATTTCGAAGCATAGTCTTTTTTAAAAGGATTATTCATATATGTACATGTATTTATAACTAATTTGAATTTTCATGACGCTTCTGTGACACATGTTATTAGCTATATACAAATCTTACTCTTCTGAAATCCATTAGAATGCCCCCTTTGTTGAATTCGTCTATAGCTGGTGCACTCTCAGAATTGATAAGAACCAGTTTAGTACTATATAACACTTCCGCACTTTCTTCCGCCGCAGTGCCACTTGGGAAAATAGTTTTCCAATAGAACTTTCGAGGAGAAACTTTCTTTGGTTTCATGCCCTGTAAATGAATATATAAATTATTTTTATGTTTATGGAATATCGAGGAAGTTTCAGAAGGACACTATACTTAGAAAAATTCATCTTGGTGAATTTTGAATTATTCTAAGAAATATGATCTGTTCAATCTTGTAATGACTAATTGTTTTTTGACAATTGCTCCTATGAGACAATAACTTTGACAGAGAAAATACCGAGCCGTAATTAATATGTCAGCAATAATTGCTAGTGTATCGGTTCTCTATATCTTTAGGCATAATTTTTATTTCTAAGCAAGGTCAAGTAACACATAAAAAGGACAGTTTAATCAGCAGTGCACGATGGTCAGAATTTTGACCACAGCCAATTTGCATCTTCACAAGAAACTTTGGTAATGAAAAAAGTTTATTAAAAAAAATAAATAACGTTATTCATAACGTTGTAGCTTTCAATAATTTTTCGAGAATTTACATATCTGGTGGGCTTTTAAGTGTGAAATAGGTAGACCTTTTTTTCTTCTAATTTATGTCCATGTGAACATTTTTTTTAACATGTTTTTGAGACAAATCGTACGCTTGTTGCTTAACGATAATTTTTTTTTTAGACCATTCATGATTGACGATCCGTTTTGAGAGAGAGAAAAAAAACATTATTGAGTGACAATCCATCTTGAGGTAGATTTTAAGCTGAACTCTAAACGTTACGCCTTAGCACAACCCATTAAAACTTTCTCTGATTAATACCTTTATCACCATTGCTTTTAATGGAACTACATAAAAACAGTTAATGTTGCCAAAAATAGAATTTATGTTTAGATTTTCTTAACTTTATGAGCCATACTTTGTGAGAAATACAAAAATAGCAAACATTCTAGCTAATCTGTTCAAATAGATTGAGTGTAAATTCAAATCAATTTAAAAGATTTGTTTGCATTTTTATACGGTAATTGTTTTATTTATACATTTTCTGAAGTAAAGTTAATTGACACATTTTTTATAATATATCAGGCACTTCCAATATAATTTTGGATTTTTAAAATGAATTGTGATTGACTTAATATATCAATTGAAAACAAACCTTACTCAAGAATAAAAATTGTAATGTTCATTGGGGAGGTTCTGTAATTACAGTAACAAAATTATGATTTCCCCTTGTGATGAAATCATATTTATTCTATATATACTGACCATTCCACCAGGCGGCTTTTGTTGTGGGTTTTTCTTGGTCATGTTATTCCTATTTTTGGCTCGATTTTTCTTCGTTTTATTCACGTTTCCTTTGTTCTGCTTTTTCGTGTTTGTCTTGTTGCGACTCATGGCATTGTTTGGCATGGTTTGCTGCTGCTGTTGTTGTTTTTGCTGTTGTTGTTGCATGTTACTTGGGCCGCTCGGGTTTGAATTCCACTGATTTTGGCCGTTTGAATTCATTTGATTTGATTTGCTCGGATTTGAATTCATTTGATTTGATTGGCTCGGATTTGAATGCATTTGATTTGATTGGTTTGGATTTGAATGCCTTTGATTTGATTGGTTTGGATTTGAATTCCATTGATTCGAAATTCCAGATGGATTTGAATTCCATGAATTTTGGACATTTGGATTTGAATTTTGTTGATTCGAATTTCCAGATGGATTTGAATTCCATGAATTTTGGACATTTGGATTTGAATTTTGTTGATTTCGACTGTTTGAATTTGGATTTCTTTGATTGTCTCTAAACTGAAATGATTGCCTATTTCTTAAATTCCCATTCATATTCGCATTCATGTTCCCATTATTTTGTGAAGCCGAAAAATTATTAGGGTTTTTATTATTTCCACGATTTTGGCCACGATTACTTCCATTTCCTCGATTCATTTGGTTTGATCCTTTTCCAGCATTTCGCTGCATAGTTTGGGCTTTTCGTAAATGAAGTTTCAGCTTTTCAATGTTGATTTGGTTTGGAAATTGGTTTGAAGATCCACTGGGCTCAAATTGTCTAGACATGGATGCTGGTCCATTGTTATTATTTCCACCACCCCAAGATTGTCCCTGCGGCCTGTTTTGCCGGTTTCCAAAAGGGTTGCCATTTTGGCCACTTTTTTCTCCACCAAACATTCCTAAGTTTTGAGGAGATGGTCTTTTACTTCCTTGTGATGAACGCCCGCTGGGTCCAAAATTATTCCCTTGTCCATTGTTTACATTTAAACGTTGTCCCATTCCAATATTGTTTGGATTTTGAGAATAACAGTTCTCAAAAAAGAATATAACACACAAAATACATATGATCAGTACCTGAGACATCCTTGAAATTCACAGATAAAATCCTCGCTTTTTTCAATTTTGTAAAAACATGGACAAAAAAATTACAAATATAAAAAAAAAATGAATCAACTCCCTACAAGTGCTCGAAAAAGACGAAATGCATAAATTTGGGTCTATGATATAACGTGGTGGATTTTTGTTAAAGATAAGCAGCTCACTCCATACGTCATAAGGGACGTCAGATTAGAAGAAAGTATGTCAAAAGGCGTCAGGTTTATGGTCCCTGGCCCTCATGAACTTCCATCCACTAAAATCGTCTTAAAGATGTCAGATCCACTGTTTCATGACCATAAGGTCATGTCCGCTATACAAAAACATGGATTTATACATTATTTTTTTCTCTTTGGTGTGAATTAGAATTTTTGATTCATAAACTTAAGGATAGGATATTATAGGTTCATGTATATTTTCTTCTATTTGATGTTAATTTTTATTGTATTATTAAGGATATGAAAATTTTATCTATATATTCTTGTGTTCCGTTAAAACTCACGTGTAATTTTTTTGATAAAGTAAAATGAATCGAAATTTTAGCATAATTTATTAACTATCAATTACTTCAAACAGTGATTTTTATTAATTTGCTTTTTGTTTTATTTTTACTTTTTTTTTTTACATATGAAATTGTTTCGTTAATTAACACTTATATTGTATTTTATAATGACTGAACAGTTTCATATTTAATTTTCGTGATTGGACATACATCAAAAAAAGCCGAAAACGCAAATTTTATATTCCTTTCTATTTCCATTTTCTCATGAATTTTGCGTTAACAGTGACGTTCATTCGTCATATATTTTGGATCACTGATCACGACCAGACCACAACTGACCAGTACCTTTTTGTTTTGTCAAATTGGATTGGACTGATGAACGAGAATAGACCAATCAAATTCATTGTACCTTGATTAAAGTAAAGGAGAAAATAATTGGTAAAGGAGTAATGAATCTTATGATCAAACAAAATAACCTTTACGTACCAAAATATACATGTATATTTAAGTATAATTTCAGACGTGTTATTTTTCCAATAGACCGAATTGTTTTGTACAGTAGAGATTGTTTCGTGTGCTGGAAATTATGACTAAAACACCCATTTATAGTTAAAGAAAAACAAAAAGATAGCGCTAGACAACCATTAATTTTATTCAATAAATACAAGAAGCACTAAATCAATGCTCATCTGCTCATTATCAATATTTTACAAAAACACATATTCAATGAAATCTTAAATCCTTATTTTTCTAATAATTTTTCCCCAAAATATTAAAACTGATTGAACAAAACAAAAATGTTATTTATAATATAGAGTTTTTCTGTGCATTCATTCCACATTCTTTTAACGGACATATTACACATAAAAACAAGTGAGTGATTATTTGCAGACGATACATATTATAATAATACAAGCACATCAAAAAATATAACGAAATAAACTTAACTGATTGTTAAAAATGTAGACAAACACATATATACAATGGAATTCTCTCTTGATTTTTGTCACAAAATTATCAAACATAAAATCAGAATCGTTTGTTTTTCAAATTGATCATCGATTCTACATTTATAGTAATTGGCACTGACAATCCGGGTTCTGAGGGGTAAACCAGTCCTGATCCGGTAAATTTAGTGGCGCCAATATTTCCGGTTGGTTCTGTAAAAAAAATATTTAACAATATATAATTTTAAAAAAGTTAACTAACGAATCGCAAATTTATTTGTAAAACTTGTGACCAACGTTGTGTCAAAACATTAGCAAAACAATTGAATTGCGAGTAAGACTTTCTCGAAATACTAATGAACGAAAAAAAATAGCACATGTAGTAAAGGAAAAGTATCCTTTTGTTTTTGGAAGTTTATGAGGCCAAGATTAAAAAATTCTTTGTTTGCAGTTGCCGACCCATAATTTTTAGTCTGGGTAGGTAGGTAGGCAATTTTTTTTATTTTAAAAATGTTTCCAGATCTTTGTTAGATAACATAAAATAAAGTTTTTCATAGGCCTACTTTACATGAATAAGCTGCACTCTTGGTATAAACTAATGATTGAAGAAGACAAAAATTGAACATGAAACAGTTTTAATATCCTGAAAAATTGGAGAAAATCATAATATTACAAAATGGCTAAAAAAAAAAGTTTGGGTCGGGTGCATTTTCAGTGGGTCGGTCGGCAACTGCAAACAAACAATATTTTATTTTAGGCCTGAAATTCTTTCAGATTTGATACAAAAATATCAGTTGATTCGCTGCATTACCGATTGTAACTCAAGATAAATGTATTAAAAAACCCTTAGAACTTGACACATCTATTTACATGAAGCGTGCATAAAAAGAAAAGTAGCCCAATGTGTCATATTGCGGATGTGGTTTATTTTCATAATATTTGCATACCGCATATGGAATCAGATGTGATCGACCGAAATCAATCAAAAAGAAATATTACAGCTGCTTAATGTCTTCTCATGCATAATTCATGACTTTTTAAGGCTGTCTCCCTGTTTACTTTTTTGTTCCCTGCTGAAAGAGGGGCATTTTGATTTCGGTCTGTCCGTCCGCCTGTCCATAGTTTCTATCTGATACAATTGTAGTAACGCTTTCGTTTCCATGCGATTTTGAGAAGCCTTTTAGCTTTTGCAATGAAATTTAATACAATGTCATGTTCTTAATTTTGAATTTACCGGGTGGGAGTTAATACAAAATTTAGAACATGACAAAGTTGTTATGTTCTCAATTTTGTATTGTTAAATTCAAAATTTAGAACATGACAACAACTTTCTGGCCTACAGAAAATCCCTATTGTTTTGATGTCAAAAGGCCAGTCATTAATTCGATTATTCTCTCTGTTTTAACACTTTCTTTTCCGTGCGATATCTCCTGAAGCTTTTGCAATGACATTTTATACCGCAACACCCTATGAGATGAGTAAGGTCCCTTTTTATTTTGGGGTCAACATTTCAAAGGTCAAGATCGTAAATTCATACATTCTGTGTGTGTGTGTGTAAAACTTTCATTTCCAGGGGCCATCTCAAGAATTTTTTTGAGCGGTGGCAATGGAATTTTTTATACCATAACTCCCTATGGTCGGACCAGTTCTCTTAGCGTGACCCCTTCCTAAAATGTTCTACGCATCATTTTTTTTCCCTTAACCAGTAACTACCAGAGATTATGGAGTTTTTTTTATTTTATTTTTTTTTTTTGCAATACAAAAAAGAACTTTGAACTTTTTTTTTTACTTGTTAGGGAATTTTATAAAAATATAAAATTACTACGAAAATTGTTTAATGATAGTTTTGCCGTTTACAACTTAATTACATAACTAAAGTTTGCAATCGTCTTAAGATCATTGATATTTAATTTAAAACTTTTAAATGAACTTTAGCTTTAAGAGTATACTGGGTAAATTTTTTTTATAATGTATCAAGTACATGTTTGATCTTTGCCGTCGTTTTAAGAACTTTGATATTAAATTAAAACTTTAAAAAGTACTTTAATCACAAAAGGACTATAGGAAATTCATAAATATCTTGATCTTTAGATAAATTATATATGAAATAAACATTGAATGTTTTTTATTTTCAGATTTTTTTTTCTTCTTGAACCAATTTTGTGTTTGAGATCGACTACAAAAC
The DNA here is from genome assembly GCA_003671525.1 of Saccostrea glomerata. Lineage (NCBI taxonomy): Eukaryota > Metazoa > Mollusca > Bivalvia > Ostreida > Ostreidae > Saccostrea > Saccostrea glomerata. The sequence continues at coordinate 670,269 of PRKT01000133.1, read as the reverse complement.
AGACTTAAAAATTATATCGACTAAATGTTATTTTTAACCTCAGACAATAAAAATTTGTTGACCAATCCCTTATGACATTTGCAGTCTATCTTAGACCATCGATACCATGTTACACCAGACCGAGGCTCAACCTAAGCCAATAAAAAACTGTTTTTCATTATACTAGATAATAATAAATATGTCACGAGGATGCCCAATGATAGTCTCGGCGGTTTGAGTGTTGACCTGTGGTATGCGTTTTTTTGTATATTGGTTGGTGTAAGAGAGATTTTGGTTAATATTATTTTGAATCAAGAAATTTACTCATAGATGGCCGTTACAGGAGGAAGAACTAAATAAAAGACCCCCCTCCCCCACCTCCAATAATCAATAAAACAAAAAAGTTCTTAAACCTTGAACAATTCTGAAAGACCATTGTGTCAGAAAAGCAAGGATTCAAAACTGAAACCTACATACAATTTCAATTTTTCTTCAAGAAAATACTTATATTCTTTATTCTCCTGAGAGAATGGATTTTTGATATGAAACGAAGTAAATTGTTTGAATAAATATAAGACCAACTTCAAAGAAATGAATCAAAGTCTTATGCATGCTAAGACTTTGTGTATGATTTTCATTTCTTCTCGATCGCCTTCGGTCAATCACATTTGATTCAAAGTGAGGTATTTAGCAAAAAGTGTACCATATCTGCTCAAATGACATTTTCAACCATTATTTTACTCTAGATCTCTACAAGTAAAAACTAATAAAGCTTACATCACGTTTGACTGAAAAGGCATGAGCACACATACAGTTTTAATAATCCCGGAAATGCCGTGACCAATGCAATTAATTATAACTGTCAGCTCAATAAAAATGCACTGCTAGAAAACTGTCTTTTAGATTTTTTTTCCACTTCATATAATTTAAGATGCAAATTATCCCATGTTTCCTGCTATCGTTTATGCCCTAGCATACTATACGAACTTGACAGTGATTCCTGATATTTTCATTTAATTGTGAAATAAAATTCTAGATTTAGATTTTTAAAATGTAGACATAGATTTAATTTACACGAGGACTACCATTCCAATTTCAATAGTCCTCGTCCACTGATGCCAAACACAAACATCGGCCGCACGAGATTTACATGCATATTTGGCCTCCTTTGCGTCAGATACAGAGACAGATGCGCAGGACATTTGCATCCATATTGGGCCTCTTAAGCTCGTGACCTATCGACCTGCCTACCTGCCGGTAGAATTATCAAGAAATATTTTCATTTCTAATTTTTTTTTTCTCTATGATAATCCTTTGAAAGTTAGCGGAGTTGATTTCCTGATAATTCTGCCGGAATGTAAATTAGGCATGTCGATAGGTCAGGAGCTAAGGGGCCTAGTATGCATGCAAATCTAATGTGCATCTGTCTCTGAGTCTGACGCTAAGGAGGCCACATATGCATGAAAATTTCGTGCGGCTGCCGTTGTCTTTGACGTCAGTGGGCTAGGACTATTGAAATTGGGATGGGAATCCTCGTGTAATTTAAATCCATGTCTGCATTTTTAAAGTTTAAATCTACAATTTTATTTCACAATGAAATGGAAATATAAGGAATCACTGTCTAGTTAGTATAGTATGCCAAGGATATCAACAATAGTGGGAAACATGGGATAATTTATGCCATGTTTCCTACTATTGTTGATGCCCTGGCATACTATACGAACTAGACAGTGATTCCTTAAATCAACCCCGCTAACTTTCAAATAGTTATCACAGAGAAAAAAATAGAAAAGGAAATATTTACTAGTAAACAAATGTTCGCTCCTTAGGCCGAAAATTTAAATTTTCAAATTTTAGACAGCCTATATTCTTATCTAATTGAGAGATTTCATTTAAGGACTCGCTATCAGTGCTGTTTATCTTTTGAAAGACATAACATTTCAATTATAAATTAATTCATATTTATCATTGCTTGTATTTAGAACTAATTGCAAAAGGGCTAACGGATTGCGCTGTTTCTGACGTGCGAACGCTTTGCTTGTCGAGAGGTTTAAATACTACGTCACATTCTCGCCACATCAAAAGAAGTAGCCGAGATCGCTTCTCTCCCACGCTAAAGTCGGTCAGCTGCAATATACATCGCCGACGTTAAACGGTTTAAAAAGGGGGACAGGCAGCACAAATCTTATTAAACAGTTGAAAAAGAGCATTATTATGCATTTTTAAGAGTCCATGATAAATTGAAGGTGATAATTTTATTTTTATAGCATTGGCCATTTGTGTACATGTATATATAACAATTTATATTGTATTAACGCAAGCGAAAGGAAAAAATGGAGCTGTAGAGAAGAGACGATTGTTTCTTGTTACAGTAGCTGCCTTGGGATAATGAATGTACATACACTGAGTTGGTAAAGGGACCCCCAGGAGAGGGGCTGGTGAATTTTCTGTGTCAGATTATTTCTTTCATATCATCTTGTAAGTCAGGGACGGATAACTTCTTTTTTTCATCCGGAAAAAGTTTGACAAGCCAAAGAAAAAAAGGTAAACTATTTCGGGTAGGGTTAGTTCAAAATATATTTTATTGAATTGGATTGGATTGAACAGCAGACTTAGATACCTATGATCCTCCTATGATATGTACCATTTGTGATTTTAAAACTGTTGGTGATGAATATCATTAAGTTATGGAATGCAATTACTTTTCGAAAGATAGAGAAATATTTCTCCCAAACAGATATTGTAATAATCCTAACACTTTCAAATTCAATGGACTAATGAGTCAATCTGATTAAAATACAGATCTCTATATAGCGCAAAACTTTGCGCTATGTAGAGATCTGTATTTTAATCAGATTGCTAATGAGTAGTAATAATGTAACAATACAAAAATCATTATCAAAATTTATAAAGAAAATTTTTAAAACCGTCTGTCCTTCTTGAATCCTCCTTGTGTTTTATAGATAGCTGACTACATGTTTTTCTCACTCTTTTCTTTATATATTTGTCTATTTCTTGACCCTTGACCGCAATTTTTGTTTGTGTATATGTATATATGTACCTCTTGTACCAGTGATCTGGTTTTGAGCGAATAAAGAATTGAATTGAATTGAATTCTCTCAATAGGTCAAGGACAATTACAAGTACATGAAATTGATGTAAACATTGAAAAAAAAATGTATGATGAGTAGATTATCAATTGTTACATAATTATTTAGAATGAATTCAGAGAGAGAGAAAGAGAGAGAGAGAGAGATCATAGAGTAAAACAAATAAATATAAAATGAATAATTTAACAATGAATAGAAAAATGATAATTATATGAATGAAAACAAAAAGAAAAATAATCGGGTGGGGGAAGGGTTAGAAGTACCAGGCAAGGACATATTATTTTCTCGCTGGTCGAGGATAGATTTTTTTTTCCGAGAACGGCCAATTTATTTCCAATATTTGCAGGAAGTGCATGTGTAGATAGATTTACGCTTTACATTCTGCCGTTCGGTATTAATTATACTGAACATACAAAACTAATTAAAATATAACTAAACTGAACTTCAATCGATAAAATTTGAACGTCTCCTCTGGCCTTCCCTCTTCGCCATTTCTCTTGAATATATGCCTGGAGAGGGGACTCTATTTTTTCAGCAGTATATTTTGTAATAAGTTGCAACAATATCAGAATGGCTTGGATTGATACGCGTGATCAATAAATGCAATGGTCAATGATTTATGCAATACTTGATTTTTATACATATGTACGCAAATATGAAGAAGTTAAAGTTTGCGATAGAATGTAATAATATTCGTAATGGACTGAAAAAAAAAATCATAAAATGCTTTCATTGATTAATTGATTAATTCAAGTTTTAAAGACATTTAACTATGCTGGTAATGACATCGGGACTGTCTAGTCCACTTTTTTTTACCCAACAAACAAGCTGTATGTTGCAGCTGACCGACTTTAACGTGGGAGAGACGCGATCTCGGTTACTTCCTTTGATGTGGTGACAATGTGACGTAGTATTTAAACCTCTCGACAAGCTAGGCGTTAGCACGTCAGAAACAGCGCAATCCGTTAGCCCTTTTGCAATTAGCTATATAATTTCTTATCGGAAGCTTTCAAATGGCGGAATTTTAATTACTAATCAAATTCAACTGCTCTCAAAAATATGTTAGTGAATGACTTTGCATAAAACATGTGCTAATATTGAACAACGACTTTTACATGCAGTCAACCTTCTCTAAATTCTTTTGAAAGATGCGAAAATGTTCGTATAAATCTACATCTGTACTATAATATGATATTTTAAAAGATAAATATAAAAAGATTACTTGATATTTTAAATAGAATTTACTGAAGTTGTAAAATGTCGTGTACCAGACGTAGTATTTGCGATATGTCTGACTCAGCTTTCAATAACAAGAAATGAACCTATTGCAGAATATTTTTTCCAAGTTAAAGGTTCTACCTATATATACACCGTAACATTGTATTTTGGTAAATGGGGTTTCATGATAAGTATCATGCATACAAAATTTCAATCTATCCATCATTAGCTTCTGAGCTCATGACAGTATTACAAGTCAGTAACAAATCCTCAACTAACGTTTTTCCGTCTTATTTTCCTAATTCGTTCCTTACTTCTTAAATACTTACCAATAACAAGCTATGTACACACACATAAGAACACTAATTATAACAAGTTCATAGGCATTAAAACACTTACACTGTACCCATAACAAAGTTTACAGACATTAGAAAACTTAAATTACTCATAACAAGTTCACATACATTAGAAAACTTAATTTACCCATTGCAAGTTCACAGACATTCGAAAACTTACCCATCGCAAGATCACAGACATTCGAAAACTTACCCATAACAAGTTCACAGACATTAGAAAACTTAAATTACCCATAGCAAGTTCACCGACATAAGAACACTCACCCATAACAAGTTCACAGACATTCGAAAACTTACCCATAACAAGTTCACAGATATTAGAACAATTGCCCATAACAAGTTCAAAGACATAAGAACACTCACCCATAACAGATTCACAGACATTAAAAAACTTAAATTTCCAATAACAAGTTAAGTTCACAGACATTAGTACACTTACCCATAACAAGTTCATAGAAATAAGAACATTTACTCATAACAATTTAACACACATAAGAACACTTACCCATAACAAGTTCACAGATATTAGAAAACTTACCCATAACAACTTCATAGACATAAGAACACTTACCCATAACAAGTTCAAATATAAAAGAACTCTTACCAATAACAAGTTCACAAACATAAGAGCACTTACTCATAACAAGTTCACAGATATTAGAAAACTTACCCATAACAACTTCATAGACATAAGAACACTCACCCATAACAAGTTCAAATATAAAAGAACTCTTACCAATAACAAGTTCACAAACATAAGAACACTTACTCATAACAAGTTCACAGATATTAGAAAACTTACCTATAACAACTTCATAAACATAAGAACACTTACCAATAACAAGTTCACATACATAAAAATACTTACCCATAACAAGTTCATACACATTATCCTGCTTGATGGCCGCCTTGCAGAACTTGTAGAATTGTGCTCCCCCGACGGTGTGTAGGTTATGGTGGGGAACATGGGTCGTTAGCTCGGCATACAGCTGGATTGGGTCAGCAAGGGTCACGACCTCAAATAATTAGAAATCAAAATATTAAGGGTGAGGACCTCAAATAATTAGAAAACAAAATATTAAGGGTCACAACCTTAAATAATAAAAACTTAAAATATAAACAAGTCTCTAAAATTGATTTTATTTTTTTAAGTCTGGCTTATCTCCTAAAATTAAATGATGTCCCTATCAGTAGGCATTTTAGTCTCAAAACCTTGCCTTGGGGCCATAAAACTTAGACGAGCTCACTTTTGATCTCAGTCTCTCTTTTACCAAAGGAATATATTAGTGGAACAGTGAGACTGAGACCAAAAGTGAGTTCGTCAAAGTTTTATGGCTCCCATGCTTGGTACTACGAATAGATATGTATGCTGTTGAATCGAGAATTTCCTTTTTTATACTTACCTGGGCCATCACCCTTCTTTGTAATGCTTCTTTGGTCTTCTGGAATTTGGCTGATGTGTGGGTGACGAAACATATTTGACCGTTAGTTCCATCAATATCAAATCGCATAGCCATGTGTCCCTTTAAAAATGAATAAAATTTAAGTTATCTCTCTTGGTTAATAATAGCATCATTTATGAATTTAAAGAATAGATCTGTTTATTTTAAGAGGAAGACTTCGTTTCTAATATCAAGTTGGGGTAGCTAAAAAAATATATCGGGATCGGAATATCTTAAAATCCTCCTCCATGCCCTGGATCTGAAAACGAAAGCTACTCGAATTTTGTAGCAGACACGCTAGACAGACCAATTTTTAAAAAATAGATAAACAGGTGAGATGTTTTGACTGCATAAGTCTCAATTCAAAATGTTTATATCAAAATCTTTTTTGTATCTGTTAACAGTATATATTCTAAGTAAAAAAATATGATCTCGTGTTTAGTAACAGGCCATAAATTACGCAACCTTTGGTGAAAATTTAAAGTAAATGTCTTCTCATTGCAAACTGCAAAGGTTAGGTAAAATAAACTAACATTTTTGTTTACGACTTCATTCATTTAGAAATTCTTATAAAAAGGAGAAATTTGTAAAAAAAAAAAAAAAAAAAAAATACTGTAGAAATGATAACTTTCTATTCTGAAAGTACTAAGAAGACTATCTTCCAGTTTATTTTCCTAAAAAAATCTCGGTATAGTAATGAACATCATATATTTAGTAACATGTTGTGCTATCATGATTCATTCTTTTTGCCAAAAAATTATGAATCTCATTATCTTCACCACGTATAAAAACGTATTTTTTGTTTTAAAAAAAAATGAAAAAAATCATGTTGACACCAATGTATTTGAAATTTGAAATTAAATGACTCTTGGGATTGAGAAGGGTCGTTTAACAAACTTTAATAATACCATTTACTGTTGAACAAAGGCACTGCAAAGTGGACCACCAGCTTTGAAAGAACGCATCGATCCTCACATAAATTATCGCTTGCGTTTAACTTCCACACACTCACTAATCCCCAACACACAAGAGTGCCAATAAAATACCTTGTCCAACTTCAACAGCAAGTTTCCCGAATATATTTGCATCTATCTTCTTGCAATCACACATAACAATTTCAGTAAAAAAAAGTGTTCTCTAAACTTTATCAAAATGTGTGGAAAAAATATCAAAGTATAAACCGAACATTTGAGCGCTTAAGGTAATTTGCTAGTAGGATTTTATTGGATTTATCCTCCGGAATCTAATAAAATGCTTGGAAGTACACATAAGACCTAATATTTATGAGGAATTTATCTTTACAGTATCTTTACAGTAATTAAAATTGAATCAAAATAATTGGGGTGTCGTCTCACCTTAACTTACAAGTACAAACACGCATGTATATCTAAGCGTTTCTACTTCATTTCAATATTAAACACTCACGATTGTGAAATCTAAGAGGGTGGACGATTTATCCAGGCTGCCATGAAGAGGAACCTGGTCGGACACAACGTATATCACTCTTTCGTCGTCCTTCACAATGGCAAATTCATCCATTGTATCTCCAGTGGGCAGAACTGTCGTCCAGAAAAGTCGAAGACTGGAGTCAATAGGAGCAGGGGGTTGATATACCTTCTAGTTAGTAAATAAATAAAAAAAAATCCTTTCAAACAAGGTTCATCTAGGTTGAATAGATGTGGTAATTTGCATCAACAGGAATTGGTTAGGATTGAAATAAATCGGCTAATTGAGATGGTTTTATTTACCTCATTTTATCCCCAGACTATCTATCTAAATTCTCATTCTTAAATCAAATAATCTCTATCATATGTAATCAATACATGCACCAAAATCATCCTTATTCTTGTAAAGTTAAGTTTCTGAATACAAAATAATTGAGTAAACTCACTTTAATCTGAGGATTTAAAGGAGTTGGGGGAGTAACTCTGACATTCGGCTGATAAGAGGGATATCTCGCTGAACTTGCAAACACTTGTCGATTTGCTCCAGGGAAATTGTAGTTTTGAATGAAGGCATTGTTCTGCAGAGGGACAATACTCTCTGTTGCCATCATCATTGACGTCATTTCCGGTGTATTGTAGAGATGAGAAGTGATATCATTCTTAGCATATACATTTTGGTTCATCATTGGAGTAACCCTTTGGTAGGATACCATACCATTTTGCACCGGAGCAGGATAAATTGTATTTTGTTGTATTAAAAGTTTTTTGATTTCTCTTTTTATAGCATTGTCCTCAACAATGCCTTGATCTCGCTGGTTTCCATATCGAGAAAATTTATAAATAGCTTCACTTTTTCTTAGAGGTTTAATTATACCCACTGCTGGTACCATAGTTGGAGTTTTATCCAATTCCATCACTTCCTTTGCAGCTTTTCTATATTTCTTGAAAGCATCTGTTTTTGAAATCGCCACTATGCCTTCGGGGGCACCTTTGAAAACTTCGTTGATTTTCTGCAAAGTATCTTTTAAATTGGCTTTTTCTGATATGAGGTTCAAATCGTTAAATTTGGAAACCAAAGCTTGTGTTGTTGTAGTTGTAGTTGTCGTTGGGCGGCGAGTGGTGGTGGTGGTGGTGGCTTTGGTGGCGGGTCTCTTTGTTGTTGGCTCAGTTGAAGTTGTTGTTTTTTCTGTAACAACTTGTTTGGTTGTCGATACTGTTGGAAGAATTACAGTTTCCACTGGAGCCACAGGACGTTGTACTGCTCTTAAAGCGACAGAAAGCTTAGTTTCTGCAAACATATCTTGTAACGGGTTTGGAGTAGTCTTTTCGAAGGCCTTCCTGGATTGAATGATTTTAACATCGGACTTCTTGAGTTTATCTTTTTTAAGCGACAAACCAATATCATATCCTGTAATGCCCACTGCCATGTTATTTATTGAAGTTGTTGGTCCAACATTCCCAATTTTTGTTTTATTAGTATTTAATTTTTGCATTTTCGTTTCACCAGCCTGTGTTTCAGCCCTGTAGACGAAGGGTAAGTTACTTTGCATTTTAGGGATAAAGGTGTCTTGCATTTGTGGTAAAGGAACGGTTGAGGTTCGAATATCAATATTTCCTGGAATGTCTGTAAGCTGAACGGTTTCAGTAGAGTTAAGCAAGGCTTCGATTTCTTTCTGAATATCACTAGTATAAATGCTATTACTTGAATACAGTCCGTTTCTTCTTTTTGCTGCTGAGGCTCTGTCCATGGTGCTTATTGCCTTAGGCGCGGGTGTAAAAAAGGACTGATCTGGGAAAATGAAGTCATTTTTTACGAGTTTACTTGATCCAAGTTTCAAATTGACCGCGCCTTTGGGAATTTTATTCACTTTGGTATTGCTGGAATAGCTTATATCATTAAAAGCCTGTTCTGCGAAACTTGAGACGAAATCGCCAGATATGATCATACCAAGGGTGGAAACTTCAGACGGCGGCTGGGTGACAGGGATTCCTTGAATAGGAGGGGTCGGAGAAGGCATGGGCCATCTGAAGTCCGTATGTTTGTCTCGGATAATGTCATGCTTATAGAACTGCTGCTTTTTATCGGCTTTATCGTGGATGCTGTTCGTATACAGAGAGTTTTCCGACCTGTGAATTTCGGCTGTATCTTTGTAAATAAACGCAGGTTGGAAAGAAACACTCGGTACTTCTGGTATCTTTACTTTGGGTTTCTTGTTAGTTTTGAAACTGAATACAAAATTCTTCCCGCTGCTTTGGTTATTGCGTAAAACGAGTCGAGGTGATTTTTTGACAGGGGTTTTCTTAGCAGGTTTCAGTTTCTGAAGTTTTGGGGCTCGTGTTGTACTTTCCACTTCATGGGCAGCTAGAAGTGAAATTGAAAAATCTGTCTGTCTATTCCCGAGTTTCTTTACTTTTTCTACATTAGCCTTTGTGTTAGATGTAATTTTTGGTACTTTTGGTAATAAATGTTTACTTTTCTGTGATCCAGCATTAGATACCTCTTCTCTTTGAACTGTATCGACTTGTAAGTTTAACATACCCGCATTTGCTCTATCGGATATACCGGATAAGGTTCCCACAACTATATTGTTTTCACCATTGGTTATACCCGTTCTCGTAAACTCACTTGCATAGTGATCTAGATTAACATTCAAATTCTCAGACGAGGTGATTATTCGTGATTTTTTAGGATCATCGGCCAAACCGTTAGTGATGAATTTCTTAGGAGAAGCCGCTGGTTTTAACGTTTCGCTTTTTTTAATTTTTGCCTTTACAGGCACTTTTTCAGTTACAAATTCAATTTTCAGCGGAAAATGTTTTGTGATTGCTGGCGGTAGCTTTGTTTTCTTCGACGGAGCCTTTAGTTTTACAGACACTGTTGATGGTTTGGGTACTTTTTCTTTATTAGACTTGATCTTCTTCGCTGTGTTTGAAACAGTGACCGTATCCACAACTTCTCTTAATTCATCGGAACGGAACGCTTTTAAAGTGGCTGGAGGTTTGAGAGACTTCTGTTTTGGAGGTGTAGTCTTACTTACGTGTTGCGCCTTTGCTTTAGTCTTAGTTTTCACCTTTTCTTTCCTTCGAGGTCTCAAGGGTACCAAATTCCGGGGAATACCAACTGTAAATTCTGTGTTTCCAACTTCAATTGTAGTGTTCGGTTTTATTCGAAAACTGTGAATCGACTTCTGTTGGATCACTTCTTTGGTAATTTTACTTTTATTTTTCCTCTTCTTCTTTAAATCTTTTTCAGCCTTTATGGTAGAATCTTGTAGTGATTTTAATAATTTATCTTTCTTTCTACGATAATTTGTTTTCCAGTCCTTCGTGTCGATTTCAATGCTTATCGGAACAATTTGAGTCGGAGTTTTTTCTTTGGGCTTCAATTCATTTTGAATGGGTCGTATAGTTTTCCTACGCGTGAAAAAAACATCAGTCATTTCTTTCTGTTTTCTTTTATCTGTGTTTGTTTTACTTTTATGAGTAATTTCAACTTGGGTTTTTGAATTTTCCTTGTTTACTCGTTGTAAGTATTTCAGTTTATTTAACATTGGCATTTTGTCATATTTAGTTATAGGGGACTCTTGAAAGATTTTCCTTTCCGCTATCGTATTCATTTCTGCATCGTACCTATCTCGATTTATTTGCTTCGATTTTGTTTTTACCGCTTTTCTGCTTTTTGTTTTCTTTTCGGACGCGTTGAGTCTTTTTTCAGATTTCTTCTTTTTGGTTTTAGACTTTATTAATTTCACCTCTTCCAGTTTATTCATTGACTTCTGGTCGGACTTTTGTTTGAAGGCAATAGGATCAGCCGTTGATGTCAGATACTTATCATTAAAGACTGTTTGTCCATCTAAAATGTATTGTACTGCTTTGTTATCGGCCGCCATTCCTGCCAGAGATCCAATTATGTATTTACGTTTAATCAAAAACTTACTGACTGAATTTGAGAAATCCTTTTCCTTAATAAATGGATCTTTTTTATTTAGCGACGTTTGAATATCATTCCCCCCTTCTTCTGGTGTCATTGTATATTTTACACTTTTATATTCAATCTTGGGTTTTAGACCTTTTTCTTTTTCTACAACAATTTGATGCATGCTTCTTGTAATAGAGGCTCTCGCTCGCTCTGGTAGATACGAAATAGAATGATCTAAATGTTTCATCTTCTGATCAGCGATAGTTTCCTTTGAATACACTTCATTTGCTTTATTTCGAATCGCTTTCCGTCTTTTGATTGGTTTGAATGCTTTTTCTTCTTTTATTGGCGACGGAAGTAAAAACGAAGACTTTTTAGAAGCATCTTCCACAACTGTGATCTCTGGCATTTCATTTTTAACACTTTTATCCGTGGTTCTTTGTCTCAGAGTCTTAAAAGCATTACTTTTATGTGCTCTGGAAATTTTTCGTTTTACTCCATTGTCATTTTCACTTTTGGCTGACTTAGATGTCGTTTTGGCATTTGAAATTCCAAATATACATAAACACATCACCGCGAAAAAAATAAAACGAAAAGAACATTTTATCAACATGGCTAAAAAATGGAAATGTACACTCTTAGAAAAAAGTATTGTGGAATTTAAAGCACATCCTCACACCAAACGCGTTTCTTAATTACATGAGGACGGTCGGGAATTGTTTGTCATACATGTGATATATTTAAAACACGGGGCGGATATTAGTGTATTTATTTATATCGATATTTTGCCATAAAGTGTCAGGATCATGCTTCGGCATTTTTTTTTCTCCTGATCAACCATGAATACCAAATGAACAATACCTACTCATTTATTGCTGCATGCTGTCGGCACAGAAATTTTGCGGTTTTAGTCGTCCTGCGAAAACCATGACACGCTACAGTCTTGTCCAATTTGCCATTGCTCAAAAAATACCAAAAAACGTCTTCAGCGCGACAATTAGCTTTCTTTCTCAGTTGATTTATATGTCATTTGACGTAATACTTAAGCAAAGGAAAAGAATGGTCTGTTCCTACTAGTGAGATTCGTTCAAGAAACAAAATAATGGTACAGAGGATTTCATTGGCTTAGAAGCCAAAATCCTGTCAGCGAATACCTTCTATAATTCATATTTTTACTTGAAAAATTTAACTTTCAATCAGTGTGGTAAGCGAAATTTCATCTCATTTAAGATGTCTTTCATTGATAATAAATCAATACTGAAAATATTTTAAACCTTGTTGAACATTTTAAGAAAAAAATTGATACATGAAAGTGGGCAGCGTATGATGTATAGATTCGCATCAAAATGTCAAAATGTTGACAGTTAAACGATTGTGTACAAGTTGGTTCTGAATTACGTTAAACTTTTTGTCGAGTTTTACAGTACGCGCGGTTGGTTTAATATCTATTTTTTAGTTGTCTATTTTATAAGTTTTGTACCTACATGGTGTACGCTGCCATCCAATGAACGATTAGTTCGGAGCCCTAGTTTTTAACCACATCGAGATTTATCTACAAAAAAAGAATGACAACAGAACTGCATGCAGTACCATGTATTTTAATGCACTCACAATGTAAATTGAATGGCTGATGACCTGTTTTAGAATTACTTACTTGATGAAACATTTAAAACTGTTTACTGCTACTGAAAATTACGGAAAACTGAAATCATTTAAAATTTCTTTTTAAGTAGATGGTCAAAACGTTTTTGTATCATTTTGCTTATATGACTTCTTTGCTGCATGGAAAAAATAAATATAGGAAGCATGCAATTAAGAAATAAACAATAATGTTAAAAAGTTCTCTGGGAAATGAACTTTTAGTTGGTCACGTGATCAAATCCGGTAGATTTGATCACGTACCAACGAAAAGTTCATTTCCCAGTGAACTTTTTAACCTTGTTGTTTATTACTTATATTTACATTTGAAAGGAATACATTTCGAGTTAAATTGTATTTATTACAAGAACGGGCAGACGTTTTGCTATTTAGTGAGGCGCAATAACCTAGAAGTTGTCTGGTCAAAATATCACATCGCTCTGTGATCCGGTCGCGCTATGACCTCTGACCCCCAAATGAAATTCACACAGAATTGAACGTATTTTCTCTTCAATAGGTTCATCTAATAAATATATTATCAAATGTAAATATTTAAAAATATCATGTAATTTTTAAAAACTACACATGTTAATTGCTTGCAGTGACCTCTATTTCAGGAATTTATGTTGTCATAATACTGCATGTAGTTTCCAGGTATATTTCAACACCTGTTGGAATAAAGGACGGGTATATTTGCTTTCAAAATCATAAATCTGACTTTTAAACTAAAATTTGGATTTTTAAAAAAATCAGTTTAATAATATCCCTGTTTATCTACTAGTATTCGATCATTTCACCTATTTAAATGCCTTTCCACGATAATAGAATTCTATTTACTTTATGTTCTAAAATCAAAATATTCTAGTCCATTTTTTATAAGACTTTTTTGTCATTTTCTCAAATCCGTTTATTTGAATGAAATAGCTAATATTTTTCATAAATCTTTTTCTTATTTTTTGTCTTAAAATGTACAATATACAGGTAAATCTAAGAGGAGGAGTAATTAGTCGATATAGAATTAGTAATAACTGTAATTACAAATTAACTATCTAAACATCTATTGTTATTTCCAGGTGGGAATAGGTGGAATTGAGATTTTTGAAAAGTGGGAATAGGTAGAAGTTTTAAAATATGCTTTTCAATTTAAAATGATTTTCCAAACAGACTAAAATTTTGTAAAGTAGGGGTTCTCTCTCTCTTTCTCTCTCTCTGTTAACATCAAAAAAATTGTTTTTGTATTAATTTGTACCAATTCAATTCCATTCATTTGGTTTATAAACCAATTAAGAGCCCTTATGGGGCAAAGAGAAAGTACCTGAGGTGTGTAAATTCTTAATTGCTCAAACCATGCATCTGGGGTAGAATGGTGTCACGGTAGGGAAGCAGAGTTTTACACAGAAATATCTAGAAAAATCTTCTTTCTCAATAATCACTTCACCAGGAAAAAAATCACATTTAGGGAAAGGCTTTCTCAAAGTTATATAGATCTTGATCCCAAGGGGGTGGTATGACCGCGCAATATAGGAAACTCAATTAATACTATTACTCACAAACTTCAAATAAAAGTGCAAAGCACAAAATTATTACCTTTTAAATTTGACCCTGGAGTTTGGCCTACATTTAAAAAACTTGAACTTGAGCCAAAACGTTTGGTGTTAGGGAATGTTTATTTCCAGGGATGGGGTCAATTACTTTAAAAAGTAATTAATTGAATTACAATTACATTGACTTTTTCTTCAATTAAATTACAGGCTTTCTAAGCCATGTAATTAATTAAATTACAATTACTTTACAAAAGTAATTGATTAAATAACAAATTACATTTTAAAATTTTTTGAATTTTTTTTTAATCCTTGTCAATGAATGTATGGAACAGGGATCATTGATTTGAATATAAGCTCGGCCTCTGGACGAACAATACAAGAAATAATATGCTATAGGCTGAATCAGTTTCCTCCACACAAACCTACATGTTCACAAATTGCCTTGGATATAATATTTGATTAAAATGGGGTATTTTGATAGAGTAAAGTAAGTCACAATTGTAATCCTTAAAATTGAATGTTCCTGACATTCTAAATTTGCTGTTTATGTTAAAAATTTTCACTTCATAAATAATACTTGTACAGAACATAACTTTTTCAGATACAAAATTCATTCATGAAATTCTATTTGAATATTAAAATAATTATCAAATTGAAAGTTTTTCTTTTCTTAAACTTTTTTATTGAAATATTTATCTCCATGCGTTCGCTTTGTCTTCTGAATCATGGAATTAATTCCTCTAGAGGGGTTAATTTGTTTTGATTGCATATATATGATTTAACAGCTGTGATCAGCAATTATCTAAAAGTACCAACATATATCTGGCACTCACATTCTTTTTCTTTTTTTCTTGGCACATGCATTCTTATTCAACATTGATCAAACAACAAAAAATGAAATATAATAAGTTGACAAGTGTGTTTCATAGCTGAATATATAGATCTTAGAATGGTGGTGCAAAATTCAGTTAAACAAAACAAACAATTCAAATTTTATATAATGATTAGAAAGAAATTTGATTATTATTATAAAATGATCTGTCTTCTGTATAATTGAAGGATTCAGGATATGTATTGCAATAAAATAGAAAACAGTAAAATGGGGAGGTAATATTGGTGACAATATTTATCATGGGTACCTGTGTATTTTATAAAGTAATTAAGTGTATTTTATAATTAAAAAAAGTAATTGAAATTACATGGTATTTTTTCAGTGTAATTAATTAAATCACAAATAAAAGTAATTGAAAAATGTTCAATTACAAATTACTTCCAATTACTTCAAAAATGTAATATTAATAATTACAGTCAATTAGAATTACTTTTTTCAATTACCCCATCCCTGTTTATTTCGCACAACTGTGTATATCTTGTGATCAGTCCTTTCCCAAAGTACCATTAAATTCTATCCTTTGACCTTGACCTAAGAGTTTGAACCATTTTTCAGTTGCCTTTGCCATAGCTATTGAACAGTATAAGTGCTTGATCTTTCATAATCCACAGATATTTTAAGTGACACGAGTCCTTTCTTTAGCGAACATGTTTTTGAGGATTTCTTCATGTACATATGTATATCTTGACCCTTGGAATTTGATGAGCATTTGAGAAACTTGAACCTTCGTCATAAGCTAGCTGTCATAGTGGGCATCAGCATTTCCAAAAAATTCTTATTCTCAACACATATTTTCCCCCGCTTTCGCGAAAGCGAGGGAACTTAAAATCTCATTCGTCTGACAGTCTGTCCGTCTGTCATAAAAAATTGAACCGTTGTTATAAATTATTGAATGATAAGAGTGTAAGGTCTTTCATATTTCACATGGCCATTACCTGGGACAAGACCTTTCTGATTTATAATGAGTTTTTTGATCATGTGCCATTGACCTTGAAGTTTCGCTTAGATCTACTTTCAAAAATGTTATCTTTCCTTATAACTTTTGACATGTATTTATGAGAGATAGGGCTTTCATGTTTGTCATGTGTATTACTTGTAAAAAGATGTTTCCGTGCATGCTATGATTTTTTACCTATTGGCCATGACCTTCATGTTTGACCTGAATAAAAAAAATCTTTATTGATTACTTTTGAGTGACATATGACTGAGCATTCATTTTTGATATCCCATCTTCTAAGACATCAAAAGCCGGTAACCGCAAATCTTTTCATTTCAATTTCTTTTAGATTTTGGTTTGCAACATAGACTTTTGATCCACGTATTAATCCTTTTTGATGGACAACAACTTGTCATTTCTTTATCAAATTAATTACGAAAAATAAGTTGATCTGTATTTTTAAGGTGATTTGGTTGTCATAACAATACGTTACACATAGTCTTATGATAATAATCTCATAAACCAAGGCTAAAGAATAAAAAAGTATGCTTTAAAAGTTGCCTTGGAAAAAATAGGAGGTGAAAATCAGAGTAGGGGTTATATAAATGTCAGATGTGGTACATATGTGCATATAATACATCTTTTTATGATAATGTCTCCAGATGAAAATACCATAAAAGATAAGGTTAAAAGATAAATAAAATGTACTTATCACCATCCTAAAGAACAGACGAAAATATATGTCGTTTTGTTTATAAAAAAAAAAACGTATACACGAATATTAAAATACACGTCGTAATGTGAAAAAATCGTTCACTTAAAAAAAAAACGTTTCAAGAAGTGGTAAGCTTTTGCGATAAGTTGAAATGAATGTAATTGAAGATGCACAATTTTTAAAACATTGCAGGTTGTCTCTCTTTTTATGTTATGGATATATATAGATATCATGCATAAAACATAAAAACCGTAGTGGCCCTCTTCACAAAAAAGAATTAAGACAAAAATCTTGATATTCTCTAACGTGTATACATGTACGTATTTACACTATAGTACATGTTGGTCACAAAAAAATTCACACTATTAATTAAATTAAATTTTAATTGCAAATGAATTTTTTTGAAAAACATAAAATATCTTTTTCAAACCAAAAAAAATTATTAGGCGTCGAATTTTTTTTCTTAGTTTAACGATTTTTTGTGAAAAGAACCACATATCCTTAATATGACTGTAATGAAATACAAACAAAAAAAATAACTTTACAAAGTATATGTCAATGATTTATTATATGAACATGAACATTGATGACAATGTTAAATATGCTAAAATGTAAAAATGAACGATCTTTTAATAAGTGACTATTTATCTGTCAATTAATTTACTGCAGCATGATATTTCGGTCTTTCATGCCTCAAAAAATTGTTACGTTGCTTCAACTACAGTATTCATTTACTCTTTTTAAGTTCTTATGTGGGGTTACCAACTTAAGCATAACTGAAAGTGTCTATTTGTACTATCCTTCAAAACTTAGAATCTATTTTTATAATGTACAAAATTACTATCAGTCATGCTAAATTTGGTTGCCCGACATAAACATTTAAATGGGAATGTAGTTAAGCAACGTTGTATCGAGTAGATTAAAGATACTTAGTATTGTTAGAATAAGTCGATTTTGTTGAGTTTTATACAGCTATAATATGCAACTATATATTTATACACACACCATATTTCCTCCGCTTTCACTGAGAGTGGGGGGATTTAAATTTGGATTTGTCTGCCTATTCGTCTGGCTCTCTGTCTGTAACACTTTTGTTTTCGAAACCTTTGAGCGTTTGCAATGGAATTTTACTAAGCAACTCCTTATGAACTAAAGAAAACCCTTTTGATTTTAAGGTCAAAAGATAAACGTCAGTTACTCATTATTTCTGCCTTACTCGAAGCTTTTGAGCTTTTGCAATGAAATTTTATATTATTACTCCCCATGGTCCCTCTGAAGCCCCCCCCCCGATCCCCCGACCCTCATCTAGATCCCTGCATGCTCTTTCTTTCCTTCAGCGGGGAAACATAAATTTTCTTAATAAGCTTTTTGTTAATATGGTGAAATCAGCTGTGAAAACACCCAGTCTGTTATCTCTCCCAGTTTCGCCTTGTTCACGTCTGGTTTCATCATTAAACAAATAAAATTTAGAAGAAAAAAAACCATATGATTATCATTATCAATACAAACGTGGTTTTTAAAAATCAATGCCAGGGTAATTATGTTTATCCCTAAATGTTGTAATTCAAATGCTTAAATCGATAGAAGAGGTTTTTAGATGTCCACTATCTCGAGAACCATCGACTCTTTCATTGGTTCACAGTTACCATATGAACATGAACATTGATGACAATGTTAAATATGCTAAAATGTAAAAATGAACGATCTTTTAATAAGTGACTATTTATCTGTCAATTAATTTACTGCAGCATGATCTTTCGGTCTTTCATGCCTCAAAAAATTGTTACGTTGCTTCAACTACAGTATTCATTTACTCCTTTTAAGTTCTTATGTGGGGTTACCAACTTAAGCATAACTGAAAGTGTCTATTTGTACTATCCTTCAAAACTTAGAATCTATTTTTATAATGTACAAAATTACTATCAGTCATGCTAAATTTGGTTGCCCGACATAAACATTTAAATGGGAATGTAGTTAAGCAACTTTGTATTGAGTAGATTAAAGATACTTAGTATTGTTAGAATAAGTCGATTTTGTTGAGTTTTATACAGCTATAATATGCAACTATATATTTATACACACACCGGTTAAATCTTCGAGAATTCAAAAGCTTTGAAATACACTATATTTCCTCCGCTTTCACTGAGAGTGGGGGGATTTAAATTTGGATCTGTCTGCCCATTCGTCTGGCTCTCTGTCTGTAACACTTTTGTTTTCGAAAGTTATCTCGAGAAGCCTTTGAGCGTTTGCAATGGAATTTTACTAAGCAACTCCTTATGAACAAAAGAAGACCCCTATTGATTTTAAGGTCAAAAGATAAAGGTCAGTAACTCATTGTGTCTGCCTAACTCGAAACCTTTGAGCTTTTGCAATAAAATTTTATATTATTACTCCCCATGGCCCCTCTGAAGCCCCAATCCCCCGACCCTCATCTAGATCCCTGCATGCTCTTTCTTTCCTTCAGCGGGGAAACATAAATTTTCTTAATAAGCTTTTTGTTAATATGGTGAAATCAGCTGTGAAAACACCCAGTCTGTTATCTCTCCCAGTTTCGCCTTGTTCACGTCTGGTTTCATCATTAAACAAATAAAATTTAGAAGAAAAAAAACCATATGATTATCATTATCAATACAAACGTGGTTTTTAAAAATCAATGCCAGGGTAATTATGTTTATCCCTAAATGTTGTAATTCAAATGCTTAAATCGATAGAAGAGGTTTTTAGATGTCCACTATCTCGAGAACCATCGACTCTTTCATTGGTTCACAGTTACATATATGTATAAGAACGAGCGCGAGAAATTGTCTTTGTTTTCATTCATTATACTTAAAAGCCTGGCAGGCGCTTATACTTCTATTTCATGAAAATAATCGCCCCATAGAAATCTAGACATATAAGAACTAAGATTTTCATTTGAAATAATTCTGGTAATATATGGGTGCCTGAGAGAGGAATGAACGACAACTCTTAATGCTAGATATATTTTCACCACTTTTATTTTCCCCTTTTAATCTTCTGTCATGTTTTCTATTTTGTATATATACCGGTACCTCTGACCAGACGGTATATATTGTATATACATGTCTGTTATCAATGCACATGTACCAATAGTTTGGTCTTGGTGAAATAAACTGAACTGAACCGAGACTACTGTAGGTAAAAACGTGTAAGAATATATACTTCCCCTAAATTTTACCGTAGACACTGTGTTATTTTCATCCAATATATTGCTTACTTCGTGTTGGATTTTATTTTTCTTAAAATGCTAGTTACAAAGTGTCTAATAAGCTTGTGGTTAATGGAGACGAAAACCGACTGCAAGTTCAAAGATCAGTATCTATGTAACAGTTTTATTTTTAAAATTAACTTTAAAGTAATTTCTTAAACTTAATAATAAATCTTTGAGCATGAAATATTTATCTAATCGAAAAACAGTGATCCTTATTTTTAGTGAAACCTATATGAAATTCTTTCTCACGAATAAACCCTAAAGGGCACTTTATTTCCATATTGTCATTTATTTTTTAAATGTTAAAATATTATCATTTAAGGTACATTTTTAGATATAATTTTTATCCTAGTTATTTACCAAGGGAATCGAAATCTTTCAAGATGAAAAGGAATTACATCATATGGGAGATTTTTTGATCAACTTTTACATGCTTTCACTTAATCAACAACATTGCACATAAATAACTTGAGATTAGTACACTTGCCTGCATTTGAAAGTAAAAAGTATACTAGTATTAAAATTAAAGTCTAAATTAAGCAAATTGTGAACGTTTTGAACTGTTGGTACAACAGGTACATGTACAAGTATGCATTTGTTGTATTTAATTACCTGTTATAAAAAAAATAATTGATTATTGCAGAATTAAATAAATCCAATTCCCTGCTTTCCCGTCTTAATTAAAAAGAAAACAGCATTTTCATCGTCTTCTCCAAAAATAAAGCTGGAAATAGGCAGCTGCTTCCAGGGTAATAAAATTGAGTATTTCCCTCAGAAAGTCGAGTGGTCTGATATAGCTACAAGATCAGATTTGTTAAGATAATTGGCCAATGAAGAAAAAAGGTTTTGTGGTCAGTCTTTAAAAGTTGTTTATTTTCAGCGAAAACCCAGAATTTCTGGTCATGGTTAGTCTTTTATTAAGTAATATTTCCTCACACTTGCTTTTGAAATTCATCATTTTATTTGTGATAATTGAAAAATCTTTTTCATTAGATTTTATTACCACCAATTTTATTCTCGTTCAATAAAATCTAAAAGAAAAACTAAATTGTTAATTACTTTTATGCATGCACTTGGTTTCCTTATTTCAATTAATTGTTTTGTATTTCACACACTTTTATTAAGAAAAAAAATCCTCTTCAGCGGACGAAAAACGATCTCATTGGATGCGTAGATCCGCACTGCATTGTTTACGGAGAGCTGGCGAGAAATGTCATTATAAAGGAGCAACATTTGGTTTACTACACGGAGAGGGATTTCAGCCTCCGCGAGTGACAAGGGGGCTTTCGTTAGGGGGAGTACAAGTGCTGCATAAGTGACAGATCAAATTTCACTCATTAGAAGCCAGGAACTATATAAAACGGAGAAAAAACTGATTTCTGACGAAGTTCCATGAATGTACGATAAAAAAACATGACGAGTCGTGTGTAAATAATTTTCTTGCAGATAAAAAGGAACATATAAAAGTGAGTAGTGATGGGAAATCAAGCGATCACGTGTCCCGATGTGCCAAAAACACGAGGACAAGAGCTCGGTAAATATTTGACAGTAAGACAGATTCACTTAGTGCAGAATTCGTGGGATCTGATCAAAGACGATCTAGGCAAGTTAGGATTATGTGTTTTTCTCAGGTAGGTTACTTATGAAATTTTTAGTCATAATAAACTTTCAATAAGGAAGCAAAGGGGGAGGGGGGGGCAATATTTTTAGCTGGGACCATTAACAAGCAAAAATCACCTTCATAAGCAAACAAGAGGCCATCAGACTCTACTATTGAGTGGACAAAGTCATGAAGTAGTCATTTTCTGATGTATAATTGGGGGAGCAAAAAATCTCCACAGGTCATCACCCTTAACTATTCAGTGGACACAAACATTAAGTAGGTTATTGTTTTCTATAGGATAATTTTGGAATGCATCCTATCCCTGATGTTCAAATTCTAGGTCGAGTTTTTAAAATTGTTTCGTGTGCTTCTGTGCTATTTTTTCCTTTCAATAAATCTGTCCTTGAGCCCCCCCCTCCTCGGTTCCTACAGTCATAATAAAAGCTGTGTACCCAAACCAGTTAGAGTTATTTACAGGTTCAAATCCGATAATCTGATAAACTAACGTTCTATTTAATATATCTGTAAGCAGTAGGTTCAAACTATGATCTAGCTATAGTAAATGAAATAATCTGTAATTAACATCTCTCACAATCAATCATATTTTCTTCTCCCCCAGTGGAACTGAGTTGTTTCATTGATATAATTGGGAGATAAAATCAAAGTCACTGAGGAAACCTTTTTATTTTATGAAAGCATTTGTGAGATTATGTTGATTTTTTTATCCAAGCTTATGCCAACCACTTACATTTTTTTTCGTAATGTGTTGATATTATTACATAATCTGAAATACATAAAAAGGATAGATACATTGCTCTTAGAGAAGGAATCGATATTCCCCCCTATAATTTATGATTTGACTGCAAAAATTAAGCGGCAAATGCTATTTTTTTCTTTCTTGAATTTTAGGATAATATCACTGCTGCTTGAAATAGAAAATCTTTCTCTCTCTCTCTCTCTCTTTCTCTCTCTCTCTCTCTCTGAAGAAGAAAAAAGTGCCAGTTTTTTTGTTAATGAACTGGGAAATGATACTGGTTTGTAGAATTCAAAAATACGTGTTATTTTATTATAAACCTTCACAATTAAGTTTGATTGCAAAAAATTGTCTGTACCAATCATTTAACTTTTATTTTGATATTTATCACTCAAAGATAATGATATACCTGCAAATTGTCGGCAAATTGTAGACAACTATGGTAAAAAAAATAATTTTTTATTGTGTCAGCATCGATATCTGATACGCTACTTCGAAACAACTAGTAGACGTGTTCAATTACAGATTTCTTCGCAGGAGGGGAAACTCAGGAAATAATTTTTTTAAAAGGTCAACCTGGGGAATTTGATGAATCAGTGGGAAAAGGAAAGTATAAGAAAATCCGGGGGGTAATTGATGTGTCTGTTTAATTCGCGATCCGAGTTTTAAACCAATCATAGTTATCTGTAAATTCTATTTTACATGTAGCTATATTTAACTATTACATGATTTATCTCTTGTAATTTTCATGCGTTTGAGTGTTACTTGAATGCAATTTTAAGAAATATTGATGGATCTCTGAGAAAAAGAATCCAGAAAATTACATTGTCTACATTTTACTGTATTGAATTTAACTGATCCTATCTTAATACATTGTGTAGATTAAAATTAGAATATTAATTAAGCATTGCCCCCCAAAAATATCATTTTAAATTACCCTGGTATTTTATCTACTCTACTTTATAAGAGGTATACTGAAAGCAAATAAAAGAATTATAACATCACTGGAATTGATAATTAAATTACGCTAAATGACCAAAATGTTTAAATTGACAAAAATTATTACTTTGACCTTTGAACTTTTGTCCTAAACTTCCTTTGGTTATAGGGAGTTATGTAAGAATCATTGCAACAGCTCAAAAGCTTCTCGAGATATTGGGCGGGGACAAAACTGTTACAGGTAATCAAAAATACAGACAGACAGACTAAAATTAATATCCCCCAATTTGTGAAAGCGGGGGAGTAAAACACTTGAAGTTTCTGTAGAAGCATGTATATACTACAATTGGATTTTTTTTTGCTCAGCATTCTTATACATCTTCAATAAAAAAAAGAATGAAAAAAAATGTAATAATTTCATGCAAATTTTTTTTATTTTCATTATGAATATAATTTTAAAATGATATTGATTAAATGGAATTTACTTGCATAAATAACTTAAGAAAAAATGAAATTTAGTTATTTCATGAATGTTTACTGAAAATATACTTTTTTGTCATTATTAATGTCAAAAATATATTGTCACCTAGAGAAAATATTGGAAAGTATTGCCATGACGTCAAGCTTTTCTTGAAGTGTGAATGAAGTGGAATGTACAAGTCTCTTTTAAATCGTTAAAAATGTTATAATTAGCAAGTAGGCCAGTAAAAATGTAGAGTACGTTGATCAATATATACAGTATTCATCGAAAAATTTCCAAGTAAAACTCCCCACTGCATTTTAGAAGCTGTTATCCTATGGCTATCCTGCAGTTTTGTTTTCCAGGAAAGAAATGTTTGCATGCGACAAAATTGATCATATTTAAAGACATTTATCAAAAACTGTTGTTTTTGATAACTAAGTTTTATTTCCCACCGATTTTATTTTCATTTCGAGTTCAAAAATATGTTATCGATACAATTTGACTCTTTAAAAAAATTATGTATAATAATAATTTTTTTTATCAAGAACGTGGTGCCAAAGGAAATTGATCTCTAGTGCAATGGCACACATTCAACTTAAAGTAATGTTGTTAAAGCAAAAAATTGTCAAGTATTTGAGAGATTCTCTGAGACAAGCCAAATAATTTCCATATTTTCTGTAATGAAGTAAATGTGCATCGTTAAAATTTATCTTTTATTAGTGTAGTAGTACAAGATACACGGCATCCAACTAGCTTGGGCTAGTGGGTTAACCCTTTAGCTCAATTGATAGAGCACTGGACTTGCAAGCCAGAATCCCTGGTTCAATCCCCAGCAGAGGCACAAAAATTTATCTGAACATTGCATGCTAAACATGTTGTCTAAAAATGAAAAATTTACGTTACTCGTCTACAATTGCAATTCTATCAGAGCAATAGTTAAACCACACAAAATATAAATAATTTACCAAAACTAAAAATATGTCGTTGATAATGTTGTGACTTTTGCTCGTCAAGCTAAAGACATACATGTACGTATGTAAATCTAGAGAAGACAACTGATCATTTTCACAATATTCCCCGTTCGAATCCTGTCAAATTCTTATAAATATTTGTCATTGCTAAATATTTTTTATAAACAATAAATCAAAGGTGATGTTTTCAGAATATGATCGTTAATAAACGTCACATAGTTGGAAGTAAATGCAGCCATTTTGATTAAAACGGTTTCATTGCTAGAACCAATGGCAATCGTGATCGGCATAGTGAAGAACGTCTGATTGATGAGGTGGATTTTAAGGGCCCAGTCGATCCATCAGAAAAAAACAGACATAGCAAATTGATACAACATCGTTAATTGTGAAAAGCATCGGGTCAATATCTGTTAAACGCTTGAAATTGTTTTGGGACATATCAGAACCGAATATGTTGGTGTTCGACTTAATTCATTGGTACTTTTTTTTTCGAAATGTACTTATAGACTTTAGGTTTTGAAATATTGTGTTTGGTGGTTTTTCTAATGTTTTCTGAAAAAGTGATCGGTTTCTTTGGTTCTCAAGGGAATTGCAACAAAACTGCCCTAGTATAGAAATGCAAATCAAGAAAATCGTCGGAGTCTGCAAAGGCATGAATCCCACCGAAAGCAATTAAGAAAATGATTTCTGATTATTTTATAGTCTCCAACCAGATGTATTTAACTGTCTAAAGCTCTATTACATTTTGCTACACAATTTCACCTTTCGATTAAGCGGAAAGTATCACGATTTGACTTGAACAAATACATTTTGTACAGCGTTTCAGAAAAAAATATTAGAACTAAAACAAAAGTTACTTCAATCTGTTTCCCAGGCTTACATTTTAGTCACCTATATGAAGAAGACAGTATATATTTTGTCATTATTTTTGTCAATTGCAAAAGAATATAATTATATCCGACTATTTTAATATCTTTATTTTTGAAAATCGAAAACATTTTGTATTCCCAGATATCCAAAAAAAAGGTCTAGCCACAACAAATATGAATTTAAGTCTCAGTTTCTACCGTTCAAAAGTTATGGCCAAAGTAAAAGTTTGTAATTTTTGTGTGAAAGTGGGTCAAACTCCAAGGTCAAATTTGGTGCTAGCCAAAGAAAGGTCTTGCACAAGAAATACACATGTGAAATATGAAAGTCATAGCTCCATTATATCAAAAGTTATGGGCAAGGAAAAAGTTTTTGCTGACATACAGACAGACAGACAGATGGACACGACAAAAACTTTATGCCCCCGAATCTTCGATTACGGGGGCATAATGAAAATGAAATGAAAGGAGTAATTATTCGAAAGGAATAATTTTATTTGCATTTAATTTCAATGTCTTTTAAGAAAGTGCAAATGTTGTACTGATCACATGGGAATGGTTGATCCTGATTAAAATCAACACTGTATCTTGATTTGTCATATTTCCCTTGACTCGTCCGCTTTTGGCCTGAAACTATTTGGCTTGCAAATGTCGCGCGCCATATTTCAATTACAGCTGCATGTTGCTTTGACGTATTAAGTGATTTATGGATATGATATTCACGATTTTATTGAACGAAGAGAACACACTGGGCCGAACAGCTGACCAGCGACACAGATGGGAATATTATACACTGATACTCTTCGCCGAATATGATCATGATGATTAATAGATTTTCTTTTATAGGACCTTCTAGAGCGTTTGATGACTCGTCAATTACAAATTCACTTATTATTATTAAACGATTTCTAGACACATGTTGTGTGGCTCAGAACTTTCATATTAATTTACTTTTTGACTCCTTGTACATATCAAATTTATGTTACTCTGTCATCTATTGTAATGGATGGGATGAAAGAAAGTAAATGCATGCACGGTGTTCGGAAAGGATCAATAGCACAGCCCTCAAAAGAAACGCAGTGGTACAACCGTAAGAGTGTCTACTCTCGAGTCGCGAAATAGATGTTCCTCACATCGTGGGTTCGAATCCCACTGTGGGACGTGGAGTCCTTCGGATGAGACCGTAAAAACCAAGCTCCCGTGTCGCAGGAAGATCTGGCACGAAAATGATTCCTCACTGCTCAATGGCCGTTAAATGCTGAGTTGCAGCTCTTCACCGAAAAGTAGTACTGTAGCTTCTAAAAACTCCTCGAGAGGGGCGTTAAGGGGGATGTACGACCACTTTTAGTGCAGTGAGAGCAAAATGTAAACATTTCTTCAAATGGCTAAAGTACATTATATTTTGATCAAATTCTAAACCCTTATGATAAAGATACAATAAATATGCATAACTGAATGCATGTTGTGCATATATAACATATACTTTTGCAGAAAAATGCTTTTGATATGCTCCTTAGAACTGCGCAACTACAGAATTCAGCAGAGCCTTAAAAAATCCAAAAAAATACGCAAAGTGTGCATTAATGTTCTCTCTACAACCATTTGTTGAGAAAATGTCTAAATTTTGCACTTTTAAATGATAATTTTAAGTTCAAAACAAGGTATCGTTGTCTTCAAAAAGAGTG
>PRKT01000133.1:628746-640365 GCA_003671525.1 Saccostrea glomerata | reverse complement strand
TTTTTTCATTAATCAGACGAAGCGATGCAACAAATAAAAGTAGTAAGTAATATTACCTAATGATTATTACTTAGTAATTTCTTGTCTTGATGTTTTTATGGTCGCATTTATTCTAAAATCAATGTTATTCGAACTCTGTGTGACAGAGGAATGGCGGACGAAATAAACACATGGCCTCAGGAAGACACACATATGAAAAATCAAATTTTCAAGAATTCTAGATAATGACAAGAAAAAAGCGAAACAAATGGTTGTAGCCATATTATCAATGAATCACACTAACACCATTTTCAATGCATTTTTTATCTCGTGAATGCTGTAGCTGCGCAGTTCTACAATGATTAATTTCCTCCTAATTGAAACAAAATAAACTTAATTATTTACTAATTTTGGTCTCTAACAGTAGGTAACTAGTGCATTAACACTTTGAGTAACTTTGGGCTAGTTTAGACGAGTATTAAGCGCATTCTTGGTATTTCTTAGTTTACACCAGACTAGATCCAATATGGCTTGTACATCCCCCTTAAACAACATTCAAACAAACAAAAACACAAGACGTCGTCAAGCACGGGCAACTTGCCAAACACGTTATTGCGCAACACACAACGAATACTCAAACAAAGTGTAAAGATGTGTAAGCGCGACGCGTGTTTTATATGAGCGCCACATCTTGTTGTAGTTCCTTGGAGTATTGTTAAACTTTTGATTATGGTCCTATCAGGATATCATAGCTAGATCTCAGTTTGTTAAACGTCCCTTCCAGAATTTTCACAAATTTACACGTACGTTACTACTTTCGTACTCATGATTTTACTGAACAAACATAACTGAAAATCAAACATGCTTTGATTGGTCAGATTTCTTAGGATTGAATCAGGATTGAGGATAACAGACAAGCTGGGATAAATCAAAACAGTTGGATGGATAGGACAAAACTATAGAATTTATAGGAGAAAACTGTTGCAAGGATTGGTCAAAATTGTAGGAAGGATAGGACAAAACTGTGTGTAGGATGGATAGGACAAAACTGTATGACGGATAGTACAAAACTGCTGGACGGATAGTACAAAACTGTTCGACGGATAGTACAAAACTGTACGACGGATAGTACAAAGCTGTTGGACGGATAGTACAAAACGGGCGATGGATAGGACAAAACTGTAGGACGGTTAGGAGAAAAAAAATGCATGATGGATAGGACAAAACTTTAAGTTATGTTCCGATTTGTGGGGATATGAAAATATCCGAGTCGCCACCAATTGACTTTAACATGAATTTTTTTTATTTATACGATTTATTTTAAGTTTCTCGACAGTTATTTTTTTCTGAAGATTTCACAAAGTGATCAGGAGTTCAGGGCCATTGAAATGTATATGTTTAAGTCATCTGGGAGTAACCCATCGTTTCACATTGTACATACTTAAACACGAAGCCTGTAAAACGGCAATATCTTAGTCCGCTAAGAAGACTCTGAATTGCAGATAATGAAACTGGCTGCAAATTGACCATGCTAGCCTAAATTTACGATTGTTAATATTGTTAGATTATGATCCAATAGCAGGCCTGAAGGCTAGAAGATCATCAAACTTACAATGTTGTGAATGACCAAAGTTCCGTTTACTTTCCTTCAAAATCGGCCTTATTCTTTGGCAATATTGGTTTCCTTACATATTAATTTAGTTCATTAGCTCCAATTGTATTGCCATCGGATTCTTTATTGTGTAAAATAACGAAAATAAACTTATTAATATAGGTAATTCAGGAGTTTATTTTACATGTATATGAGCTTTGACAACAAAAATGGTAAATTACCTATTACATATTAATGTTTCATTTATTTTTCTAGTCATTTCAATTGAAATTGGCATGCAATCAGATAAAATGTGAATGACTATACTCCCTCTTTTTTAGTCCAATAATTGAAAACAGAGGGGGCAATAGCTTTCCGTCTGTCTCACCCTTGTCTTTCGGTGTCTTGCTAATTTGTTTTGAACACTTTTTTACCGAATCATTTTTAGGTGTAATTTGATTTTTTAAAATTTTGTACGTGAGTGTACCTTGAATTACAGATAAAATTTACATGTCCTTCCGCCTCGAGTTTTGAATGAAATAATTAACAGCTTCTTGATTTTTAAGAGGAACAAAATAGCAGATACTGATAGGGGATCGAAGTGTTGCTTATGCGTGTGTTTCAATGAGAAAGTTATTGTAATTAATTAGGCCATTCTCAACTTTACTTATTTGCATATTGTGTGTACATTTCTGAACTTATTCGATACTCAAGAGCATACTCCGAGTTCGAACAACTTTTAAACCCACGCAGGCTACTGACAGATAAGTTAATTCTACAGGAATTTTAACAGCCTTGTTTGACGTCAACTTTTTGTAACTTCTATCGTCGATTTAATGACCTTGTTAGCTAACATTACCTTTGGTAGGTCGTAACTTCGCGGACTTAATTGTTTTTAAATACCTATTTGATAGGCTTTTGTTTTTATTCTGAATTTGAGTACTGAATGTTTCGTCTATCTGATCAATATTTAGGCCCCACGACAGCTATGACGGGTCAACACGGGATGCTTACTCCTCCTAGGCACTTGATCCCATCCTCGGTTCGAAATGATTCGCTGAGTATTTGTTGGAAACTTCAACAGATTCTCTGAAACGATCAGCATTAATGTCGCCGTTATGTTAAGAGCGTGTCTACGAGAAAACCATGCAGATATATAGAAAAATGCTCCGATAGGCACTCTCAAAAACAAACTAATTTTTATTATTAACTTAAAGGACACCCATTGAGAGTCAAAAATATGTTGTTTATTTTTGCATCGGTTGTTTCTATTTTTAGTAACAGCCAATAATTCATTTTGGTCAATATTCAAGGGAAAATGCAAAAAAATTGGTGTAAAAATGACAATTTCAATATTTAAAAGTAAAAAAGAAAAAAACAATATATAAATAAAAGGGTTATGTTTTCTCATAGAACTAAGTCGTAAAATTAAGTTGGAATCATTTTTTTTTGTAAAACCCCTATATAGAAGGCTGTCACGAGGGCACAAATATTGGCATGGTGCCAAGAAATGATAATGGTTCATTTTTTGTTAATATTCAGGGATACATTTCTTAGAAAGTAACGCTTCTTTTTTCAGAATTTTGTGCATTTAAGAATCTCTAGGATATTATCCAAACAATATGTAAAATCCACCTTTGGACTCTCAAGGACAGAAAAGTTATATCGTAATGAAATTACCTCAAATTCAAATGATGGAAAAATTCATGATTTTATAAGTTTTACTTTTAACCGTAATTTTAATGAATTTTGTGTAAAATATTTACAAATATAAACAATGATAATTATTTTTAATTTTATAAAAGCTATAAATATTTTTTCCCTGCTTTTCCTGTGAAAAAAAAGTATTTTACTATTTATTTAGATTTTGTTAGAATTATCTCCCCTGTTGCGCTCTTCTGTAGAGAAGGTAGATAATGATTATGTTTACGAAGTTTATAAACAGATGTCTGTCATCTAATCGTTTTAGGCATCAATTATGTGTGATTTGAAGAAAATTGTCCCTCCTGTGAATGTAATTTGTTACGTATATACTAGTGGCCTATGTATAAAATGCATAAAACATTATGAAAACCATCGGGATCGAAGTACGAAACCATGTGTAAACAATATGAGACGTATCTGAGACGTTTTGTTACCGTTTTGTTCGTCCCCAGAAAAAGATTCAATTGCGTGAATTGAATTCACGCAATTGAATCTTTTTCTGGGGACGAACAAAACGGTAACAAAACGTCTCAGATACGTCTCATATACTGAATTGTCAACGAGTCTTCGGATTATGGCTCTGATTTTGATGAATATGATTTTGACAGCAAACATTCATTTGGTAGCAAGACGGATGTAGTGATGATGATACCGAATCAACAATGTTTGAATTTGAAAAAGAAACAGGTAGGTGGATCTTGGTTTATAATACTATGTACCTTATAAAAAGGCTTATTGATAGGTAAAAAAATAAATCAATAAACAATTTTGATGGGGACTTGATTGTGGACAAGAGAAGATTTTTTACAAGACACTAGGTCTGGTACAATCACTAGATATAGCTATATATGTCTACTAGCTTGAATTACCTACTTAGTTAGCTTTATTTACCTACCTGAAGTAGCTTTATTTAGCTACCAATTGCAAAGTAATTTATTTCTATAAAAATACCTACGTTAACGTAGCTTAATCTAGTGATTGTACTGGACCTGAATATATACCTAGCAAACCTGTCAAGAGAAGTTTCAACATGTTCAAGGTTGGTACTTGTACATGTAGCAATAAAAATAACAATATTGCAAAATAATTATAAATAGCATAAGTAGCCTTTGTGGGGTGATGAAGAGGGAATGAAAAGTTGAATAGGTCCAGGGTTTTCAAAGACTGTTTACTAATAGGGTACATTAAGAATTGGATAGGTGGGTCTTCACTGTCAATTAAATCACCATTATTGCCTTATATGTGGGCTGCATGATTATAAAGAATCTCATTAGACAAAATATTTTTTTCAGATATTTATGAAATGTTATGAAGATCGGGCTACAGTTATGATTTTCGGCTTTTCATATATGATTAAAGGAAAAAAGAGTTGTCAAATACTTGTACTTTTCAAATTAAAGGTCACCATGTGTTCCTTGACAGGTTTGTGTTTAAAACATAACTAATTAAATATTATAAATATAAGTCTGGGAAATAATACTTTGTAAAGAATATTTCCTTTCATTCTTATATTTCTCTTGCAATTTCAGATTATTCAAATTCATTTCCCTGGTTAGGACTGGGCTTTACAATGGGATTTTCAGCTGTGGAGCTATAAAGAATTACTACATAGGGTTTCCAATGTAGTTTTGTGAACAGAATCCAGAATTAAGAAGAGGAAAGACAATGCAGATGCAGCATTAGCATTACCAATTACTTAGTATCACTGCTGAGGAAATGGTAAAGATGTGTTATATTATTATACCTCTACTGTCATTACTCTGTATAAATTAATACCATAAAACTCTATTTCCCCGATAAGTGACTATTGCCCTCATCTGAAGACTACTCCCTGGAAAATCAGAGTTGCTCCCTTGGACTACTCCCTCATGAATATTTATTAGTAATTTTAACCAATCAAAGTGTTCAGTGGGTGGAGCATTCAAGGAATCTCGAGTCTGTGACGTCATGTTATTAGCAATGTAGCTATGACGTCAAAACATTTCAACGTGCGATGTCAAAATCATACTTGAATTCTACCAAAATGAAGACAACGATAATTTTTCGAAATGTCAGTGAAAATACTTTTTAAAAAATAATTTAATTGTTTAAGGACACGATGCTTCACTTATCATACATTGTGTTAAACCGCATGCATTTGTAATTATGCCTCTGCAGTTTTTTTTAAAATGTTGGAATATCTGGTTAAAAAAATTTAAATCGTCTATCATTGTTTCGGTATAATAAAAAAAGTTATGGAATGGGAACTCGGGAAATAACAAATTTATTGTTCCCCTCGGCAGAAAATTATTTCCTCCGGGAAATAGTTTCCTCCCTCGGGGAATAATAAATTTGCTATTTCCCTCATACCCATTTCATAACTGTATACTATAGTACATGGAAAGGAATTGCCTTGTCTGTCTGTTGATTTGCCACATGCATTTTTCCGTACTCTATTACTTTACTTCAAGGATATATGAAGCTCTTGTTTTCTTCAAAGAAAGCCAGAAGAATTTGTGAAGAATCTTACCTAAATCATTTGATGACATTTTCTTCAATTGATTAATTTCAATGTATTATTATCATAAACATGACATTTACTTTAAAAATCTTAGAATATGTCTTGTATGGTTTATTTCAATTTAATTTGAAAACTGTGTTTTTTCACAGGTACCTGCTTTGAGTACTACTCTTGTGTATTTGGAGACAGTGCAGTTGTTCTTTAAACCAGAAGTGGAAATTTCAGTGCTTGTTAAATTTTCTCCAGAAGTTATTGGATGATACATAGGAAGAAAATGGTGTCATACTGAACAAAATAGTTTGGATACACCTTATAGATTTTGAAAGATTGAGACCTCAAGATCAACCCAAATGATATTTAATATGTATCAGGGTTCACTTGCAGGAATACACAGAAATTCAGAGTAAATTTTTAGTGCTTGTTATCTTAGAAAAGATCAAAGTTCAAGGTCAGCAGTGCTTTAGTTTTACCAAATATAAAACTATTATAAAGACTAATTTCCTGTATACAGGTATAGCAAATAATCCAGAATATGATTTGGGGAAACCGTGATTTTTTCTTTTAAATCTTACCTTAATTTAGAACCATGATGTATACTTAAGCAAGTAGATTTTTTTCAAGCATACAAAATTTCAAGGTCATTTTAATTTTGGAAGTGAATATAAAATATCAGGAAGCAGTCAAGCATTGTAATTTATTTGTTGTTGAATGTACTTAATTATTGAGTAATATTCAAATTTTAATATGCAATGAAATTAAAAATTATAAAATAATTAATGTCCTAATTTGTTGATTTTTAAAACTTTGTGTTCATTCATTTTGAGGTTGTTGCCATTACAATACATGTATATCTGTCAAGAAAATAGCTCTGATATTCCTTTTTGTTCAGTTTGACCCTTGACCTTTAACATTGTGACCTCAAAATCTAAAGGGGTCCTCTACTTTTCAAGAAACCAATGTACTAAATTTCATGTCTGTCAAACAATGGGTCCTCACGATTTTGAATGATTAAAATCTACATACTGGTATATCGAGAATTATAACCCTTGACCTTTGACCTTGTGAACTCCAAATTAAAAGGGGTCATCTACTTATTAGTAGATACCAGTGTACTATGTTTATTATTTATCAAGCAAGTCTTTTTTAAGATAAGAGAGAACACACTTGGTCTACTGATTGACAAACAGGTACTAAACAGTATGTGAATATCACCCTGCTCAAAGAAAATGTAAAATAATACAATTCTGCTACCCCCCCCCCCCCCCACCCCACCCCCAATTTAACCCCCTAAGAAATAATTATTGATTGAAAACAAAAATGTTCAATATACTGGTATTTTTCAGCAGCAAAATTTGAATTCTTGAAAATATTTAAATCAGCAAATAACTCCTTGCTGAAGTTCAGGGATGAGAAAATTTGAAAATTCACAAAAAATGTCCAACTTTAAGTAAAAAGTACAGAAAAATATTTGAGAGTCCAAAGACAGATTTTTTATATAATGTAGACAGACATGTTGTCTAATAATTGGTATGAGATTGAGTTGATTCTAAGCGTTACTTTCTGAGTTATGGGTTTTTGAAAAGTTAATATTTTTACCAGTTTTCAAAAATCTGGAAATATGCCAGATTTGTGACCTTTTTGCACTTAAACGAGGGCACAGTTTGTGATTATGAAAAAAATTCCGAAACAAGTGTATCTTGTTACTTTCAACCATATATGGATAATTTATATCATAATCAAGTAAAATGCTGAATTTTTAAATATAAAATCCTATAAAATTCCTGTTTTCACCCTGCGTTTGGACTAAGAATTCTATTTTTAGTAACAGTGTCGATTTTACCCCTTAAGTGAGACCACACTGAAAAAAAAATTGTGGCAAAATATTTCATATTATAGAAGAAATTTACACACAAAACATGAAGTTGATCAGAGAACCTTGCTCCCATAACTTCCTGCATGGTTTTCTCGTAGACACGCTCTTAAAAAAGAGTGGAAAATGTTTGAAGTTTACTCCAGAATTTTGTCGAAAATTGCAAAATAAGACAAATATTGATTTTTTAAAGATTATATCTTATTCAAACTAAAAATAAATTTTGAAATTAATATTTTTTAAAAATCTTTTATTCTCTTATACGTAAAGAGACACCACCAATTGCTGGCGGAGAGCTCCAAATTTTAGATGTAAACTCTGCACTCAGGGGCCATTTAGCAGTAAGGGATCTTTTTCAATGTCAGCATCTAATGTAACACGGGACCTCAGTTTAAACTGCCTCATCCGAGGGACCGGTCTCCACGTCCCCCCTGTTTAGATTAGAACCCGCGCCCTGAGAATCAACCCCTCACTCCACAACTTTCGAGCTGACGCTCTATAACTAACCAACCACTGTCCCACGCGGGCGACTAGATAGAAATCCGTATCTTACAAGAGATGATATTGGAATTCTTTGCATAAGAAACACAGTCAAGTCAATGTTGTAATATAAAAACCTCCTATACATACTAAAGTTTAATCAACCATTTTTAGCAAGAAGTTAATTCCAAGCTCGTATCAGAATGCAATCTAATGCACAAGCTGTATTTGTTTTAGGCGCCCAAGTCTTGTACAAATTCATGCATAAATATTTTCTAATAGAATCGATGCTCTACATTGTCAAATTTCTTGAGTCAGACTAGTTCTAGAGGACAATCTATGTGACATTTAAGCATAAATTCTTATTAATCTCATTCACAGAATCAGAAATTTTCTCCATTATGGTTAACAAAAACTATAGGAAACTTTGCCATAGGATATGAATGATTCAATGGTAAATTTGCAATGCAACATGTTTTTATATTTTTGTTGATAATTTCACTCGCAGTTTCAGGTATGAATTTCTACGTACAAGACCACACATGCCACCGAATCCTCAATTATTACATCTTCTTTTCTGAAATTGAAAGTACCATGAACATATGTTTTTCATATATCCTTATGTTCACAATTGAATTTCACCGCTCATTGTCTTGCGTATGTTTCTCACGTTCTCAAATTCTTATAAGTAAATAGGTACCGTGTTATTACGTCATGTTCTGAGTTAAAACTAAGTGTAATTAAACAATATACATTGAACTCGAGTAACAATTGTTTTTTTAATTGATCACATCTGAGAGATAAAAGAAGATTTTCTTTTGGAACCATATTGTGCTGAAATTATTTCAAAGGGGAATTGCAATCATACCTCTAGAATGAACATGTATCATTTCAAAAAATATGAAAGAAACAATACTTTGAAATCATCAGCCACTGAAGCACGATTCATAAAATCATGCTGAGACTGGAATTTCAAAAGATAACAGGAAATGAGCCTCCATTTATTGAGGGTTTCTTTTTCAATTATCAAATATAATGTTTATTATAAATACAAAAAAATGATTCGCCAAAAAACAGTTGAACAGGTGTTATAAAAAAAAATATTTACAAAATATATTTACAGTTGTATTCAGAATTATTTCAGTTATCTACCTCAGAAAACAGGAAACGGTCATTTATTCAGTGCATATTATAACTTTATTTTTACCGTGTGTTTCATCTGCAGAAAATGCACGATTTTAAAAAGATCATCATTTTTCTTAATTCCTTGATATTTTTATAGTTTGCTATACTGTGCATTTGCACATTCCAGCTTTTAGAGTTAAGTGATGATAATAAGCATAATGATTATAATCCGTTCCATATTACCAGGTATTACAGGAATCCCGTCACGTTAATTGAAATCTTGTGTGGCAAATGACGACGAAAAATGAATACTAGTACTCCGCTTAAATTATATGTCATATTGATTGTTGATAATACTTTTGAGAATTTCAAACAAACTAACCAAACGTCACAAAAGTGGCAACGCACGATCCGCGACAAACCGTTTTTACAGACTTTTCATTGAAGGAGGATAAGATAAGGTGTTCTAGTGTTAGAAGATTATGGGAAGAACTAAGCAATTGGATGGGTAACTAACTATGCCATTGGATGGGTACCCGGGCTGTCAAAATACTCTAAGCCGTGAAAATACATTAAGATAAAAAAAAATGAACATGCTTATAGATGCTTTTGAAACAGCTTTTATAGACAGTGTTATAATAATTGTTTTTGTTCGGGCAACAATGAAAAGAAGCCTTATCCTAACTTTTATGTTTTAAACGCTCCGAAATCGATTTTTATGAATCATAACTTTGATATATGAATAAGCCATCTTAAAACACTTGCTTTCTTGTTGACAATACTCATTTTTTCGCTAAAAATCTATTTGTTGAAGATTATATTAAGTAGGCTATATAACTATTGACGTTTATGAGGTTAGATCAATAATTAAGCTAACAAAGGGAGGAAATATTCTCAGAGCCCCAGGGTCGAAAATTGTCAATTATTTGTTCTAAATGTTCTTGGAAATCACATTGTATGCATTTAACTGGTTTATAACAAAACAATATTAACTCCATCGGATATGTACTTAAATTTAATATTGAAACAATATCAAAACCAGTCGTCGCAGTGGTTACAGCATCTGCTCTAGTGTCGCAAAGTAAGAAGTCAATCCTTACGTTGCGGATTGGAATCCCACAGTGGAACGACGTGGGGACCGATCCTTCGGATGAAACCGTATGAACCAAGGTCCCGTGTCGCAGTAGCTGCTGGCACGAAAAAGATCCCTTGTTGTTCAATGGCCCCGAGTATAGGTCAAAATTTGTAGCTTTCAACCGGGTAGGGCTGGCGTCTCAATATGAGTGAAAAATTCTCGAGAGAGATGTTAAACAACATACAATCAATCAATACCAGGCAGGCTGAGTAAAGTAATGTTTCCTTTATATAACACTACTGAAGGCAAGCGTTTTTATAACTGTATAAATACAGGTACGGGGTCAAGAGGTCATAGATGTGCGTTTGGATAAACGTTCGACGTAATTTCTCTGTGACGTCATAAAGGGTCGACGCGCGTTTAGTGGATTACATACATGCCGTTGGGTTTGAAAAATAACGTATTTCACATGTTAAAAGTAACAATCAGGCAAATATTAAGTATGAATAAGTCACAAATGTAAATATAAGTAATAAGGTATCATTTTTTTAGTTTTATTGAGATGTAAAACGGGTTGGCACATGATCAAATCTTCCATAAAGCCCTTCGGGTTTTATGGGAATTGATCACGTGAC
Organism: Saccostrea glomerata; assembly: GCA_003671525.1. Lineage (NCBI taxonomy): Eukaryota > Metazoa > Mollusca > Bivalvia > Ostreida > Ostreidae > Saccostrea > Saccostrea glomerata. The sequence goes on along the minus strand of PRKT01000133.1, from coordinate 629,406 downwards.
CAACCCGTTTTACATCTCAATAAAACTCATAAAATGACACCTTATTTCTTAAATAAACATATCAATATATAAAACTAATCATTTAATTCCAACAACCAGTTGCCCGTTTGACTTAGTCGTTAGAGTGTTTGCTGACTAGAGTCTTGGATAAAGAAGTTGTTCATGACGCGTCGCAGAATGAAGTCCCACTACAAGACCGTATAAAGTCCTATGTGGCACTATAGTATATAGGTTTCTCCATAAATAAATTATAAACTTACGTTGTAGGATTTCTAAGCAGTATCACAGGGACTCATGTTGAACTCACAAACATCTCTTTTTAAAGATGTGAAGTCCTAAAAGTCAAAACCCCATGGGCGAATAATGGGATTTTTGGTCCTAACTACCATCCCACCTTTCTCCCCCATGGGAGAAAAAGTGTCAGGTGGGATATTTCCATCCATGGGGAGTATTCACCCAGCAAATTTGTTAAAATGGGATAAATCCCAAAGATATAGAAAATGAGGCATTTTCTCCCATACATTGTTAAACAGGGGAAATACTTATATCCAAAAGATTATGATGAGTGTGATATCATAATCTTTGGTATACCCATCTGAACAAATTTGATGGGAGGGTCCCTAAGGGAAAAATATCCCATCTGAAACTTTTCTTCCATGG
>PRKT01000133.1:617054-628287 GCA_003671525.1 Saccostrea glomerata | reverse complement strand
GGGGGGGGGGGGGGGGGGCAAGCTAGTTCAGAGGTTGAATTGTGAACGGATTTTTCCGTTTACCCATGTATAACTTTATGTAGGACGGACAGTGTCCCTATCGACGGGGAATGCCCCCTCCAAGGCCCCTGATCCCACCTTGTTATATGGCCCTTGTTAGCTTTGCTCCCTGCTTATGTTGTTTTTAGGTATGATTACTGTTTATCAAATTTCCATCCCACTTCATAACTTATGGAGTACATGTACCTTTCCTTTTGATTTCAGGTTTTTTGAAACTGAACCAGATTTGAAATCTTTGTTCCCCAAAATCGTTCAAATGAACAACGAAAATCAGCTTGAATACGACATTGATCGGGAGATGTTACAACGTCATGCCGTCACGGTCTTGGAGGGGCTAGGAGCTGCAGTAGAGAGTTTGGAGGAGTCCGACTTCCTTAATAGTGTCCTCATCTCTATTGGTCAAACACACGTGAAAAGACACGTGAAACCCCAAATGCTAAGGGTAAGTTATTCTTTATCTTCGATAAAGGATCGAATTGAAAATTACTTCGTGGAAAAGGGTAGGATATGGATGGTATTAAATTAAACAATCTGTACTTTACAGGTAAATCACTTTACTAGACAAGTATTTCTTTGAACTGTCTACCATGATACATGAACTGACTTTTCTCTGCTTTACCTTATGTATTAAATATAGCGATGAATTTCAATTCAATTGAAATAATTTTCCTTTTCTTTTAAAGAGACTGTGGCCGTCCTTAAATCACGGACTTAAACATTGTTTACAAGAAAACTACACAAAGGAAGTGAACGAGGCTTGGAAAAAAGTCTATTTTTACGTGTGTTTCCAGATGAAACGGGGAATGGAAAATCCGGATCTCGATTTTGACTCTTATTGCAACAATGGTACAGGCTGAAGTTATGACAGCCAACATTGTGTTGGTTGTTGTTTTTTTTTCGATTGTTTTTTACATAAATTAATTAAATAGGTTTAGTTTTAATTTCAAAATTTCAATGATTGGAGAGACATTCTCAATGCAGTTACATGTACGAAGTAATGACGTGAAAAGTACCTAAGGTTTGTCGAACCTCTTGTTACTCTATTGAAAGATTTCCCAAGAGCCAGCTGGGGAATGCCCCGGAGGAAATGTAAGGGTGATTGGCCATTTACATTTATTGGTAAACACATTGGTAATGGTTAATTAGAACGCATTCCCTAAGCCTACTTCTTGTTGATCTGATTACGACTTTACCGTATATTCTATTTAACAATCATCTTCCTGAGGACATGACTTTCCCTTGAGGTAAAAGTCGAATGTATAAAATTGATTATGTCGAACTTTTATCGTGTTAAAAGTGTACGGGTTTTTGTTTGTTTGTGGAATGAAATTTGAAGATTTCGACACCTTTGCTCTTATCTTTGAGATGTTATTATACATATAATTTATTGTAAATGTTGTCATGTTGAATAAAATGTGCATTTCAAATTGATATGTTTCGTCTCCGTACTGGATACCATAATTTGAAAAGTGCAACAACTGCTTGACGGAGTGGTTCTAGCATTTCCTATAGGGTCACTTTGTAAAAGACTTTGATCCTTACATCATGGTTCGAATCCCACTGCTGGACGTGAAGACTAAGCCTTTCATCCAAGATCCCGTGGCGCAAAAAAGTTTTTGGCACGTAAAGGATTCCTAATTTATGCCCAAAGGCTGTAATTGCTGAATACGGGTCGAAAATTGCAGCCCTCCACTGTTAAGAGGTGACTTCTCATATGCAGTTCGAGTGATAGTTTCTACGAAGGGACTTCAAACAAACAACTACTACTAAAGAGTATACATAATTCATAAATTAGATTTTTTAAAAAGTCCTCGGATCCAATAATATCAGTAAAGTACTATGCAGAGCAAACTTAATGTAGATTATGTTCTTCCCCGTATCTGTCTGTCCTTCTATTACACTATACATCTTGAGAACAAAAAGTAGGAATTTTGATATTTTGCTCATACATGTATATATTGCTTGCAAAAAAGATTATAAACTCTAGCTTCACCGACCTCTTGAGCTGTAAATTGATCAACAGTGTGTTTGAGCGTAATAAGTTAGCATTGCTAAATGTGATAATTGTATTTTGTTAATGAGAGAAAAAATAAAGAAAAGGTTAGAAATAAAAGATGGGAAAAGCCATGATAAAAATTACAAAAACATGCTTTAAATTCGGAAAAGCCAAGCTCAAAGATGAAAATTTCTTAAGGAAAACTTTAGAAAGGAATTTCCAACCACTAAGAAATTGAATCATGATTTACTTAATTTTAAAATAGAAAGACAAAAACAAACTTAAAAGTAAAATTACCAACTTTCAAGTTTAGAAAGCTGAGATTAATGGTGGAAAAGCGAACTTAAGGTTTTAAACTGAATAATTCAACACTGGAGTTTTTTGGGAAGGGTTTTGGTTCTGATGTCCTTTTCTAGACATACGTTAAACTTGGATTCCCGAGTAAGGGTCCGCCTTACCCCTGGGGGTCATGCTTTGAACAATCTATAATCTTCACTACCCCAGGATGCTTAAAATTATGAGTTTCAGCTATTCTGGCTAATTGTTCTTGTGATGAAGTTTTCTAAAGATTTTTTTACTATATATTTTTATGTAAAACTTAATTCTCTAATTGTGGCCCCAACCTACCCCTGGGGGGTCATGATTTTAACAATTTAGAATTTACTCTATTCTGAGATGCTTCCACATGTCAGCTTTTCTGGCCAATTGTTCTTGCGAAGAAGATTTCTAAAGATTTTTCCTATATATTTCTATGTAAAACTTGGATTCCCTATTGTGGCCCCACCCTACCCCTGGGGGTCATGATTTTAACAATTTAGAATCTACACTAACCAGGTTGCTTCCTAATAAGTTTCAGCTTTTCTGGACCATTGGTTTTTGAGAAGATTATTTTTAAAGATTTTTCCTATAATTTTACATGTATACCCTTTGAAGAAGGGAGGGCATACTGCTTTGCTGCTGTCAGTCGATCGGTCTGTTGGTCCTCTTAGTTTCCGTTCATTTTCTTCACAACTGTTGCACATACGGAAATGAAACTGGGTAAACATTTCGAAAGTTCTATGTTCTATACAGAGACCTTGTCAACAAAAATCAGTTAGTCAAATGCTGACTGTCGTTTTTCATACTTATAATTAGGCCATTGTGAACACCCTGAATTATCAACGGGGGGTTTCCGTTATTTCCCGATCATGACAGGGAGCACGCGGTGGGTTTGACCGGTCGGCAGGGGATGCTGACTCCTCCATGGCACCTGATCCCACCTCTGATTTCGTTTAGGTCCGTTTTTGCTCCTTTCCAATTTTTAATTGTTTATTGGATTTTTGAGTTTGAAATTGTTCGTTATCTCCATACATTTCGTTATCTCCATACATTTCATTCCAAATATGAATTTTGCAATTTCATGCTTTGTGCAGTCGCCCGCGTGGTGCAGTGGTCCTCTGATTTCGTTTAGGTCCGTTTTTGCTCCTTTACAGTTTTTAATTGTTTATTGGACTTTTGAGTTTGAACGTTGTTCGTTATCTCCATACATTTCGTTATCTCCATACATTTCATTCCAAATATGAATTTTGCAATTTCATGCTTTGTGCAGTCGCCCGCGTGGTGCAGTGGTTAGAGCGTCTGCTCTAGAGTCGCGAAGTAAGGATTTGATCCTTACGTCGCGGGTTCGAATCCCACGTGGAAACCGGTCCTTCGGATGATACCGTATAAACCGAGTTCCGTGTCGCAGTAGGTGCTGGTACTTCAGGAACTTTAAATTGTTGCTGACAACGATGAGACGACTTAGAATTGAGCTCCGGATCCGCCTCTTTGGTGGATGAAACAACGCCATTAGTCATTTAATACCTTAATTGGCATTTGCCCGAATTTCCATCCCATGTTCGTAAATTTCAACAGTGAAGGAAAACTGTAAATTTTAGAAGCTAGTAATGTAATTATTACGTCAAGAATGCCACGCCTTACTTAAAGTCCAAGCTAACCTGAAAATGGTCCTAAAATTTGCAGCTCTCCGCCGGCAAGTGGTGGCGTATCCATATGAGTGAAAAATTCTCGAGAGGGACGTTAAACAACATACAATGAATCAATCTTAATCCACACAACAGGCCCCTGATCCTGTTTTTTTTTTACCCATAATGTATTACAGAATCAAGTGTCTGTTATCCACAGGTAGAAATATATAATTTATTTTTTTTTTAAATTTATAACTGGATGAAAATATTTTTTTAAAAAGTCTTTGTTGGAATATGTGGGTTACCTTAGACGGGTAGTTGGAAAGTTGACGTAACAAACTTATTGGTGTTCACATCTTCCGCCATTTTCAATGGTATCGCGATGGATCAGTTTTTAAATAGAAAACTAATGATGAGAACAGACAAGCTGAATAGTATAAGAGATCTTCAATTATTTGCTTATGATAAACACATTAAGGCACAGTGAACATAATGCCAGCTTTATTGTAATAAAATATGATAAATGAGCCCCAAGTTCAAACGACGTTCATCTAAATAAACAAACGAATCTCAATCAAGTACAGCGATTTATGGCGATCAAACATATGGAAAATGGAATTTTGTGTGAAAATATCCCTCATTAATGAAGGATGGAGTATTATAATATTTCACAGGTGCATATTTAGGAAGGCGATGAAGAATAAAAAGACAAGTCTGATTTACTCCCATCCCTCGAGCCCCCGCTGGTAAACTGAAAACCAAACTTTTAACAGTTTTCTCGGATTTTAAGATTTCTAGGTAAATGTTGAAGTATGCAATCCCTTTTTATGCCTTTCCCTGTATCTATATAAATATTTTCTTACAATTGTTTCATTTGTTTTATATCAGCAAACTAAATGTATATCTGAAGCAACAAATAATCTAACGGCATAAGTACCCAAAATAAAGATAGGAAAGGAATTACAAGATGTGAAATTAAAACTGGATATTTTTCAGCTAAATGACACCCTTACTGCATACAGAAGTAGTTTTTGATCGTTCTATGTAGATGAACAGTATATTCCATTTTTAGCACAATATATATAAAACGCATGACCTAGCCCTTTCAGTTACATGTAAGATGAAATTTGGTTTGATTCTCACATTCTTAAGCTTAACTAAGTGATCTCTTCTTCTTGAATGAGTTCTTTATTTTTTATTAATACTAAAAGCATTCATGAAGAAGGGACCTTTTTCTGAAGAATTAAGGTTGTAGGAATATTATAAGACAGACTGAGAAAAATAGAGTCTAATTAATCAACAATATATCTAGGATAAGACCTAGTCTTCTATTATCGCCTCTTAACCTTTATCCAATTCAAGACCCTTCCTTGAATTGAATTTCCATTTGCTAGATTTAGTCAAACCCTTACTATATATAGTGAAAATTACATCATGTTTCCTTTTGTTTATTTCACCGAGTTTTTCTAATTTGATTTGCTTGTTGTTTTCATGCTGGTACAATTTACAGGTATATTTTAAGCGCGCATTGTATACAACCGTAAAAGTGGGAATTTTAACGAGATGAAAATTTGGCCTTATTAAGCATCGGTATTTAATTTAAGCAAGAAGAAATTCAAGCGCTTATTTGGTGCACAGAAAAATAGGCGGAATTATTGGTGATGCATTTAATTCTAGCGATTTCAGAAAACCCAAAATTGAATCCTCGTTACAAATTTCTGCTCATACCTACTAGTAGTACAAGTTAAATTTAACATAAACTTTGTGATCGTCACTTTTTAAACGCGTATTTTACTAATTTTGTTGAAAATAAAATGCCATGACTTTGCCATATATATATACATGTATATTCACACTATAATTTATACATAATTTCTCAGATTTAATATTACATATTGAGTATATAGAAACATTATCTATACATATTTATACATGCAAGTTAACACAATTCTATTCTGACTCTTCTTGAAAATAATTTAAAAGGTACCTGTAGTCATTAAAAAGTTAATGTAAATTAAAAATATGTTAAATTTTAAACATGTTTTTGTGTGTTTGTTTTCCAAATTTGTTCAACAGTGAATTTCTTACAGATTATCAAAGATTGCCTGCGTAACAGATGGACACGGCGCCCGATTCCACCTCGAATGGTTTTAGAGGCCCGCTTATGCTTTGCTCCAAAGTTTTGTTTTTAAAGAATTTCTAAGCTTCGTTATTGTTTCCCTTGTCTTGTTTCATAAGAAATATTGAATTTCGTAAAGTATTTCAAACCAAACTCAGGCACGTAACAACAGGAGGGGGAGGGGGGCTGGCCCCTCCCACTTTCTTTCGCAACATTACTTTTACTATTTGAAATGTTCATTTAACAGCTGATTGCCCCCTTCCCCCAAGTTTTTACTGCGGTAAAGTGATATAAGGGAAATGTAGTATTGTATGAATAGAAGTCGGCATTTGACAACCCCCCCCCCCACCCCACCCCCAACCCCGTAATAGAATTTTCGAGTTTGCAGAATTCTTTTTTTTTGCTTGTCTACTTTTCCGGGTAAGTAAAAAAAAAATTCTCTGGTTGGTCCCCCCACTTTTTTTAAAAACGATGCTATGTGCCTGAAACTGCACGGTAAATTAAAATAGTAATATCCATGGAAAATGTAGTACATTGTATTGTAAAATAAAGTCTATCCATGTAGGTTTTTATAGTCGCAAACCACTGCCCAAAATGTACGATTATCTCTCAGTCTGGCCGTGGGTTTTATACTAATACTCCCAAGAAAAACGTTCACATCAATGGGAAGCTTTCGAAGTGGAGAAAAGATTTGTTGGAAACATTCGTCGAAGCCTATGCATGTCTGCCGACCAGGATTTTTATAACCTCTGCTTGAAAAGCGGGAGGGTTTATAGTACTGGGTATGTACGTCCGTCCGCAACTCCACTCAAACCACTGAATGAAATTTGTTGAGACTTTCACAGAATCTTAATTACATATTGCCATTGTGCACCTCCCATTAAACACTTTTTCATCCGACACATATTTTGGGTTTCTCATAGCAAAACATAGACACTGCCATTATATTCAAATGGTAGGCGCGGGGGGGGGGGGGGGGGGGATCATTTACTGAGTTCATTGGCTTGCTCACAGTACCTCTAGTGTTTTCTTTGTTAGGCGAGCAAAAAAAATAATAATGTACATGTAGTGGGCTAGGGAAATATCGTTTGTCAATGCATTTGTACTAGAATTTAACTTTTAATTTGCCTTCAGTTTGTGGTTTCTATTTGAACTTTCTTTTAACAGATTCGTAACATTTATACATATAATTATATTATACTTTCATGTAAATGAGTTGAATCTGATTGGTGGAGAAACATCTGTTAAAAAACACTATTACCCGCTGAATAATGAAACAACGCCCTCAAGCGTCAACAGTCAACATAGCTTGACGGCGGGTGCTATTCCAAAAAATAGAGACTGCGCAGAATTTATGCGCGCACGATTCACTGTTATATGTTTTTGTATAAAACATTCAGTATAATATAATAAATATTGCATGTAGTTGAGTGTAACATTGAAAATTTTCACTCCTCGAAAACCATTGTCAACCTCGACTGCGCCTCGGTTGACAATGGTTTTCTTGGGGTGAAAATTTTCAATGTTACACTCAACTAAATGCAATATTTATATAATTATATAATATAATATTTGCCATAATATCTTTTTCTAAATGTAACTTAGTTTGTACATTCGTGATTGACGTCAGAACCTAGAAAAAGCTGCACAATGCAAAATGTCGAATACTGGTGATAATTCTCATTTAATAAAACTTATATAATGAACTGATTTACGGACATTACACTAAGGAAGACCTCAACAGGACGAGTGTCAACACCTGAGAGTGTGCGACTTTGGCCTTGATCAGATCTAGAAAGAGGTTAAAAGTGAAACATCTGCCCACTTTAAAACTCGGAAAAATATATAGCTCAAAAGCTGTACAATGTCCTCATTTATTAGATAAATATTAAAAAAAAAAAAGAACCGATACTGATGTTCACACGTATGACGGTATGCGTACATGTACCAATAAAAAGGTATAATAATTTACCTTTTAATGCAGCTGTATATATACGGAAGTAAAAGAGTATAGACTAAGAATTTGTATAAAACTGTTACATGTATTTCTTTAGCCCGAAATATTTTACGTTTTCCTAGCTTTTACGATTTTGACATTTTACGTGCCAGGTTTTCCTGGCACGTTAAATATAAAAATCTTTAAAAAGCCCGGAAAATGTCAAATACTTCAGACTAGTATTTCTTGTCTGTTGAATTATCAGTCGCCCGCTTGGCGCAGTGGTTAGAGAGTTTGATCTACAGTCTACAGAAATAGTGGTAGAGCGCCTGCTCTAGAGTCGCGGAGAAAGGATTCGAACCTTACGTCGCGGGTTTGGAAAGGCCAGTCCTTTGGATGACACCGTATTAACCGAGGTCATGTGTCGCAGTAGATGCTGGCATGAAAAAGAATTGCCCTGTGTACCTAGTAAAAATTAAAATTCGCAGCTCTCCACCGGCAAGTGGTGGCGTCTCCGTACGAGTGAAATTTTCTCGAGAGAGACGTTAAACAACAAAATAGAATCAATTTCTCAGAATCGGAAAGACCAAGGTGAAAAAATTAAAAGGACATCATAAATAGAAATCAATATTTGTAGAAAATAAATTGACCATAATATACTAAATCACAAATTTATCGAACCTCTGAAAGAAATAAACGGCACATCGCTAATCATAATAAAAAGATTTAAATACTTGGTGGCAGGATGCTAGTAAGTAGCAATTTATTGTTCTATTTCTTTCATGCATTAAACAAATGGAGATAACGCACAATATAATATTCAAAATCAAAAGTCCAATAAACAATACCAAATAGGAGCCGAGCAAACATGGACCTCCAAAACATCGGAGGTGGGATCAGGTTCCATGGAGGAGTGAGCATCTTCAGCCAACCGGTCACACCCGCCGTGTGCTCCTTGTCATGATCGGGAAATAACGGAAGATTCAGTGTGTAAATAATGGACTAACAATAAGTTTAAAAACGTCAGTCAGCCTTTGACTCAATGATAAATTATACTTGCTGACAAGCTTTTTTAAGGTCATTACATTTCTGAAATTAATAAAATTGTTGAGGACATCTGCAACCTCAATGTCCTAAAATTTATGATACATGTAGTGAAGGACTTATCGTTTAGTTTTTGTAGAAACGCCAGTGTCCGAGTTACACGTGTTCAACTTATTAACTATTATAATTACATGACACTTTGTGTTCTACCGGATATAGATAATTAATAGATAAGTGGGGTTTTTTCACAGCTTGAAATTTTTTTTTTTTCCCTTGAGACAATTTATTTTACGACACCCATAAAGCGGTGTTAGGGCTATTTTATGACAAGTTAGTTAAGATGGCGGAAGAAAGATACAAATCAATGAAGAATTACAAAGCAATACATGAGCTTTGAGTGTAAATGAGATGTAAATTACAGAACAGACCAAGGACCATAAATTTTAAAAGAGACTAAATTCAAAATCAAGTTGGGTTTTTTTTTTTATTTATTTTTTTTTTTTTTAATTTACTTACTTGATGTATGCTTATTAAACATTTTCTTACAATTACATGATTGAAATTTTATTTTCAAACTGTCTGTTTCTATTACAATGTAATTGTATTTCTGATTTTATTTTTATCCCCCCCCCCTCCCTGCTTTCGAAAAGGGTTAGCATATTGCTTTGCTGCTGTCTGTTGGTTCATCAAGTTCCTGTTCATTTTCTTCGCAGAGGTAGCGCATACTGAAATGAAATTCGGTATGAGAATATGTAGATAAGGTTCTGTTTCGGGTAAGATCGAGTCATTTTAGACAGAGTTATGCATCCTGGACTCAGAAAAATGCAAATTACTTGTTTTATAATTTTTTTTTTTTTTAATAAAAATATGATACAATCTGAGAAATAAGTATTTCACAAACATCTCATTCTCTTGTTTTATAATTATTTTTTTTTTTCAAATATGATACAATCTGAGAAACGGCCTTGTCAGCTGTAGACTATAATATCCGAAAAAATCAATATCTTATGATTACGTATGAAATTTCGTTAAATGAAAACATTTCGTTAAATTCTTATGTAAAAAGTAGCTCAAGATATCCTCAAAATGTTTCAAAAGTTTGAAGCTTTTAATAACTACCGTAATTGTTCATCGCTTCCTTTAACAATTTTAATTTATCATCAAGATCCACTGACAATGAAAACCTTTTCTTTTAAATACGATTATTTCGTTGAATAACTGTATCGACTATACTAACACCAGGAGAAGAACTTGTAAGTTGTAAGAACTTGTTTCTGATCCTTTTGTGTTAAACAATAAAATATGTTCAAATTCGTTGAATTTGAAATACCAATTTATCTTATTAGCATCATCAAAAGATTTCCAACTCATTTCCAAAGCCGAAAAAAATTTGCAACCAGATTGTCATAGGGATTTTGACATTTTTGCTGCGAGACTGTCAAGGGATTTTGACATTTTTATTGTGAGACTGTCATGTAGATTTTAAAATTTTAACTTCGAGACTGTCATGTGGGTTTTGGAATTTTCTCTGCAATCTTTCCTTATGACTTTTGCTGCGAGAATGTCATGTAGATTTTGAAATTTTTTTTTGCGAGACTGTCAAGGGATTTTGACATTTTTGCTGCGAGATTGTCATAGATATTTTGAAATTTTTACTGCAAGACAGCAGTGGATTTTGGAATTTTCTCTGCAATCTTTCCTTATGATTTTAAAATTTTAGCTTCGAGACAGATATGAGCATTCTGAAGTGCTCAATACCTGTACGTGTTTCTCTGTAAATCAGCTGAATTTTCCCCTACGAAGGCCGTGCAAGAAAACAGCAAGTGCAATCTGAAATAATGATCAAAGTTAGTGCGATAACCTTTTAGTTATTGAAACGTTAGATATATTAGAGCTCAAACCTGGTGGGCAGAAATAATTATTTGGATCTTTGTTTTCATGGTTTTGTAATTCAAACTTGTTATAAGATATGAATTTGTTCAAAATATATTTACAAAGAAAATGAAATTTGTTTTGAACCAGGTACCCTAAAATCAGATACTTTACAATAAAGACGAACAATTTGCTTCTCTTTCAGTAAATTTGAATTATGGCTTTTTAATTAAAAGACCGAGTTCAAAGCATTTTATTTT
>PRKT01000133.1:586972-615130 GCA_003671525.1 Saccostrea glomerata | reverse complement strand
TGTCACAAAGTAAATTTTACCAAATTTATTTAAAATGTAACAAAATTTTAATTTATAACAAGAATTATTTTTAATGCCTGTTTTTAACATATGTCGAAAATTATTTATCAGTCAATTAATGTTTAGACAGTAAAAAGGAATTTGTCACTCAATATTTATTTAAGGAATTAGTGTCAATCCTCTACCTCAAAGAGCGTCCGACTTGTATGTGTGATAATTGCGTAAATGTGTTAATTGAAGTTTGAGTGAATCCCTTATGTTGTGTGAGAGAGTTAGTTTTAGACCCGCCGTGGACTATCCCGGACGTGAATATTAGATGTACTGGACATTCCGTCATCAAGCAAAATACAGTTTTTACTCTGGACTATTCCGAGTTACCAAAACGTTTGTGTGTGTGTCCGTGTGTGAACGTTATAACCTGTCTTTGTTTTATGTGTCTTCACTTGATTTATTTTTCAAAATATAAACTTTTACTTTTTACTGCTTGACTTTCGTTTAATAAATTTTTTTATCACAAGTTCACTTGTGTTAATGTCTCTGCACAGAGTAAGGAGTTGATCCTTACGTCGCGGGTTTGAATCCCACTGTGGGACGTGGGGACCGGTGTTCGGATGAGAATATATAAACCGAGGTTCCGTGTAGCAGTAGATGCTGGTACGAAAAAGATCCTTCACAGCTAATGTACCTAAGTGCCAAGTATAGGACAAAATTTGCAGCTCACCGCCGGCAAGAGATGGCGTCTTCCTATGAGTGAAAAAAGTCTTTCGAGAAACGTTAAACAACAAACAAACAAAACTGAGGGGCGAAAATCTTATCGAACAGTAACTATAAATTAATGTTTCTTGATCCCACTGTTCACTGACGAGATGTTTAAAATATTCATTTTTTATGAATCTGTTTCAATGAATAGGGCGATTTGACCGACTTTCAAACCGTTTAGAAAATAGTTTATCATAAACCCATGTCTTTAACAACTGCGAAGGGAATTATTAAAGTTTTATCTGGGCGTATGGGCGAGTAAGAGATTTGCAGAAACTGGTATCGAGACATAAAGTTCCATTTTGCTTAAAAACTAGGCACATAGAGAGAAAAATTCTGCGCGCCTTAGTATACCAAAGATCAAGGCCATATTTTAAGTGCATTTAGAATGTGACCGAGTACTTCAGCGTAAAATTTTAAGATATCTAGTTATACACTTGCTTTTGATTAAAAAAATACAAAACAATTAGCCTTTAGTATGTTTTATTTGGATTTCTGACAGGCAATTATTATGATAACTTTATATAATTATATTAATGCTACACCTCAGAGTTCATTACAAAGATGATCAAATGTAAATCTAACAAGAATGGATATGGGTTACCCCATATCAAAAGATATTCGACTTTTAGATTTAATATGTTAAACAGTGTTTAATGACTTTTATAAAAAAAAAAAAAAAATGCACTGTCTAGTTATGGAACTTGTGTAAATTTCGCGAGTCCGTAGCATTACGGTCACCCAGTCTTTTAAGAAACAGTACACATACCTGTGTCCGCAAGACCAGTTAGCCTTGGTCTACACACGTGCGATGGAGTTGGCAAACGCATCTAGCGAGCTCGGAGAGTTTTACACGTTTTGTTTTGCCGAGAAGTTACGATGGCATTCAAAACTTTTTTTTTTAATTAGATAAAATGAATACAATTCTGATTAATAAAAAATTATACAATCCCGATTGTCAGTTTAGAAATCTCCGGCCCAGTTCGGGTTTTGTTGCACATTTTATAGGTACTCTCCATACAGTTTGTCTACACAAGTGCAGGTATCTGCTCAGGGATAAAAAATTCCGTCATTTAATATAACACACACATAGAATGATTAAGGATTGAGGAAACTATATGATGATTAACGAACAATTAACATGATTATACTACAATTGTTGACATAGTATAATCAATTCATCGGTGAAAAGATATCAATCGAAGAATGACCTAGATATTCTCTGTTATCAAACATGTTAAAAAAAAAAGCTGAGGAGGGAGCGAGCGTAGGAATATTAATATTTTTTATTTGCATTTAGGGGTGAAAGTGATCTTTGGAGAAAAAATTTACATTAATTTTGGTTTTTTGTACGTATGACATACACAGCATTATTCTTATCATGAACAATAATGTTGTATCTACTTATCAATGATGGAACTATTTTCGTCGGAACATTTTGTGTGAGTCGCCGCCGAATACAGTAATATATCTTGAACTGAAAGTAAGCACTGATCGAATATATTAAAAATTTTAGATCAATATCTTTACGACATCCCTCTTTAATTTTTTTTCCATTTGCCTGACCATGACAAGGGGCATTTGGCAGGTGGACAGGGTAAACTTAAATCATCCATGGCACCTGATCCTGCGTGCGTATGTTTTAGATGTCTGTGTTTGCTAAGCTCGAATTTTTTTTTTCTTGTTTCATTCGACTTTTGAGTTCATTAAAATCTTACAAGAATTATTTAAGGAATCACTATCTAGTTAGGAGGGTATGTCAGGGCATCAACAATAGTGGGAAACATGGGATAATTTAAGCATAACGGGTCCCTGACATACCCTCCTAACTAGACAGTGATTCCTTATATTTCCATTTCATTGTGAATTAAATTGTAGATTTAGACTTTAAAAATGTAGATAAATAGATTTAAATCACATGATGACTTCCATGCCAATTTCAATAGTCCTCGCCAACCGACGTCAAACACAAAGGCAGCCGCACGAGATTTACATGCATATTTGGCCTTCTTAGCGTCAGGCACAGAGACAGATGCGCACGAGAATTGCATGCGTATTAGGCCTCCTTAGCTCCCGACCTATCGACCTGCCTAATTCACATTCCGGCAGAATTATCAAGAAATAAACTTCCCCTAACTTTCAAAGAGTTATCACAGAGAAAAAAATTAGAAATGAAAATATTTTACTTTTAATATTGCTTAATGTTTGAGAGATGCTTTGCAGTGCTAATTGATTATTCATATACATGTAAATGCAGCTTTGATAGAAATAAATGTGTCTACACCGGATAAGAAAAAAATAATCACCTTGTAATATGCCATTAACGTGAGTCTTCTATTAAGTCTTTTTATGATAGAAAAATGAAACTCGTATACAATACTCTACGAATCTGAATAAAGTCTAAATAATCTATTTTCTGGGAATCTTAAATACATCATACATATGGAAAGGTCGTGTTATTATAATGGTAAAGACAGCTCTTTGGTGTAAATTTCACTTTTCTCGACCGCATAGATCAGCCTAACGACTAATAGCTAATGGTTTGTAAGGTTTTAAAACTTCTGAAAGCTTTGGAAACAATATGAACGTAATACAAACTAATGCAATAGTTTAGGAACATCCATCAGAATATGACATTTATTGGTGGATGGTAGAGTAAGTCTGAATTACTACAACATGTTTCTACGTAATAAAAAAAACGTATTACAAGATGACACATCTTTTGTTTGAAAAAAAATATCTGCACTTTTCTAAATAGCCTTGGAGAGAGATAGAGAGAGATTGAGAGAGAGATGGGGATTTTTCTCAATTTCGTTGCCGGAAAAGTGTGATTCCGGAAAATTATGACACCTTGGTCGCTTAAATTTCAGAGATAAGTAAAGTAAATGAATGGTTTTATTGTGATAATATTTGATTTCCATTACAACAGAATGAGGAACACTAAAAAAAAAAAAAGATCTGAATAATTGTCATTATAGTTTTAATTCTTTATGGAAAGTTTCAGAAAAAATCATTTTATTAAATGCAGCCCTTGGAATGCAGCAAATAATAGACGGAGCAGGAATCTATAGCTCTTTAGTTTTTTCTTCCTCGAAAAAGATTCTAATTGAGATTCAGTTATTTTGTACGTATATCAATCACAGGAGTTTTTGATCGCGGACGTGATGCAATATACATGTATAAAGTAACTAAAATGAAAATCAAAAGTATGAAACGTTTGCAGAAATCTACTTGCAACTTCAGAACATAATTTCTCGTACTCACAAAAATATGTATACGGCTAATGCATTGGAGCGCTCACTGCAACTGTGCAATCAGTTTTGTAATTAAGATACTTAATATGGAAAAATAATGTGCGATGATTTTTTTTATTCCTGCTAGTGGTTTTTTTTCCCTCTCCTAATTTAAAATGTAGGATGTATGAAAAATACATCCATTACTTAAAAAGTCATTGTCTGATAAATATCAGCAATGAAACTAAAACGAAATAAATTAAAATCTTAAGTTTGTTATTCAATTTGTAATCAATTCAAACATTTTAAACATATCATTTAGTAAAGATGTATTAATTGAAAACTTTATTTGAACGTACGATCACCAACACTTCATTGTCTTTAATATTTTTCCTGGGGAGAAATGACAGGTGCCCTACGTGTAATATTTGAAAAATAAAATAGATAGGCTCCAAATTTACAACTTTATATGATTTAATTTCCTCTTGGTCTAAAAATTTTTGTCATTATTGTATATAGACATATAACTGATACATACTTAAATAGTTACCATGAAACGTGCACTCATGTTCTCCTTATTAAATATTAAACAGAATGTATATTTCCAGAATCTTTAAAATACCAGTTCTATTTCGATTTTGATAAATTACTTCTTTAATTGTATTACATCAAATAACACGATCCCCGTGGTCCTCAGTACACCTTGCTTGTCGTAAAAGGCGACTAAATGGGCGGTCCTTTGGATGAGACCGTATAAACCGAGGCCCCGTGTCACAGCAGGTGTGGCACGATAAGATCCCTCCCTGCTCAAAGGCCGTAAGTGCCGAGCATAGGCCTAAATTTGCAGCCCTTCACCGGCAATGGTGACGTCTCCATATCAGTGAAATATTCTGGAGAGGGACGTTAAACAGTAAACAATCAATCGATCAATCAAATAACACGAAACTAAATAAGAACGCAAGTCCGGGCGTTTTGGTGTTCTCTGATATATGTCTAAAAATTTCAATCGCTGAAAAGTTAACTGAATTCCAGATCATCATAACAGAGCACTCGCTGATCTTGTAGCCTTCACCGCGTAAACCTAGTAAAATATTCTCTGATAATAATTATTGGGAGTTATCACAACCATTGAAAAATCATAATCGTCTCGACAGTCTAACAGCGAAAAATTCCAAAGCGTGTATACACTGGCGAATATTGTCGATATGTTTTACAATTAGATTTTCTTTGATTAAGTTAAAGGGATTGTAAAAATCTGTATCTAATAAAAAGCTGATTCAATTTAAGATGATAACGTATATTATATGTTTAAAGTAATGCGAGGAAGTGCAGTCATTTACGTAATATGGAAGACTTCGGAGACAAAAATGAATTTTGAAATTTCGATTTTTATTCAAATGGCGTCATAAAAATCTCAAGTCAAAATATCTTGAAATTTGAAAGAGTGCTCTATATCTACAATAGCTTGTATGTTAAATTACATGAAAAATAAATTGAATCTTTGTGGCAGTCGAAAATTATTGTTTACAACTTAGAGATGCAGAACGAAATTTTTTTCATAATGTAAACAAGACTCGTGCCTTGTTTTTCTCTACATATAGAAAATATATTTTAACAAAACGAGATTCTGCAAATCAATAGAAGATGTGTTATTGTATGTAGAATTAACTTCCTTTATTGAAAAAAAAAATCTGCCTTGAAGGAACACACATAAGTATATTTCACTTTTGTAGACAAAAACATGAGCCTTGTTTACATAACAAATGGTTTGGAGCTCTAAATCTGTCTGGTATCTCGACAACAGAAATTCAAATTTTCGATAATCATTTTAAAAAAAATACCTTTGTTAAGTTTTTGTAAACATGCAAAAATAGAAGAAAAAAAATTTGAAAACTTAATGTTGTAACAGTGTCCGTGTCCCTTGAATTCAATTGTCTATCTGGATTTATTTAGTTGCATCGGTCAACAATTTGTACATATGTACGCATATGGTAAGCTAAAAGAAAGTATATGCTTACTATTAAAACTGTTTTTGGCTTAAATACACTGCACTCTGTATTTTCATAAATATTTCTGTTAAACAATGGCTCTGTGTCTTAAGTTTCTTAATCTCTCTATCATTCCTAAATTTTTGTAAAAAATTATTAATACCAAAAGATATTTTTTGCTTTGGTCAAAGGTACAAATTAAAAGCGAGCATTGTTTTACTGCAAAGAAAAAAATATTAGAAAAAGACGAGCAAGCTTAATAATCAATATCACGCTTCGCCTTCAAATGTTAATGTAAAGCAAGAAGCCAATTACTAGACTGGCTCAAATCTCTATTCTCATTTCTTTCCCCACCCGGATAAAAGGAGGCTTGGGATGAATGGGATTAAATGAAACAGGTCTACACGCATTACAAAGTAACAGTACGTGATTGCTTTGATAAAGCTTGCAACACGTTTGCAATATACCTTTTGACCGATAAGTTAAAGGCTGAGCTCAGGATTATCTTAATTCCACTTCGATGTCTTTTAGATCTTGGTCATTATTCGCTGGAATCTGAATCAGACAAATTATTAACACCTTTAGTCGTTACTGACGATCTCAATAGTATTAATTTAATTTCAATTCCCACACACATACATTTCATGAGCGTTTTTCACAAAATAACTCCTTTAATTTTCCATGTTCATGCTAAGCTTATTTAGTTTTTGCTAATGTTGTCAATGTTGTAAATTTAAGGGTGGGTGCGACGACTTTTCAAGTCAAAGTGATTGTCATTTACACGTTATATAACTAATACTTGTCATGATAGAAAAAACTTTCAGTATGATATAGTGTTTTCAATAAAAATATTTCTTCAGAAAATCTTTGAAATAACTAGTTTAAAATGGACTAACTCTACTCTAAAACGATATACGTTCTTGACAAACATGTTGACGAAACAAGATTATCAGCAGTCTTGTTCATCATGTCTTAAGTTCTATGGTCGATACATTGACCTTGTCATCAAATACAATCTCTTTAAATCAAAACTGACATACATACTAACATTCGGCCATTATTACCACATGATTTATTTTCGTGATTTCCCGATCATGATTAGGAGCAGCAGGTGCGACAGGGGATGCTCACTCCTCCATGGCACCTGATCCCACCTCTGATGTCTTAAGAGGCCTTTTGATGTGTTTGATACAAAATTTGTATTGTTTTATAGATTTGGAGCTAGAACATGTACTGTTCGTTATCTATATACACTTCGTTGTCAAGTTTTTATTTCATTTTTATGAGATAATCAAATTTGAGATTATTACATTTTGAATAAAATCATTAAAATGAATGCACCTCACTGCAAAATTCATGTACCATAAACTATGGTTTATATAGTAGAGTTGAAGTGCAAGCCTGTATCCGAATTTCATTGTACATTGACCCCTTGCACAGATACACAGATCGACAACTCTTTCGAAGTAACACGATCACTCTTTGCTCTTACAAATACATGTTTTATATAATATAGACGACTTTGTGTGTAAACTCTAAGACGCTTTTAGAAATTTAATAGACAGTACAACTGATTGGTAAAAAAATTAATCTGCGATATATTTTTTTTCTTTATGGAAATGGGGACATTATTTTAACATACAGGTGTATTATACAGTGTAATTATCAAAAAGTGCAGGGATTCACTATTAAATGTAACAATATAAATCTCAAAATCTTAAAATACAGAATAGATAAAGATGACAATAATATAAGTACAAAGTTAAAAAAATCAATGCTCTATTTCAAAATGAGTTCGCTATCATGAAATATTCACTGGTGTAATGTTCCGTTTTGAATGAGACGAATACGCTTTGGTGCTGAACGGAAGTGGCGAAGAAACCCGAGGAGTCCCGAACCTTGGTGGCGAAGATAGCCGACTGCTGGGAGGCGGATGAACTTGCAGAGGAGGGACTCGAGAAACGTTTGTGGAAATGTGCATATTTGTTCCAAATTTTAAAGCCACATAAATGGATATCGTTGATCCTATCAAGGATAAACAGGTTCCAATGCATCCTATGGTGAAGGACCAGGATAGGCTCATGTCGTAAACTCCGGACCACTTCGGAATCATGTCGTAAGATATAGATTCGAACGATCCAGCGTAGATACAGAGGGCAAATAAATTGAACACAACTGTAAATATAGAAAAAATCTGTTACAAGTGCATTTAATCCTGAGTGACTCAAGTGACCTAAAAATAAAATGCTTTGAACTCGGTCTTTTAATTAAAAAGCCATAATTCAAATTTACTGAAAGAGAAGCAAATTGTTCGTCTTTATTGTAAAGTATCTGATTTTAGGGTACCTGGTTCAAAACAAATTTCATTTTCTTTGTAAATATATTTTGAACAAATTCATATCTTATAACAAGTTTGAATTACAAAACCATGAAAACAAAGATCCAAATAATTATTTCTGCCCACCAGGTTTGAGCTCTAATATATCTAACGTTTCAATAACTAAAAGGTTATCGCACTAACTTTGATCATTATTTCAGATTGCACTTGCTGTTTTCTTGCACGGCCTTCGTAGGGGAAAATTCAGCTGATTTACAGAGAAACACGTACAGGTATTGAGCACTTCAGAATGCTCATATCTGTCTCGAAGCTAAAATTTTAAAATCATAAGGAAAGATTGCAGAGAAAATTCCAAAATCCACTGCTGTCTTGCAGTAAAAATTTCAAAATATCTATGACAATCTCGCAGCAAAAATGTCAAAATCCCTTGACAGTCTCGCAAAAAAAAATTTCAAAATCTACATGACATTCTCGCAGCAAAAGTCATAAGGAAAGATTGCAGAGAAAATTCCAAAATCCACATGACAGTCTCGAAGTTAAAATTTTAAAATCTACATGACAGTCTCACAATAAAAATGTCAAAATCCCTTGACAGTCTCGCAGCAAAAATGTCAAAATCCCTGACAATCTGGTTGCAAATTTTTTTCGGCTTTGGAAATGAGTTGGAAATCTTTTGATGATGCTAATAAGATAAATTGGTATTTCAAATTCAACGAAATAATCGTATTTAAAAGAAAAGGTTTTCATTGTCAGTGGATCTTGATGATAAATTGTTAAAGGAAGCGATGAACAATTACGGTAGTTATTAAAAGCTTCAAACTTTTGAAACATTTTGAGGATATCTTGAGCTACTTTTTACATAAGAATTTAACGAAATGTTTTCATTTAACGAAATTTCATACGTAAACATAAGATATTGATTTTTTAGGATATTATAGTCTACAGCTGTCAAGGCCGTTTCTCAGATTGTATCATATTTGAAAAAAAATAATTATAAAACAAGAGAATGAGATGTTTGTGAAATACTTATTTCTCAGATTGTATCATATTTTTATAAAAAAAAATAATAATTATAAAACAAGTAATTTGCATTTTTCTGAGTCCAGGGGGCATAATTCTGTCTAAAATGACTCGATCTTACCCGAAACAGAACCTTATCTACATATTCTCATACCGAATTTCATTTCAGTATGCGCTACCTCTGCGAAGAAAATGAACAGGAACTTGATTAACCAACAGACAGCAGCAAAGCAATATGCTAACCCTTTTCGAAAGCAGGGACCATAATTTATGAAATGTGTCAACATCTCTCACCATAGGACGTATTACGCTTCGATACAGCATTGTTACAACGCACTTTGAAAAATTACGCACTTTGAAATTTTTTTTCAAAAAGCGTTAAATTTGGGACCAAGCTAACGCACTTTGAAAAAAAAAAATTTTGTTTCAAAGTACGTTGATTTTGTCCAAATTTTAACGCACTTTGAAAATTTTTTTCGAAGTGCGTAATTTTTTCAAAGTGCGTTTCCACACAGCACGTATAAATGGATTGATAACTCTGGGTAGATATTGTCAACACATATTTTTTTCTCAAACCTTAAGATTTTTTTCTAGCAAACACCCAGTATTTTGATCCTTGTTCCAATTTATAGTAATTTCCCTGATTAACCCCCCATCTCTTTAGCTTAAGAACATTACATAGAAGCAAGAACCCGTGTGACAATATTAGAATTGAAGAGCTGAAGGACGTAAAAGAAAGAGAGCAAACAAGTTGAAAATAAGTAAAAAAAAAAAAAATAAGCGTTCGGGTCGAGAATGAATAGGGGTCCACTATAGGACCACGTGAAGTTTTAGCTTCGGATTCCCAACTTCTGGTCAAAAGATTTTTGACAAGGAAATGGGCTGAACTTCCGGTCAAAAGATTTTTGACAAGGAAATGGGCTCAACTTCTGGTCAAAAGATTTTTGACAAGGAAATGGGCTCAACTTATTCATTGATCAAATATTTCTAAAAGTATTTGTTGATTCTCCTTTCAAATACATACATTTTAGAACCTCAAAGTATATATATATTATAGCTTAAAAGGATTTTAAAATGCAAACCAATCATGACTTTATTTTCTGTTTTCATTCTGAATACTAGAGCCCGCGTTGCGCAGTGGTTTAAGTGTCTGCTCTAGATTGCAAAGTATATAAGAAGCTGATCCTTATATCGTGGGTTCGAATCCCACTGTTTGACGTGGAGACCTGTCCTTCGGATGAGAACCATAAACCGAGGTCCTGTGTCGCATTATAGGTGCTGGCACGAAAAAGATCACTAACTGCTCAATGGCCCTAAATGTCGAGTAAATGTATTGGTCAAAATTTGTAGCTCTCCACCGACAAGTGGTGGAGTCTCCATATGAGTGAAAAATTCTCGAGAGGGACGTTAAACAACATACAATCAATCACTTTATTCCTTATACAGTGTAATTTAATTTCATTGTAGTCAATAAGACAATTTTTCTTCCAAAAATGCTTAGGCATATTTTAAAAGTAACGTCAGGCACAGTATAGTCTTATCGTGACGTAGGCAACTTATGTTACCGGTATATGATATAAACTAAACCTTTTATGCAATCATATGACGTACGTGTACCAACTACAATAAAATAAAATAATTTATATTGAATCCGAAAAGTATACGCGCATTGATACAGGTATATAGTACATATTTAAGAAAAATCTGAAATTATTTTTAATAAATTAATCATTAACAATGTACAATAAAAAATGTGAATGTCACATGCTATATGTACAATTGTAACTAAGATTAGTGTCTATTCATCCATGCTCGTCATTTTGAACGTATTTTACCAAATCACCACGTGCCCCTGCACAAAAATTCAAGGACTTAATTGTATGCATTTTGTAATTAGAAATGTTAATTATTTAACGCATTTCCGTTGAGGTTTAATTTCCATCTTATCTCTTAATTTGGTTTTGATACTATTTAAGCAAATTTTTACCAAATCATTTTTTAAAACTTTCGTAATCTTGAAATTCAAAAGTAGTTAAAAAAAACTTTCAGCTTCACATGTTCCTGCATTTTATCAATTTTGATTAGGGAAAAGTCGTTAAATATGAAAAATTTTAGAATACATACTTTTGAGACGGAATCGAAGGTAGCTGGACTGCAAAAAAGTCATAGTTTATTTAGATAATCAAATAACCATTACACGTATATATATATCAACATATAATTTTTTCAAATTTTACATTCCTTTAATCGAATTTAAGCTTTGAAATAATTTATATATACCGTCAAAACAAAAACTAGAAAAAATTCTAGCATTGTTTTAACGCAGTAACGTCACATATAAAAATAGTTTCCTAGTCAAAATTATTTTTTTTTGTAAGAGAGTATCCCCCTTCCTCCGATGGTTCTAAAATCTTAAGGATTAGGATGGTTTTACTAATTCTTTTTAAAAGTGCGTCCATATACATGTACATGTACCATGAGGAAAACTTTGGTTTCAAATTATAAATTAGAATTATTTTAATTAAATAAAAAAAAAATAATAATAATAAGATAGTAATTTAACTTTTTATGAATTATATATAAAAGTTTCTTTTTGATAAATGAAATTTTACTTTTGATAGAAAATATACATACATTTACTAAACTCTATTTTAAATTGTTTTTTCGGAATTTCACAATTGTCATTTGGAAATAAGTCGTGTACTCATTGGCAATTGCAAATTGTTAATTATTTCAAGTCACATATACATGTACAAGTCTCAGTTTTAAGCCTAAAATGTCCTTAATATCATACGTTTTGTTTAATTGAAGCGTAGAAAAAAATGACTCACCGAGAAAGATCAAATACAATAATGGCCGCTATTCTATAAAAGAGAAAAAATTAAATAAAAATTATAATCTAATACCACGCAGTTTGTGGAAATTAACTTGTAATTTTGTATATGACATAAATTTCATTCGACAATATGAACATAATTATTCGACAATATGACCATAAATATTCTCTAATTAAAAATCTTAATTTCCAAAAATGAAAATGCACGTACATGTACCAAAAAAGGATAAAGAAAAAAAAAAGCTTACGCATATTTGTAATAAACACGAGTCATGTGTCCGAATCTTTCATGACCCGCGATGTCCCTATTGGAGAGAAAAAGTTCTGAAATCATATACGAGTTATCGTTCCTTCAACAATATTGTTCGGGATGTGTGGGCTGCAGGTCTGTAGTTCGCTAGGGGTCGACTCTGCAAACATTTTTCCCGAGCTACAGTCATTTTTTTTTTTCAAAGTGCGTTAGCTTGGTCCCAAATTTAACGCTTTTTGAAAAAAAATTTCAAAGTGCGTAATTTTTCAAAGTGCGTTGTAACAATGCTGTATCGAAGCGTAATACGTCCTATGGTGAGAGATGTTGACACATTTCATAAATTATGAGACTTGAATTTCACTTACCGGAAATTAAACACAGCGTACCCGACTTCTGAGTCCATAAACGCGATCTCTTTTTATTTTGGAAGAACGAGAGTATTGACCAAGCCGTGGAAATGGACAGCAAAATGAGTCCTACTGTAGACAAAGCACTGCATACAAACGTCATCACTGAAAACAAACGTCATATTGTGTATTTGAATATTGCATTTCAATTTGTCAAATGTTGCAATATTCGATTTTTTTCCATTTGCAAATTTAAAGTAAAACTTAAGGTTCATCGATTCTCTGATAAGAAAGATAACTCTAAATGACATGAATGTCTATTATTCCTTTATAGATTTGCCAAGTTGAAGTGTCTTTTGTGTCCAATTTTGACCCGCAAGCTATGCTATATATAATTGTTCATAATTTACTTATAAAATACATTTCTTTTGGAAAAATCATTAATGTTCAAGCAACATTTTATATGGGTGAGCAGAGGATTTATGAACCTTAATAATTCTTTCTGCATGTAATATTCAGTTTTAATCAAGACAAATACAAGTACATGCATCTGCAGCTGTATGTTTTATCAGAGCTTGATTTAAGGAATACAACTGCCTTTTTTTTGGTTTCATGATTTGATCAATCGAGTGGCTTGCGTGATAATTTGTATAAAGGCGTTTATGGATAAAATTATCACGCAAACCACGCAAACCAATCGATTGATCATCCTCATGACACCAAAAAAATCTGACAGTTATTCCTTATATTTACATGTACGTGCTCTTGATTCCATAAAATCACGTGCTATGTACAAAGCCCCGCCTTCTGTGTCTATTTTTCCCGCCCCGCAAGTGATTATTTTAACCGCGCCTATCGATGAACCAGTAGATTTATGTGGAAATAAAGTATTGTTTACAATGTGTAATTTTATCTCGGACAATGACATTGGAAATGTAAATATATATCTATATTTAAATTAATTACAGTTTTTATTTGGTAATTATATAGGTGTCTACTTGGGAACATGATCGTTAATTCTTCAGAGAACATTATTTGATTTTTTATTATACTCTATGCAAGAGAATGAGATACTTTCGTCATCTCAAACTTGCAGCTATTTTTTTTTAATCTTGATTCAATTCCTATAAACTTTGCCTTCATTAAAACTTTACATTAGTCGATAAGGTCTCAGGATAGTTTTGTGCTCGTAAATCTCAAATTTTAAGCAAATCAAATGTCGTCTTTTTTTACTTTTAATAAAATGGTTTTTTTATCCCTACTATCATGTCAGAATTAAGTATACCCATACTTGATAGGCGTCGGAATCCCAAATTTTATAGGCATGGAAAAATCAGGACTTAACTTTTTGATTGGTTTAGCCCACCCTCCCCTACCCACATTCCCGCCCTTTGTGCTACATTCAAATAGCCACTTATATATATATATATATATATATATATATATATATATATATATATATATATATATATATATATATATATATATATATATATATATATATATATATATATATTAATATATTACCCCTTTCAATTTTCTTCCGACACAATATACAAAGTACTTACATGGCAGATGGCTCCGGCTACTGAAATGAAAACACTGTCTCTCCTTATCCCTGGGACTCAGGCCTAAACACATCTTCCACAGGCCTGCGTTACTCACCTGATCCTTAGACCAGTGAGCGGTGCTGAAACTGACAAGGTTTATTATTAATCCAATCAACATCAAGATCGGGCCCGGAAGGAAATAAACCAGTTTTTTAATCTCCATCGAAATAATATTCCATCGTATTTTATTGAACCACCCGCAGTTAATTTTTCTGTCAATTAGATTGAAATTTACCACAATATCCTGTTGTGAATTTCGTTTTTATGATTTAAGTCTTCGTCGTAAATATACAATATGCAATTTTTCATTTTCGGAAGATCGTCTTCTTCATAATGTGGGACTTGAATGGTTGCGTTCGTGCGTTCACAATCAAGGAATCCCGAGTAATTAAAACTTCTTTTGATAAATGTTCCATCGATGATAATTCTTATCTCATTTTTCAGATATTTAATCCTGTAAACTTCAGGCCTAATAGTCGGCACAAAAGCATACAAAGGGCCAAGGAAAGTGACAAAAGTTCCCCGTTTGTGCCGTTATCAACTTTCAGCAATTTTGCTGGCCTTAATATCACAACTTCTTAAATAACGTGTCGACAAGTAAACCAGTATCATTCCCCAACCTTTCAAAACTTCCCATTTAAAAATTACAACCTCAAAACAGCCCGAGAAAAAAAGCAGGGCATTAAATTCTTATAAATTACATCTCCGCCGAACAGTTTAAGACATTCTTGAGAGCGAGAAGTCGAAAATTTGAATATTTGTTTTTGCCTGTTTAGAACTTTAGTCCAGTTCGCCAAATTTTATATCTGATTGTATAGCGTGTTGAAGAGTCATTGACGGGCACCGACAAGCCATGAAATAATATTGGGGGATGGGATTCGCATTGAAAGAAATTTTTGACACAAATTTATGAAAATGATAGCCATCGATCGGCGCGATGTTATTATTTAAATTGACTTCTATCTCACACTTTACACTTTAAACTTCTTTAATTTGTTGCAAAGATTAACGCATGCGGCTTTCAAATTAAATATACGGAATATCGCCCATTTTTCTCGGTGCACGATCAAGAACGATGTACCTGATAACAGATAATAAAAAAAAAATACTAAATGTAATTAAGTACATTCCCCCCCCCCCCCCATACAGCATGTTAAAACTTTAATATAAAAACAGAAGCCGTTGAGTACCATTTTTTTTTTTCAATTTCAGTGTACAAATCTAATGCATCTTCTTTTTGACCGGTATTTTGACCTTGGGCTTAACCTAGGTCAAGGACATTTATGAAAGGACATACATACGTTGTTGTTAATGTTGACGAAAATTTACGTTCGGCAAACAAATTTAACCCCCTGTTAATCAAACAAAACGCTGTAGAAATGTATGTATTTCTTTGTTTTCTTTCATAAGCAAAACAGTCATCTTTGTTTAATTATTTATATACTCCTATACAAAAGATCCATTTTGTAAGTTTATATTCAACAATCTTTAAATTGTTTAATACAAGTTTATTCAGAATAAACTTTGTGAGCTTAAATTCAAAAGTCCTTAATTATGAATTGTTTAAATGAAATACATCGTATTTTTACTATTTTAGAATTTGAAGTTTTCCACTAACAGAAAAATTATGAACACAGGAATTAACACATTATGCAGTGATGTTCACTTATATCTTATGAATATAATCAAAACACGATTATTTTTCCAGTTGAAAATGGTAAGTTGTGAAAGAATTAATTTCAAAAATGATATACACTTTTTGATATAAAAACTTAAAAATTGTAATTCTGATCCAAAAATTATGCTTGATTTAAGATTATCTCGTAAGGATATTCGGTTCAAATTTCAGTGGATATTAAATATGTACATGTGTACATGTTACTAGGACAACACATGTGTTAGCTACAGCATTGTTCTTTTTGTTTGGGCGTGACTTTCTCCATTTCAAAGGAGTCATCAAATTGGGGTTTTCTGATAGAGGTTGAGAGAGAGATGTGTTCCGAAGGTTGTTGGCTTTCCGAAGGTAGCTCCAGAATTTTCTCTATCAGAAATTTCATTGCTTCATCTAAAATTCAAAATAGGAATGTTAGAATGCAACGACTGTACTTTTAAATAAATAAAATGGTCTATCTAAACAAAATTTAGAATATGCTTGTATTTACAATACCGATTAAATACCCATTTTCAGGAAGTGTTCAACTTCTCCCTTTGAAGCCCCTCCCCCCCCCTCAATATATGTACCTATATGATTATCATGACAGTTTTTCTTCGTAGAAAAACTAAATGAGCTTATTAAAAAAAGCAAAAGGAGGGGGAGGGGGTGATTCGCAATGAAAGGGGGATAACCTGTTAATCTGTCTAAGGAAAGAAAGTTTTAAAAAAGTGAAATACTCAATCGCATCTTCTAGGCCCTTTCCAGCAAGTTTAGAAAAACACAGTTTTTCCGCTTTTCGGAAATGCTAAGAGAAGTTACAATTACGTAAAAAGCAAGTGCGTAAATGTTGGGAATGGAAACCGAACCTTGTTAAGAAATTATTTCTAATATAGCCTATCAAATAAATAAATTAAATTATTCTTGAAAAACCTCTAAAGCAATTTAGGGCCCTGGGTATGGATCTGAATCTGTTTAGTAAAACGAAAAAAATAGTTGTTTTTTTTTAATTTCTTATCCATATAACATACAAATTGTATTGCAAGTATAAGCATCGAGTATTATCTTTTCAATTTTATAATTTTTGAATTTGTACGTTAGTTTGTTTTTTTTTAAAAAAAAGAAGAAATAAAGAATTTTTTTATCTTAAAAATTTATATCTTACCGACATTCTTATCAGTTTTAGCCGAAGTTGGAAACCAGCCCGTGATGGAATTTTCTTGACAATATTGGTCTAGTCGTTTGGAGTCAACAATAACATCTTGGAGATCACACTAGGTGAGAAAAAAATCGACCTGACATTTTATTTTAAAGAATAAACTTGACATTTTATTTCATGAAAAAAAAATTTATGTATGTCGGAAAAAACAGAATTGACACTCGTAAAGTAGCTACATGTATTTATAAAAAAAAATCTAACATACCAAATTCAGGCAATATTTTTTAAACACTTATTCTCCTAATCAGAGGTCAGTACATTGTCATGTTTTAAATTTTCGTCGATAAGTAGCTACAGATCTGTAGCTCTCTGAGAAAATATATATTGACAGACTTGAGAGCTACAGTGCCACTCATAGAAAAAAATATACATTGTTTATTAATTGCGCACAAAAAGTAGCTGCATATCTGTAGCTCTCCAAAAACAAACTTGAAAATCTCCGGTCTGCCAATATATTTTTTTTTTCGGAGAGCTACAGATCTGCAGCTAGTAGATTAGAAGTGCAATTCAAGATTGTTGAAATATTTTAATTTTTTCTTGTTTTTAATTTCATAACGTCTATAATGTACTGTATGTATGTCAGAAATTATTTTTTGTTAAAACAGGTGCATGTGGGTGAATCTCATTCAAAAAAATTGATTCTCTCTTGATGGGAAATTTGGCCCACTGACAGAAAGAATTTTGAGAAAAATAACTGAAACATGCAGATGTTTTGCATTATTTTAATCAATACATGTGTGTTCTTATCTTTTACCTTGTTTGCTAATAATAGAACAGGAACCGGCTGCTCATTGGCTAACATTACTTTGGAATTTACGTCACCAAGCCACTAAAAATAAAAATAAAAACTTTTTTTAAAAAAAGACAACTGACTTATGTGCAATTGATAATTTTTTTCCTAAATACATGCGTGCATATTTCATAAATTTAAAAGGGAAGAGTACAGTAGATAAAGCCATTGGTGGATCTAGAGGGGACAGGCGCCCGCACCCTAAAATACTAGTATAGTATTAAATCATAAATACTAGTATACATATGATTTAATACTAGATTTTTTTGGTACCGGTGTGGCATTGGCCCCTACCCTAAACAAGATGTGTTTGTAAAACACTGATGCCCCCGTATGGCAACATAGCGAAGATTAAACTTTTCTTAAATGCAAATTTAATATATTGGTACCCAAAGCAGGGTACTCTCACTGGAAATACAATTAAGAAATACGAAAGTAGGCCAAGGTTATAGTAATTTCATTAGTACGGAATTCTCCAAGGTCAAAAGGTCGATAATTGGTATCCAATGAAATGTCTTGCCACAAAGAATACATATAATATGTGAAATCTGAAAGTCTTGGACCTAACCTTTCAAAAGTTATGGCCAAGGTTAAAAATTTTAAAAAGTAGGTCAAACTCCAAGGTAAAGGTCTAAAATTCTTCATATAAAATGAAAGGTCTTGTCACAAGGATTAACTAAGAAAAGTGCGAAAGGACTAGCCATAGTTAAAGATTACAAAGTTGAAGTTTTTTCATAAGTACGAAAATCTCCAAGGTCAAGGTCAAAAGGTCAAATTTGTTGATATCCGATGAGAGGTCCTTCCACAAATAATACATATGTGAAGCATAATAGTCCTGGTATTTACTGTTCAAAAGATATGGCCAAAGTAAAAGTTTGGAATTTTTGTGTAAAAGTGGGTCAAACTTCAAGGTCAACTTGAAAGTCAAAGATCAAATTTAGTGGTACCCAAAGAAAGTCTTCTCACAAGGAATACACATGTGAAATATGGAAGTCATAGTTCCTCTAAATCAAAAGTTATGGGCAAGGTTAAAGTTTTTGCGAACAAACAGATAGCTAGACAGAGAGAAAGACGGACGGACACGACAAAAACTATTTACCCTCCGAAGTTTCGTTTACGGGGGCATAAAAAATAACCCCATACCTAATGGTAATGATACATTGTGTATTATTAGTATTGGGTGCATTTTTTTTTATATAATAAGAAAAACAAGATGTGTTTGTGAAACACTGAAGCCCCCGTACAGCAACATAGCGAAAATTAAACTTTTCTTAAATGTAAATTAAATATATTATCAGTATCCAGAATAGGGTCTTCTAACAAGAAACACGATTGTGAAATATGAAGGCCCTAGCATCACTTGTTCAAAAGTTATGGCCAATAATAAGTTTTTAAAAGGTAGGTCAAATTCCAAGGTCAAAGGTTCAAAGTTGTTGGTTTCTTAAATAAGGTCTTGTCAAAAAGAATGCATATGTGAAGTATGGAAGCCGTAGCCCTAACCTATCAAAAGTTATGACCAAAGTTAAAGATTTTAAAAATAGGTCAAATTCCAAGGTCAAAGAGTCAAAGTTCTTGGTATCCAATGAAAGGTCTTCTCACAAGGATTACATATTATTTAAAGTAAGAAAGCCCTAGCCCTTACTGTTCAAAAGTTATGGCCAAGGTTATAGTTTTTTATAAGTACGGAAATCTCCAAGGTCAAAAGGTCAAAATTGTTGGTATCAAATGAAAGGTCTTGCCATAAAGAATACATATGTGAAATATAAAAATCCTAGTATCTACCGTTCAAAAGTAATGGCAAAGTAAGTTTGGAATTTTTGTCGAAAAATCGGTCAAACTACAAGGTCAAAAGGTTAAATTTTTAGGTATCAAAAAAAGTTCTTGTCACAAGAAATACACATGTGAAATATGAAAGTCATAGATTCACTAAATCAAACGTTATGGGCAAGGTTACAGTTTTTGCGGACAAACAGACACACTGACAGACAGATAGACGGACGAACACGACAAAAACTATATACTCTCGAGTCTTCGATTACGGGGGCATAATAAGTAACGTCAGCTGCCTGTGATCTGGTCATCAGGTTTAAATTTTATTTACAGAACATGAAGATAGGAAAGGGGGGGGTTAACCTGTCCCCATGCCACTGCTTTATGATTTATGGTAAGTCTGATCAACATTGACAAAGTCTTAAAAGGTAAAAATCTATTACTTTTTCTAGTTTTTTGAAAGCAGTTTTCATTTCTTGGAGGTAGGTTAACCTCTCTTTTTTTCGATGGCTCCTCGTAAAGATGTGCAAGTTTATATAATATTCAAATGCTAACATACATGTGTTCCATTTTCAAAATGATTTCAAATGTGATACTATTTTTAGAATTTTGACGCAGTCCTTTTCAGTACTTGGTATACTTTATATAGACAAGATTGGCCTAACTAATGACAAGTCACTAGGTCAATAGACTATAGTTAATTCTCATAAACTGTAACAACAGTATACATGTAGGAGAAATGAGAAATGAAAAGCATGCACAATCCCCAACAATAGTAGATTCTAGGCTTTCGTACGAACGTCGTATTTCGTACACTGCGATTGGGTATTGAAAGGTCGTATGAAAGGTCAATTTCCGACTATGCTTTACTCGCATTGGTCAATACTTAAATGAGCTACGAGAAATTCTTGTCTCATGCAACCAAGGCCAGAATGGGAGAGGACATTTTGGCCGTGGTTTGCGACGATGAAATAGCATGTACATTTAAATAGTCATGACACCAATTTTTAGGTCATCTGAGTAAACCCATGCCAACTATTTCTATCCGTTTTCGTCCGTCGTTGTGCGGTGTGCGTCGTGTGTCATTTGAACATTTTCAGCTTAAATCTTCTCTGCAACCGCTCAACAAATTTCAATCAATTTTGGCATATAGCACTTATGGGTAAACGGAACAAAAATTGTGAATTTCATGGTCCCTGTCCCATAGGGCCTGAGGGGTGGGACAAAAACCACTATAATTAATGAATCTTTAAAAATATTCTACTTACTCCTGAACATCAAGCAGTCAAACTATTGGCATGAATGTAAAAAGCATAAAAAGTCATAAAAAAAAATTGTGAAACTCATGGCCCCAGGGTCATGGGATCTAGTGCTAGGGCGGGGCTAGAGAAAATCATTATGTCTTTGAAGATCTTCTCTGCTCCTGGGTACAGTTTATTAAACAAACAAATTTCATGTATAGTAGTGATAAGGAAGGGTGTCTTGTCAGAAATAATGAATTCAATGGCCCAGGGTCATGGGTTAAAGGTGGCGCTATAGATGTACTTTTTATTGAGTGAAAATGCATCAATTGTTTGAAAATCCTCTCTGCTTCTGGGTGTTTAAACAAACTAAGTACATTGATATTTTAAAGAGGAAGGGTGCCTCTACTAAAATTGTGAATTTCATGGCCATAGGTCTTGGGGTTCTGGTTTTGGAGTGGGACTCGATTGATTATACATGTATAGTTAAAATGCATTAATTCTTCTTTTCTCTGCCCATGGATATTGCCTCTTCGTAATTAAAAAATTCCATGGCCCCTTGGTCAGGGGTTCTATTGATGATATATATATAGTGAAAATGCATTGATTCTTTAAAAATCTTCTTCTCTGCTACTGGGTATGAAAAGAAACTAACTACATGTACATACAGCGACAAATTTTGTCCTACACTAGACTTATGGTCATACTTGGGTACCAATATATTAAATTTGCATTTAAGAAAAGTTTAATCTTCGCTATGTTGCCATACGGGGGCATCAGTGTTTTACAAACACATCTTGTTTATATCAGAACAATTAACGTCAAGTGCACGTGGACTGACTGAGCAAAGCGGGCCACTGAACATTTTCGAAATCTCAGACGCCCGTCAGCTGACTTAAGCTTCGGACAGCGGAACTTTTCACGTAAGGGAACATGTCAAAAAGTGAATAATATTAAAATTCTATATATTTTGTAGTCTGACAAATTTTACTCGATGATCAGATCTCGTTCTTATTTGTAATTCTACAGACACGGGAATCGCATCACAGGGGTTTAATTTTAGTGGTTGATGCAAAGTTGAGTGAAACCATATCGTCACCATCAAGTTGGTTGTGGAAATATGATATTGATTGTAGATTAAGCAGATATGTAGCTCTCCGAAAAAATATGTTGACAAACGGGAGAGCTGCAGTGCAACCCATTGAAAAAAACTGTATAATTATTGCGCACAACAAGCGCTTGAATCTGGATAAATTATCTCCATAATTCTTACCTCAATTTGAAAAAAAAATTTAGATTTAAATCTAAATACTTACTCCTCTATGAAGCCCGAATAAACACAGGGTCGATCGTGGAAATATTCGCTAATATTGCTAATTTCGGACGACACATAAAATGGGGGTGAGCCCTGTTGTCTGGCATTCCCAAAGTTAATCTTCTGTGTTATATGGGCGCTTGGATAGGATAAGTCATTACTGTCCATGACAGGATAAATTGAAAGATAGGCACTTGTAATATTGATTCAAAGGTTAGAACTGACCTAGTTAAATATCCACACGGACAGCAATTAAAATATTAGGGAGCAGGTCAAATCTCCAACTGATAAAGACTACAGAGTGAAGCTATAAATTAAAATACATGTAGATACCTGCATAGAACAAACACGTGTTTTACAGAAAGTAGAGATAAAGCTCTGCACATGGTTTTACTATGTAATTCTCCGCTTTAATTTTATAATAAGTACACTTGATTTATTTCCATCCATATTTTATTTCTAAAGTTAAATGTTTTCTTTGTATAGTTCTTTTTTCCTTTAGTCTTCTAGGGCCTTTGGATCAGGCTTGAATGAAATAGAAGTATGTTATCTGTTTTCATTTTCATTCCAATGCAAAGTAGCAAGAAGCACACACTTTATATTGTTCACTTTCAAATGCTATAATTCTTTTGTCTTGATAAATATTCAAAGTATTATGAAAACTTTCCACGAATTACGTAGCTCTTCCTAAATGAAAATGGTCTGGATTCTTATAAAAAGTGGAATTTATACTCAGTAATTTAACTGCCACCTAATTTTCAATTACAACCTTTGAAGGTTCATATTAATTTGGATCTCGTTTACATCTGGAGCTGGGGTGACATTGTGTGTGGTTGTTTGGTAATGGTCCACAATATTGTCCAACAAAAGTTCTCAAAGTAGTTGAATTACCATCACAATACTTGGTTGCCCTGTAAATATGTGTTGCCACAGGTTCCACTTGATCAATCAATTCTTCAGACCACTTTTATCCTTCCTTGTATCTTGGTCCAATTGACATATCAGTCAACTCTTTTTTAACCTCTTGATGCCATGCCAAAGATCGGTTTGATTACATGTAAATCCATGTTCTCTTTGATGACCATATTCCTGTCGTGGGTATGTACATTCACAGAGATGTCTCTATTGTCAAAATCTTCATAAATTTTCCTTGTTCCAACTATCTCATGTCTTTGGAAAACAGGTTCCTCTGCTTTTGTGACATATGGGCACAATCAAGTACTGGGGTCTTTCCCAATGGCAACAACACTAGTGTCATGTGCATTTTTTTCTCCATGCATATAATTAACCTATAGTATACTAGTAACTAGTGCTAATTGTAACGGGGACCGTTACAGATGTTCCCCAAACGTTCCCTATTTCTTAAATAACCTGATTAATAGGGAGGAATGTATATCAAACATAAGTATATGTCTGACTTAAAATTGAAGAATTCTTTTTTAAGCTTTAACCATTGAAACTCTGTGTTTGTATTTTGAAGTACTGAAATACCCTTTCTTATGTTTTTCTTTGTTAAAATTCCTAAACCTCCAAAGTATCTGTTATTCTTTGACTTATCTCTACATACTGGGTAGTAAAAAAAGTTATCCACTTCAAGGGTAGTATTATAGCCTATGTGTGTTTCGGTGAGTAATACAATATCAAAATTTTTTATCTGATCTATAAATTTGTTATCTGTACATTTATTTATGCCGTCAGTGATCATACCTCCCACATTCCATGTACATATGTTTAAATGTGTTTCAACTCTACTCATTGTATTTATAACAATTAATATAATGAGCTATTTTGAATAATTATATGGACAAATTTGTTTTTTTTAACAAAAACAAAAACAAACAGAATTTATCAATAAATATTTGTGTACTGATTATAAATTCACAATCTCTTTTAATAAAGATTTGTGTACTGACTAAAAATCTACAAAAGCTATGTGTTATGATATAGCTAAAAGAAAACTTAGTGCCAGGGTCTGCCTCGGTAAGCATGGTAAGGCCGGAAGTCTTTCCAGTCATTATTTTGATATGGATTCATGTGCTGATTTGTTTTCCAGGACGGACGATATGGGTTTGCTCCTGTGTATGGAGCATTCTTGCTCTTATATACCGGTTGCCTCGTGTAGCCGCATATGCCTTGTCGATCGCCTTTTTTAAATTGCACCCCAACACTGCCGCTCAATCCTTCGTCAGATGCACTCCATCTGTCTCTACGAACTTGGATATTGGTTTCCCATCTAGTATGAAGTTGTTATTTTCACAAAGAATTATTTTTTCATTGTCTCTAAACTAAACTTTTGTTTGAGAATAACATTGACTAATTCCACCTTGTTGTTTCTTTCCACACTGTCCTTCCTTGGTGTCTCAAGCGATATGATGAGAGTTGATTGTGGAAATTTCTTCGTTGTTATTTCTGTTAGAGCTAACATTTTCTGTGCACAGCCCTCAGCATTGGGTGTTGCTAAAACGCGGAACGGAAAACGGAACGGAAAGCGGAACGGAACGGAAAACGGAAAATTTATGTTAAGCAAATAACCTACATCAGGTATAAATCTGATAAAAGAAGCAATATTTTTTTTTATATTAAAGTCATACCTAATAAAAATGTGTCGTAAAATATGATATGTCATGCACCCCTCAGAACTGGCACGTGTGCATGCGATGCAAAGGCGTCAGAACCGGAAGGGAGGGGGGGGTTACTTTTTTTGCACCTAATATATGCAATAAATATTGGGGTTTATCTTTTTTTTGGTAGGATTACCCCCCCCCCCCTTGAAATTACTTCCGACGTCTATGCGATGGTTTATAAAATACATACCAACTAGACTCAGATCCTAAGTATTCATCTGAACGTTTATTATCTTTTTTTTTTCAATAACCCATTCATAAAAAAGATATTTTCGTGAAATAGGCAGAAGAAAAGGACTACTAATAGAGGGCGTAGCCCTCTCACGGGCCCGAAGGGCCCGTGAGAGCGAAGCTCTCCCTATAGGTAACACGTATGTATATGAAAAATAAAAGAAATCTATTGTAAACTATATGTCAATTACAATACCTATGGAACTGAGATTCTTGTCGCCAATATGGCGTCCTGTAAAATGGCGTCGTTTTGATTCACGCGCAAATTCTCGTTGTTGATGAGACTTTCATCAAAGTGAAAACCATTTAATCCAAGGATGATTAGTAGTAATGGTTTTTTACTTAAAATCAAATCCATCTTCCAACTTTCGGTTTAGACGTTTAGATTTATTCATAGTTCGCGCTTCACAAATATAACGGCATTTGATTGGTTAGAAATTCCCTATGGGTGGCGCTGTCGTCTGCACTATTGAGGAGCGGATCTATATGTGGCGCCTTTCACTAGACTGTAGAAGGAAAATAATCCTTAATTATTTGTTAATAAAATTTAATAATAACGAATGTCTTCAGGATTATTGTCAATACATACCAAGCTAGAAATAAAGTATTTTTTTTTAGACATACTGTACAATTTTTTGGAACAGTTAAATATGTTTTAAAAGTTATATTTAAAATTTAATACCCTGTGAAAAGTCTAAATAAAGGGACTCAATAAATGTGTGGATTATTTTTTTTTTTTTTAATTTTTAGGTATCCAAATTTTTTATGAATATCCACTTGTACATAGAGATATAAATATTTAGCAGATGGAAGTCTGAGTCTCATTTTTGTTGTGACTTTTAAAATTCAATATTTCATTTTATGAAGTTTTTCAAATGACAAAATTTCAGTATCTTAAATATAATAATAAAAACAAAAATCTTAATTGATATATATGAATTTTAAAAATATAGAAAAGATTTTTTTTAGACAATTGGAATTACATATATACTGTAAAGTCTAAAATTAGGAAAAACTAAGTTAGACAATGTATGATGTACAGTCTGGAGAGGTAGTTGTTCAGTCTGCATGTATCAGTAAATGCATGTAAATATACAGTCACGAAGTTATATGACTTCAATGTTGCAGTGCATGCTGTTAATGTAATACACATCAAGCATATCAATATAGTTTTCTATCCTAATAAATGTGCTTTAAAACTTTTAAAAACATGAAGCAAATATTCAGAATTTTTGTTTGACATCAATAAAGTTAAATATTCAATTCAAACTTCTCAGAAGTGTACCCTACTATTCACAAGTTTTGGTTTTGAAATTATATGATTAACCAAGTCTTAAACGACAAAGATACCTGAAAAATTACTTTTAATTTCGAGGTTTTTTTTCTTCAGATAATTAAAAAGTATAACTGTTTTCAAAACGATTGTGTTAATGTTAGATTTAGAAAATTCGAAAGACTATTTAAATCAGATTTGTTTTAACAACATCAGCCAAAAAAAAAAACCCTGAAAAGTGAAATATACATTTTTCGTTAAAATAAAGAAAATAATCCTTATAATTAAATTAATGGGTTACCAATTAATGTGAAATAAAAAGAAATAAATAAGAAGAAACTTTAAAAAGATATATCACAACAGGGACCTAATAAATGTCCCTAATCATGCATCCGTTGCAAATTTTTTTTCTCATAAAAGTTGTGATGCTGTTATATTTTCAACCTTCGTGATAGTAACACAGTCAAATTTGGTCTGATGATGAGATTCATCCAGGAAGTAGACCATCTGTCTGTATTTTAGGTCATCTGAGTTCGTCTTCTGATCTGGTCTTGACAATATTGTTCTTACTTTAGATGACGTCATAACTATGATAATGTAATGGGAGTAATAACAGTTGAGAAATGACTTGAGGTTTCCAGATCAGTGTTGTTAAATAAGCATATGAATTAAAAGTAGTGAAAGACAAAGAAATGATGCTCAGAAAAGTTTATGAGTTGATTATTGTAGGATATATTTGGGAACAAGTTTACTGGTCACATGCATTAAAGTTTGAGGTGTCGTTGGGCCGAGGTGTATCACATTTCTTGGACCTCGGTACGTTGAATCCCTTACTGGTCCAGTGCATGCCGCTCCCTTTCCCCACTACATTCTTCGACGTTTAGTGCTTTGGCTAGACAACCCTTTGTCTCATGATGAAATATCTCAGTTAGTTCTTTGATTTATTACATGTATTTGAATGAAAAGGTTTTTGTTAAGAACCGAGTTCTTTGTTATGATTCTCTGACACTGACATACAATTTCAGAATTTAACTGATTTGTCATTAAACAATAAAAGGTAGCAATTTTCTCTTCATGGCTCCGCCCTCACTAACGGTCACACCGTCTAACATATTATATGTACATACATTACATAAAAAAAATAACGAGTTCCGAAAATATGATTATGCAAGCAGTGGAGAACCCAGGTAGTTTGGGTTCAGGGTAAGGGCCCATAGCCACAGAAATTGATTTATTATATACCTAATGTGTGTCACTCAATTTTATTGTTGAATTTACGCTATCACGTGACGTCGTGATCCGATTTTCCGGATCACCAACATGTTCATATCACCACTCTCTGAAACTGATGACGTAGTACGCAGAAATATGACGTTATTTTTCTTGCGCGTTAAAAAGTCCCTTGTTATTATGCTTTGTTTTATGGATAAATGTTATGCAATTGATCTCTAAAGTTTTCTATTGTTATATATTGCTAGTTATGAGGGGGTATATAATAAATTTATCATTATAACAGTAACTTGATCCGAAGAGCCGTATCACGTCTCGTTGACAGGCGCGGATCATCAGATCAAACTCGACGCTTCGCGTCTCGTTAGATCTGATGATCCGCGCCTGTCAACGAGACGTGATACGACCCTTCGGATCAAGTTACTGTTATAAT
>PRKT01000133.1:563555-586721 GCA_003671525.1 Saccostrea glomerata | reverse complement strand
GGGGGGGGGGGGGTTGCAAATTTTTAGACCTCTCCGATGAGCGGAGAAAACAATCTTAAATTTTTACGGGGTCATACCCCGCTCCCAGCCCCCCCCCCCCCTACACACATTTACCACATACAAACACACTCTTACATCATTGAATGTTTTTTCTTATCTCCATTCTGTACTTTTGTCTTCAGAGACATCATATCTTTTTTTATTTCACTCATTTCTTTCTTTAATCTGGTTTCGTAAACATGTTGGGCATTGCACATTTCACTGAACTTGTTGGATATCAAGTTGGTGACTTGAGTGTATATTTTATCTGTAACACTTAACAAATTTTCCTCTTGGGAGTCTGCTTTCTTCACATCTTGACAAATTGTCTGACTCTGGGTATCTTTTGTTTCTATCTGATTGACTGATACGTGGTTTCCTATTTGTCTCTGATCTATACACAGTTGTTGACTAGAGTTTTGTAACCTATCGCTTTTTGTATCTTTTTCTACTGGCATTTGACTTGTCTCTAATGACTCCTCAGATTGGGTTGTTGTAGATTCCTTTGTATAGGTTGTTTCGGATGTAACAACTTCTTTCACGTTGGTGGAGTCTGACGGAATGCTGTTTGCCACATTTTTTAACACTGGAAAAATTTGGTTAACAAATATGTCCTTGCTATTCCCCTGGACTTGCACTGTGCCAGTTGTAATAAAGAAGGTAGTTCGAAATAATTTTTCTTCTGAATCCTTGTACTGAACATCAATACAAATAGCGTTACCTGTGCTCTCTTTTTCCCAGTGGCTTGGTGTTTCATTCCAAGTAACTTTAAACTGTGGTTGTTTGCCAATACTATCGAAGAATACGTAATGTAAGGCCTGGATATAGGGTACAATCTTTTCTCTTGGGACGCGGAAGGCCGCCATCCTGGCGTCACTTTTGTACAAGTGAGGATTTATTTCCTCGGATGAAGCTTTCTTGATTTTATTTCCCATTGGATTCCGAAGACGGTCTGGTATAAAGGCTTCATAGTCTTTGATATCTATGTTTGAAGTTTCAAGTCTGTTTATATTTTTCAAGGATTCAAACATTTTGTTCGACTCTATTTTGAGCAGAGGCAATTCGAAATAGCACGTGGCTGGTTATCACATTTACCGGGATTGTAGGCGCTAAGTTTTTGTTAACACATTCTTTTAAATAACGTAAATTTGCTTTTATGGAGATCACAAGATAAATGTCAATGAAATTAATGGCGTAATTACCATTAAACGATTAATTAATATCTCCTTGTTTTTTAGGTACATCTTTCATATACTTAGTAGCAGTTAGGGATCTTTTTCATGCCAGAATCTATATACAGCGACACGAAACCTTGGTTTATCCCGCCACAGTCAAATTATGAAAAAGTATTTAAACATATTTTAACAACTATCCATATTTATCTATCATAGATGAGGTACAATAAGAGATATTATTGAAGCAATTTTAACGTTGAACAATATGAAATTCATGCTAATATTGCTGCAAAATGTCTGAATGGGATAACGGTAAGCAAACAGTTAAAATGTTAAATGCATAACTTATCTATGTCGATAAAAATACATTTGTGATCAATTTAAAAAAAAAACGTAACAGTTTCATTCATTTGTAAGCATTACTTAGTGATGTAGAGAATTTATCAGGATTTGTGGAAAACCCTGTTTATCCTGGCATATACCAAGATACCATAGAACGGAACAGACATGCGCACAACATCCCACTGTCTAAGCTCCTGCTTTACACTGAGAGTACCATCCCTGGACTTCAGTAGCAGTGTATAGCATACACAGGTTGTATTGCCTACAAGTCGAATGACGGGACTGAACGCGGGCGTGTAGTAAGCTTTTGTCTGTATTTGAAAGATGAATCTTATAAATGCCATCAGGCAGATGTTCATCTGAATATTTCAATGCTTGTTTAATTTGATATACACCAAACGTAATTTGTCTGAGATCTGTTAGAGTAAGAACCGGCAAATCAAGCAATACATCCTGTGCATCCATGGGTTTCCATTGTTTCTGGGGCTACTCACATATAGAAAAAATAAAAGAACTTCCTGGGTTTGGGCCTGCTATGGAATGTCATTGCACAGCACAGCGTTTTTGCATCTAGGGTTTTCCGTTGTGGTGGAAGCAATGCGCATCCTGTTGCCCAATTCATCATCCCCGACGTTATTGTTTTTCAAGGGAGGTTTGTATTTGTTGAGTTTGGCAGCTACGATGCGCACAAAGTCGCCAATCGACGGAATTTGGGAGTTTGGGACTACATGGCGAAGGAATTTCCATTTCTTTAAGCGGCCGTTGGCTGCCTCAACCACCCATCTTACCTTAGTCACACATCTCGACAAGTTTGCTTCTTTTGTACTGTGCTGTTTGAAAGCTTTATCAGGAAATGGGGGCATCTCTGTTCTGAAACCACAGCTCTGAAGAAACTCCAAAGCATCCCGAAAACCCCTATCGACTATAAGCACATCATGTTCCTCCATTAATTCCTGGAATTGGACTTTACAATGTGCGTAACAATTGAAGACTTTTATGGATTCAAACTCGCTCCATATTTTGCTTTTTGCGAAAAAGTAAACGCGATCACCACTGAGCTATTCAGTCTTCACGTATTTAACCTCTTTAAAGTGGCTTAAGTAAATGGCTTTGATGAGCTTTAATCTTTTTTTTTCAGAAAAGTTGTTTTTCGTATCGAATGGGTTTAGATTCCATTATTTGGAAACAAAAAAGGTATTTTAAATTCCCTTTCCCTTCTTTTTAGCCCTTATTAAAAATGGAGACTTGACCCATTCATATATAAAAATCAGTTTATATGGCTATAATTTACTTATTTTCCTCCAAATCTACCTAATCATCAACTTTACAACAAATAATTTATCAATATATGATTCAATAAAAAGAAAAACGTTCAAGTATGTTAATGATGACATTAATGGCATTACATTTAAAAAAAATATATACTTATATATTATTTTTATGAATTTGAAAATTGAGAAATATTTTTTCCCAGAGCGGGATATCGGTCCTGCCTTGTACGCCCCTTATCTTTCATTTTGATAAACTTTTGTGGGAAGACAGTATGATAAACTTTTAAACATATTTTGCATTAAGCAATGTAAGTAAATGTCGGAAAATGCTATGCAGATTTCCGGAAATAAAGGCTCGGTAATCCGAAATGTCTTACGTTTGCCAGATTTCCTGGCACAAGCATATCAAAATCGTAAAAAAAGCCTGGAAAACGCCATTCAAATATTTCGGACTAAAGGCTCGGGAAACAGTGATCTTTTATACCCGAGTGCAAACTGTCGCCCTGGGCCTGGGGCTTGCAACATCTTTCACTGTGGTTCAACAGATCGACTGTTTCCCGTACCCCAGTCAACAACTGTATACTGTTAATTACTTTTTAATTGGTTATATCCAATATTTATCGTTTTGATGTAAAATTGACGATTGCGAAGGGAGGGGATAAAGGGTCATTTTACTTTCTGATATA
Organism: Saccostrea glomerata; assembly: GCA_003671525.1. Taxonomy (NCBI): domain Eukaryota; kingdom Metazoa; phylum Mollusca; class Bivalvia; order Ostreida; family Ostreidae; genus Saccostrea; species Saccostrea glomerata. The sequence goes on along the minus strand of PRKT01000133.1, from coordinate 583,208 downwards.
ACTAGTACGTTATTTTATCAAATACAAAAATATAAAAGACATTATAGTTTTGTTTGAGATCTTATTTGATAAAATAAAGTATATCAGGCAGGAAAGTATTTTTGAAAGGGGGACAGAAGTTCTGGACATTTGCAAAAATACTAAAAAAATATATTCTTAAGGTTTCCTCAAAGGTCAGCGTATCCAAAAAATAAATATTTTCACAATAGCTCCAAAACTATGTGAGGTATAAAGTCAAAACTTTTACAGTGTATAAATACATGTATAACATTGATAAACAGATAGAAAGTATCATTAGAAAACAAATATTTTAGATAATACATATTTTTTGAGAAAAAAATGCATATTTAAATAAAAAAAATGTATTTTTTTAATGCTGTTCTTTTAGTGAAAACTATAATTGTAGATTCTACGATTTTCTGAAATAATATAATTATGTTTATCAATGAAGGGCAAGTTAGATGTGAATGGTCACTGTAAGGCTGTTATTGAAAGCATGATATGTAGAAAGACAAGACTTCTTAAAAATCCGCCATTTGCATTGTACTTTCGCCGTTTCAAGTCTTTACATTTGGACAAAATAAACAGGGAAAACAACTTTCCAGAGGCTGTCCAAGTCCTACTTGCCCTTCATTGATGAACATATTTTGTTTCTGCAATGATGAATTTCACTAAAAGATATACTTAGGTGTATTTTGTAAAAGTATATGCATTTTTTAAAAAGAATTTTTCTAGATAAATATTCTTTTTAAAGTATTTGTTATCAAGTAATAGTTTCTATCTGTTAATCAATGATATATATTTATAAACTATACAAGCTTTAACTTTATAAACCACAAGTACATAGATTTTGAGCTATTGTATAAATAAATTTTTGGTCATTTTGACCTTTGGTAAAACAAATGGGTGAATAAAGCGATTTACTGCAGCTTCGAAATGAAAATAATTTACAAAATGTGAAAGATTTAAAAAGAATGCTACTATAATTTTATAAATATGTTGAAATGCTGAAAAGAAAAATTCTGGTGTAAAGAACTTTGACATACGAGTATACAGTATTTTATAAAGTTTTAATAAACTTAAATCAACAGTAAAAATGATTTTAATTATTACCTGTTTGTATACGTTATATGCTGAAAGTATTTCATTTTTGAAGTTTTTTTTTAATTTTTGCTTTCAAAGTTTTACATAGGAATATATAGGAAAAATCTTTAAAAATCTTCTTCTCCAGAACCACTGGGCTAGGAAAGATGAAACTCGTGTGGAAGCATCCTCAGATAGTGTAGATTCAAATTTGTTCAATTCATGACCCCCGGGGTAGGGCGGGGTAGATGGGAGCGATGTGACCCATGGGCCTCTTGTTGAATATTTTTTCTATAGGCAAGCCATCGATCATGCGTGAAAAGTATGACAAACGTACAGGAGTTACGTTTCTTTGACAATTGATTCACATACAAAAATAAGACAAGGTGTCCTAATTCGTCGTAATCTAGTTCAAACTTCCGTGTCAAATACGCTTGGTGATGTGATGACTTTTTGTGTTGTTTTCAGACGTTCCTTATTTTTCTTTTAATAAAAAAATATATACCCCCTACCTACATGCAATAATAAACTTATTAGGTAGGGGGCAAGCTACATTTTATTTATTATTAAAAGAATAAAAAGTAACGTCAGGTGTCTGTGACAAAACCCTTCAGAAATTGTTATTATTTGATTTAGTTAGATAGACATTCTAAGAGCATATAAGGGAGATATTTTGGTGAAGTAATATAATTCTCATGTACCACGTGAGATTCAGTACATGTATAAAATGATTATTTAATCATTTACATAATGCGGTAGTTTGAAAAGATTTGTTCTCATGCCATTAATGCAATTAAACTGAGATTCTAACTTTAAATGATTTTAACCTATAAATGTTTAGTGAATGTCTGTGTAACAAAAAGAAGGAGAAAAAGCAACAACATAATTCTCCCATTCAATTATTTTTTACCATTCTTTCAGACAGTTGAAAATAATAAATTTTCTCCAATTAAGTGTATCATATATTAATATTCATATTATCATTTCAATAAAGCAATGCATATTATAAAAATAATATTATTCTTTCATGTAAATAGTTTGAATCTGATTCTACGAGAAACATTTGTTAAAAAACATTATTACTACTGAATAATGAAGCCACGCCCTCCAGCATAGCAACAGTCAACATAGCTTGACGACGGGTGTCATTCCAAAAAAATGCTGTCTGTGCAAAATTTATGCGCGCAAGGTTTACTGTAATATGTATTTTTTTTTAAAAAACATCCAGTATAATATAATAAATATCCCATGTAGTTGAGTGTTACATTGAAAATTTTCACCCCTCGAAAACCATGGTCGATCAAACTCGGCTGCATCTTGGTTCTCAGGGGGTGAGGGTGGGGTGGGGTGAAAATTTTCAATGTTATACTCAACTGCATGCAATATTTACAATGTATACAGTTCCGTTACTAAAATATACCCTGATATGAACAATGATCTATTAATGAGCTTATGTTAACTTAAATATGAAAGTAATATTTATTTAATAAATGCTGTATGTACATGCACATCAGTATTATATCTTTTTTGATGTCAAACACCAATATTAAAATGATTAGAATTCCTTATTTTGGAATATAATCTATGTGTACTTCGCACATAGCAAAAGTGCAAGTAAGCAACCCGTAGAAATTAATATAAAAGTAAAAGAGTTGACTCATGGTTTTTTTCTCGATGAAAATGAAAGTAGCTTTCCATCAAATAATCTTATTGGCTCCCCGCTTCACCATCTATCTTGAAGAAAGTTAAGAAAAAACTATTAATATGACAAAATATACCTTTTAGATACTTTAAGATTCTAAAGGATCCTAAAATTCTCAAAGATTCTGTATAAATATATAATTTGTTTGTTTGAACCCTTATCTGCATCAATCGGGCGATAATACAGACTGAGATAATATGACAAAACCAATTTTTAGACCGTTATCCGTTCAAGTTATACTACAAGTTATGTCACTGTGTCTTTTGTATGGTATGTATTAGATAACATTTTCCTCCTCCAGCTAATATCTATTTTATTATTCCTTACTTAACATTCCACGTTAACTCATGTTTTAAAAAACTAACGTTAGGCATTTACTATCGTTATTTTGGTGAACATTTATAGGTCTCGTTTTATGTTAATTTGTTGCTAAAATCTATTTTTTTCAAATTGTTACGGCCTTTAGGCTTAGATCTTTATGAATGTCGGGAAAAAACCTACGAAATACGAGCGCTAGGCAAGGAAAGTGGAAAATTTTTGAGAAAATTCAAATTAATAAATTGGAGTATCTTTACATGAAAATAAAAGAATTTCTATGATTTTTTCATATACAATATTTTTTTCTATATCACGAAAACTAGAAATTTAAATTCATCAATAAAGAAAATCATTGAATTTTTTTTTTAATTTGATTTACATTACGCAGTAATTGAGCTATCATGCTTTGGAATGCTTGGACTGTTTAGTTTTAAGTGTTGATGTGCAGTTATATGTACATATGTATCAAACTATGGCAGTTTAGAATAATATTAAGTTTACCAATTAGAGATTGTTATAAAAGACTACACATAATACTTACTATATTTTTTCGTAAAATATCAGCTTGATATTCAATGTCAATTAGACTTTCTAGTAGACGTTGGATTGAATCATTCAAATAGGCTTGGTCTAAGACTCTGGGATGACACGAATTAGCTTTCAAACCATAAATCCTAGTTTCACTTTCATTTTTAAAATTGGATAGTGTAGCCAAAGTTAGCAGATGACAAAGGCCAAAATTATCCGTCTGCGAATTAGTAACATTCGTCGCAGCAGTTGGATTGGACCGCAGGTCTTCTGTTCTGTTTGTCCTCAAATCTAAATGGTTTTCGGAAGTAGAGTGTACTTCCGTCACAGTTTGAGCAGAAATGTCATCAGATCTAAGTGATGATAAGTTGGAATTTTGAATAGGTTTTAAGTTTTCTAGTGTTCCACTACTTTCCATTGACGAAAAATTACTCGTGGAAGTTGGTGTCACAGAAGGGATTAGTATTGATTCGTGTACATGCGACGTAGATCTAATAACCCGCCTTTCTTTGTCTTCTTGTGGGTCGTCAGCTATTCGCGTTTCATTGGAAATAGTGCTGGATATTACGTCATTTCTTTCGAATTCTAAAACATCCTCACCCGGTCTCGTATTTTGTTTTTCAATATAGCTCGCATTAAGTATATTCTGGACAATTTCGTACATCAAATTCAGATGAAGTAAGATTTTATGGATATTTTGAACTTGTACATTTTGTACTTCCGTTGTTCGAATTTTAAGAGGCTTTTGATCCGGATGAAGATCGCCATTGTTTATTTGACTTGTTCTAACCTGAGTAGGTATGCTGCTGTTTGATACTGATGTTGATATGTTTGGATTTCTTTTGTTGTTATTTTCCATGACACTGGTGTTATCCTTTGGCTGAGGGGGAAGTGACGTCATTTCATAATTTTCCGTTGATTCCGCTCTAGAGGAAGTTGAAGAAATTACAAAGCCCTGACCAACAGACACTGCTGTCGGGAAAAAACCTACGAAATACGAGCGCTAGGCAAGGAAAGTGGAAAATTTTTGAGAAAATTCAAATTAATAAATTGGAGTATCTTTACATGAAAATAAAAGAATTTCTATGATTTTTTCATATACAATATTTTTTTCTATATCACGAAAAGCTATTAACTCTTTGAAAATTTTCGAGAGATGTACGTATGACCAATTTTGATTATCGAAACAATTAAATTAAAAAAAATATTCGGTTACAAGTTTGAATAGAGAGCTAATATGATCAACGTCGTATTTCAGTCTGTTCGTTTCGAAAACCTTGTGGTTAAAGGGAATAATAATTAATAAATACAAAAATATAGAATTTACAACAAAAATCTTTAAGTTTGATAAGTCATGCATGTACTAGTGTATACATTTTATCGGGAGAAACCCGAATCGTATAGTGTTATGTCAAACTGATCATAAAAAACATTTTTGATCTTTTATGTGCCTCTATAAAAGCTATCACCAAAGCAATACTAGTACTTCACACATGCATCTTTCACTAATTATAATTAATTAACAATTTTCAATTGCCAATGAGTACATGACTAATTAATTAGTGAAAGACACCTGTATACATCACCGTTCATCATTTAGAATTCTCCATGCACGCTGTTTATAAATGCACTTTTTAATGGCAGTTGTTTATCTCTGATTATTTTGGTATATTGCAAAATGGAAGCAGATTGAACAAATTCTATCAAATGAAAATTTACATCCAGTGAATATTTTCTCCTTAAAATCATATTCCTACGAAATCCACTTTATTTTTAAAAACAATTTATTAATGTTAATTTTCTAGGAGGTGTGAACGATTTTTCAAGGGCTTTCGTTTGCAATACGTTTTTCCATCAATTACATTTAGGCATACCAAGACAATCATACAACGGACCTATAGAAAGCAATTTCAGCTTGTGATGGCAGAGCCAAATATATTTTTATTTCGGGTGAGGGTGGGGACGGCACTTCCTTGATAAGAAAAAAAAAGTCATTAGACTTCATATAGTGTACATGTAGCTATGTTTTCTATAGTATTCTATATATCGGCAAAGCCCTCCCTATAACTAAATAGTTTTTATTTAAAATTCTCAGAAGCTGAAAAAGGGGGGGGGGGTTAAACCATCCATTCGTCGGGTACCTGTAATAACATGTACTTTCCTTCGTTGCAGTGTCTGTTGGTCAGGGCTTTGTAATTTCTTCAACTTCCTCTAGAGCGGAACAAATTTGGATATTATATGACGTCAAATAAAAAAGATATGGCAGTTGTCCACGAACTTTTCGAACAACCCTCGTATTTGTTGCGATTGTGAACATTTTTTTAAATCCATGTAAAAACAAATTTTATGAAAAGACAAAGATTTTTTTTTATAAAACATTTTCCTAGGCTCCCAGCTACCCATACTTACCCCTATAACAAAATATCTAGCCTTATTAAAAAATATGTAGAGACTTTATCATCCAAACTTGCTTATTCTTTTATTTTACAAATTGTGAAATTTTTTATTTTCTATAAAATGGTCCACTAAATTACTAAAAACAATTCATCACAATCAACCTATCAAATACTTGATAGTAAACTCAAATACAGAAAAAGAAATTCAGCAATTTTACCGTCTCGGTATCTGTCAGACATATTGAATTTTCGATGCAATTCCCTACGCATGCCCTACACAGGGTGTAGATGGTATACACCTAAAATGTACACAAGCGCGCCCTAATTTACGAGGGACACGAAAAGTTAAATACAGTACTGATCTATTTTATGAAGGGGATTTCCAAGTTTTATTAAATCTTTTGATTTATTTTTGAATTTATTTAGAACAATTTACTCCGCGAGAAAGGAAGAAAAAAATCTAGAACAATTGATCAATGAAATGTGGGGCGCTTAATTTGATTTATTTTTAAATAAGTAATATATAGAGTACCTTTTAACGAGTGTATCTTCAGATATCAGAATGATACAAGAACATTTTACTTTGCGAGAAAGGAAAAAAAAATCTAGAACATTTGATCAACGATATGTGCGGCGCTTTGATTTGTTTTTAGATTAGAACATTTTACTCTGTGAGAAAGGAAGAAAAAAATCTAGAACATTTGATCAATGAAATGTAGGGCGGTTTGATTTATTTTTAAATTAGAAACATTTTAATCTGTGAGAAAGGAAGAAAAAAATCTAGAACATTTGATCAATGAAATATATGTCACTTGTTTATATATGCACTTAAAATCCCTAATTATGAACTTTGAAGAAAAATATATATAACATCTTTTCAGGGCATTTAAGTCTTCAGTTTGTTAAGAGGAAGAGGCAAATTAATGTACTAAATACCTCGAGTGTTGGTCTAAGTAGTATCTATAAATACACGTACATATTTCTTTGTAGAGCGAAACATTTAAAAGGCCGGGATAGAGGTCGGGCTTTTAATATTGAGTATATAATTCAGAACATGTGTCGGTACGCAGGCAAATTAATGTACTAAATACCTCGAGTGTTGGTCTAAGTAGTATCTATAAATACACGTACATATTTCTTTGTAGAGCGAAACATTTAAAAGGCCGGGATAGAGGTCGGGCTTTTAATATTGAGTATATAATTCAGAACATGTGTCGGTACGGGAAACGATAAGGTTACAACAAAAAATAGCCAATCATTTAAGGCCTCTATAGTGACGTAATTTTATAAAATTGTTTAAATGTTAAAGAGAAATATATGTGTATCAAAATAATTTTGTGAATCTGCATGTGATTTATTGACTTCTAAAAACTGCAAAGCAATTTCTTCCGTTGGTAAAAAAAATTACGGAATATATTTTTCTTTCGAATTAAACAACTATTTGATAAGGGAAAAAAATTATCCATAGTTTGAAAACATGAGCAGTAGAGAATATCAATGCATGGATCCGGCATACAGACACTTGGTGAAATTACAGGGGATGGCGAAAAAAGAACAGGTTTCACATGAACTGAAGGCGGAAATTGATAAAATCATTAAATTATTGGAGGTAAGTACGTATCTGTGTATAAGAAAAATATGTTGTGTGAAAAAAATTAATGTAATAAAAAATGAAAATAAAAGACAACAGAAAAAAATTAATGCATTAAAAAAAAATCTGAAATTCCAGAATTTACAAATTTTGAAGCAAACCGTACCGGCCTTTTTAAACAATGTCCAATTCATAAAAATCCATTACTTTATTAATTCCCTAAATCGTTTAAATAATTGGTTTTTTTTTAATTTTCAGGCACGCATGGACTATTGTGAAAGCCAAACTTCAGCAGCGAGCGAGGAGCTTCAGTATTTGATAAACAAGACAAAAAGTCATCCGTGGAAAAAAGCTTACCTCCAAGGGCAGGTATCCTACCAACCCACTACAGCAATGCTTTCTGGAAATTTAGAAGGTACCTGTACTAGTATCTGTTATGTATGCGTGTACATGTGTATGTACTTTGTTTTTCAATCCGAATGCCGTAAAGGACTTTCAAAAGTGACTATAAATAAATTTAATTGTCAATTGCCTTTATTGCAATTTTTTCTGTTCGTATTGTCGATCTTTTTAATGCTCCCTCATGACAATTTAAGGCAAAATTCACTCAAATGCAAGTCATTCTCCAAGGCCAAGGTCAAAAGATCAAAATTATTGTTACCAAAAGAAAGGATTTGACTCAATAAATATGTGAAATATAGAAGCTTTTGTATTACATGTAATTGTTCAAAAGTATTACAAAAGTGGGTCAAACTATAAGGTCAAGGTAAAAAATATTCATACCCAAGGAAAAGTCTTATCACAATTACTACAACATTGTGAAATATGGAAACCCTAGCACCAACCTGTTAAAAATTATAGCTGGGGTTAAGGTTTGGTAATGTTTACTCCCAGACAAGGTCAAGAGGTCAAATATGTTGGTATTTTTGTCACAAGGAATACACATGTGAAATATGAAAGTCATAGTTCCAAGCATGCAAAAATTGTGGAAAAGGTTGAAGTATTGTGGACAAACAGCTAGATAGACGGACGGGGAAAAACTGTAAACTATGAACCTTGAATCTTCCATCACAGGGTGGGTTAAAAAAGGTGCAACAGCATAAAGCTTCAAAACTTATTAATTTATTACCTTGAGCTCTATTCAGTTTTTCTTTTAAAGATGCAGATGGGAGGGGACTAGCTAAGTTTTTGGAACTTGTGTCCAATCCCTTTGACATGTTGTCAATAAAATATGTTCAAAACAAAGATGCAGATACAACTGCAATGTATATACATGTATACATAATTATATAATACATTATAAGCTATTATAAACTTAGGAAAGCTCTAAATCTCGATCACTTCAATTGATACCTGATATATCTAATCTTGGCCCATTCGATTTATGTTTATTTTTGTTTATTTCATGGGATAAATTCTAGCTGTCCGAAACAGTGCATACAAAATTTGAGAGAAATATGGAACGCCGTCACTGCCTTATAGCAGAACACTACAATTGCATTGTGTCAACTTTCCATTACATTATGTCAACACATTGTGACATTTACTTACAGTACTATTGCGTTATGTCACTTTCCATTACATTATGTCAACTCTTTATGACATTTACAAACGCTACTAAATTGCGTTATGTCAACTTTCCATTACATTATGTCAACACTCTATGACATTTACACACACTACTGTAGCGTTATGTCAACTTTCCATTACATTATGTTAAGTCTTTATGGCATAGAAATATTTTAATAACAAATTCAAATGATTCCTATTAATTTTTTTCCAAATATTACGATTTATTCAAAACTTATCCAGATTTTAAAAATGCAAAAATCGGGTCGCGGAGCAGGTCAAAATTTAGTAAGTTACAGACAATACACTAAATAATGCCTATAGTCATCTTCTCTGTAAAATGGAGCAAAAACGAAAAACAACTTAGATAATCAAATTAAGAATTGTTACATCAATTCGTATACCAAATGATGGCTTTATATTTTGCTTTGTTGAAAAGAAATCAACTTCAGAAGGTAGGTAGTCCTTAATGAAAGCGACAAAACGATGATGTTTTAGAACGTCTCGGAACAGCAGATAAAGATGCAATTTTCTGTTTTACTCAGGAAAAATCCTGAATAAACTCTATAATTGTAGAAGGAATCAAGAAAATATGTCACAAGCGAGTCGTGCATGTGTGTACAAATAGAAAAGGCAGTATTTGAGGGCAGAGACTCTATATCGGATGAGTAAAATCTGTGGAAAAAATCGTTTAACTGTAAAAATCTGTCCAAAAATTTTAAGTTGGAACGTCAAGGGAAGACATAGGCGCTTTGAACGGAGTTGCTTATCCTATGAAAGCAGAGTTAAGTAATAAAAGAAATTAAAACATTAACAAAGGAAATTATAAAACGAGAACAATTCTTAAAAAATAAATTTCAAGTATTAGAAAAAGGATTTAATGAAAGGGCATTGGATAATACTGTGTGAAATGTATAGGGATCGTATGTTTTAGTATACAGTTAAAGTATTATATATCATTTCGGGAGTCAGCAAGATTCCAGTTCCCCTCGAGCAAGCGCCTCGGGAAATAGGCTTGCTCGAGGGGAACTGGAATCTTGCTGACTCCCGAAATGATATACTTTAACTGTTTTATTATACCGATACAAACAATTAAGACATTTGAAAAAGTTATGTTCAATACTGCATTCTGTAACAATGTTTAATTCCAACAGGAATAGATAAAAAAAATACGACAAAACAGAATACAGTCATGAAAGAAATTCCATTTTATCAATAAATCAGTTCATTGTCCGAGTTTTTACTTAGTAAAATCGAAAGTAACATTACGCAAATCTTGAGCTCGCCATTTCTGTTGTCGTTCGCTTACAGTAAACTGGTTCTTTTTGATTGATATGGGACCAGTTGACTCGCGATGCATTTCGATTCATTAATGAATATTCATGTCATTGAGTTTACTCGGAACATTTTTAAGTTTGTCGTAAGTTGAAAGAAAATGCTAAGTGTACCGAATAGGTGTGTATCAGTTCATCAAAAAAACGTACTTTTTTTGCAGGGAATCAGTCTGTTTTGCAGGGAATCGGTTTATTCACGGTGATTTTCAGGAAATCAGCAAAATATATCGATTTACTTTTATATAGTAAAAAATCAGTAGAGGTATAATAAAAATTCTTGACGCTATGTTTAGACGTTACATTGCCGTTAAGTGTGCTCCGCGGTTACAAAACATGTTGATTTTAAAATGATGTAAATTGATTTCTGTTCAATCGAATGGAATGAAACTTCACACATCAACAAAAGATGTGTTTTTATATATTATATTGTGCTTAGTTTAAATTTCTAGTGAGTAATATGACGAAGATTGACCATATTAAGTCGTACGAACGACATAATAAGTTGTACGTACGACATAATAAGTCGTATGTATGAGATAATAAGTCTTACATACGACATAATAAGTGGTGCATATACGTACAATATACTAAGTCATAAAAACGAGATACTATGTCGTAAGTACGTCATAATAAGTCGTACGTACGACATAATAAGTCAAACGAACAACATAATAAGTCGTACGAACGACATAATAAGTCGTACGAAAGACAATAAAAGTCGTACGTACGACATAATAAGTCATATGTACGAGATAATAAGTCGTACATACTGTAAACATAATAAGTTGTACGTATGAGATACTAAGCCGTACGAACGAGATGCTATGTCGTACGTACGACATAATAAGTCGTAGGTATGACATAATAAGTCGTACGAATGAGATAATTAGTCGTACGTACGAGATAATAAGTCATACGTACGACATGAAAAGTCGTAGGTATGAGATACTAAGTCATATGAACGAGATACTATCTAAGACATAATAAGTCGTACGTACAACATATTAAGTCGTACGAGATAATGATTTGTCTATAATTCATGAAGCATTGATAAAGTATGGACGTTGTAAAAACTGTCGACGCGCTTGTGAAGTTTTATTTTATGTTAGGATTTAACCACAACGAAATATTACAGTGTCTAGTTTCGTACAATGGAATCGTTATAAGCATCAGAAGCTTGAGACGACTCTTGGCTAAAATGAAGCTCTTTCGCCGCAAGCATTATTCAGATATTTTTGATGTGGCTATGTTTGTAATGGAACAGATTGAAGGATCGGGTCAGTTATATGGTTATAAACTTTTACATTTAAAATGCATCAAGAATGGTTTTGTTGTCAATCAGGAAACTATGAGATTCTTGGTTCAAATTGTTGACCAAGATGGCGTGAGAACAAGACAGAGAAACATGTTGCAAAGGAGAAACTACTTTGGCCGTGGTCCGGATTTTACATGGCACGTAGATTCGTACGATAAATTAAGCCATATGGGTTCTGCATAAATAGTTGCATAGATGGGTTCTCACGAAAAATTATATGGCTGGAAGTTTACACTTCAAATAATAATCCTAATTTGATCGCCAGATATTATGTGAACGCAGTAAAATGTCGACAAGGCTGCTCCAAAAGGTTACGATTAGATCGTGGAACAGAAAACAGTTCCATTACTCAAACGGAAATGTTCTTTAGATACGAAATTGATGATGACGACCTTATCAACTTGTCATATTTGGATCAAGCAACCATAATCAAAGGATTGAATCATGGTGGGGATATTGGATGAATACCTTCCAAAAACTTCATGATGAAGGAAATTTTACCTGTGACTTTGTAGACAAAAGTATTCTTCAAATTTGTTTTATGCAAACAATACAGGTATATAAATAAATAGGTTTTATGTATTTACCATGGAATCTGGATAGGTCCTTGCAGTTCACCATCGCACCATCGAGCATAGACTTCATTAGGGTTGATGACGATATCGATGAAGCGATCGTGCGACAATGCAATGACAATGGTGCGATAGCACAATGAAGCGATAGTAAATCAAGCTATGGCAATATCACTTCATCGTTATCACACCATCGCTTCATTATCATCGCATTATTGCGTCATCGCACAATCGACCTAAACCTTGTTAGTGTGATGATGCAAATGTTAATTACATTGCTATTTCCTGATTCCTTTGTATAGTAATAAAGCTTATATTAAAAACAACAATTATATTTATGCTAATTTATTTCTTAAATATGTGACTGATACATGCACGGTTAACCGGCCAATCAGTCGCAACAGGATGTGATTAACCGTTTAGTAATCGTGCAATCATGCAATATTAAGATTAAATACTGTTCGTTATCTCCATATCCTTCTATATACTTGTTTATGTACTCAGTGTATATTACAGGACGAAATTAATGAAGTAGTAGAAATCTGGAACACCCATCGTATACGCCCATATAGAAATCAAATAAGCCCAAGTGGACGGCCAAACATCATGTACAATCTTCCACATTTATATGGAACACAAAGCCATTTATGCAGAGTTACAGAGGAGCAGATAGCTGTTTGCGAAAGTGAATGTACTGCAAAAACCGATTTTCCATGTGATGAAACAGTATCTGAGTTGTGTTGTTTTCTTATGGAAGTAGGCGGTTATGACATGCACGTACCACAAGACACAAATGAAAAAGTACAGTTATACATTTTTCTACGAGATGCAGTACGACTCCAGCTACGGTTATAGAATCACGTACATGTGTCTGAGTACATGAATCGCAACTTTTCTTCATTTTTTTTTTTTGTAAATTTGTTGACCATATGAAACTTAAGAGATTACTGAAATTTCCAATCAAAAAACATTTATAAACTAGAGCATAGCGCGTTGCAAAGCAACGAGTAAACTTCCGTCATATTTGACCGGAAGTAACTTTCATTTTTTACAAAAATGAGTAATAATGCCCAAAAATAGTTTAAATCGTCTAAATCTATATGCAAAAATAAGCCAGTTTTTGCTACTTCCAGTTTGACCGGAAGTGATGACGACGGACGGAAAATTAATTTTTATGCTCCCAGTGAAAGATGTTACCCAAAAACAAAAATATGCGTTTTCCGACTTCTTCCGGTTTGGCCGGAAGTGACGTCGCTGGACGTGTTTTGACGACTTCAATAGATTGAACTTGACATTTTGAACAACTTCTTTGACATATTACACATTCTCAATACTTTTTGAGATATAAAGGGAAAACTTTCGACCCCTGTAGGCCCTTAATTTTAGAAGCCAGCCTTTTTTCGAGATATCATTTGAAAGATCTTGGAATTCTACACTTCTTTTGTTATACATGCTTTGACAAAATATTTCTAGGAAAAAAGTTATCGTTGAAAAGGTGTCAAAATTTTTGAAATTCTTGAAAGGACTATTTTCGGGCCATAGCGAGCGTCGGCGCTTCGTACTTCCAGTGAAAACGATATACTGAATTCACTTCTCCAAAGGTTGCTCTATCATCACTGAAAATTTCATTCTTCTATCTTCAACGGCTTTTAAGAACATTGGCGGACAAAGTGACCCTCTAAAAATGACTTCAGAACCGGAAGTGACGTCATCAAAATAAAAAAAATTATTTTTAGATTTTTTGATGTTCTATCAGACCTGAAAGTTTCATGAAAACCCATCGAGCCGTTTCCGAGAACTCGCGTGCACAAAATCTGTAAGAAAAAAATATAAAGAAAAATAGTGGAAAAACAATAAGGTCTTCCGCTGAAGACAGAAGACCTTAATTAATTGTTCGAAAAATTAGCCTAATATGAAACGAAGTTGTCATTGAAATAGAAGTTGATATCGGATTTGCTACTGTAAAGTTATGGTTTTATATTTAAATGATAAAATTCTTTGTAATATGTTTGTTAGTATGGGTATTATTTTCACAGCTGTTGCAGAGAAAATACAAAGAAAGACATTTTATTGTTTACATTTACATCTTTATAAAAAGAATTCAAAGTAAAATTAAATTAGTTTAATATTGTATTATAGATTAATGAATCATTCTATACATAACTGATGAAAAAAGTCATCGGTCAATTATGAAATTACGCATATGGCTTTCTTAGTGTGGTTTATGCACTGATTAATGGCAATGGTCTTCAAAAGAAACTAGAGATGGTGTGAACAATAAGCTCACTTGTAAATGATACACTCGCCTCCCATGTGGTAAGAATGACAAAGTCCATGTTTTGCTCTGTGAGACCCGAAATAAGTGTCAGATCAAAAAGTAAAATGGATATATGGCATATGCATAGGCGTGGGAAGCAAATCGAAAGTTGAGGGGCTGATTGAAAGTTGGGGATAGGGCCTAAACCTGCAGAAAAGGTAAACTCCAATTTTCAATGTACATGTATATATAATGTATATATTTGCAAAAAAGGGAGGATTTGTTGAAGTTATTAAAAAGAGGGTTTTACTTTAAGGTCAAGATCCGAAGGTCAAAGTTGATGGTATCCAATGAAAGGTCTTGCCACAAAAAATGCGTGTGTGAACTATAAAAGTCCTAGTATCTGACGGACGGACAGCTACATAGACTGACGGACAGACGAATGAGATTTAATGTCCCCTCGCTTTCCCGAAAGCAGGGAACAAGAATCTTTTTTGTCTCTGTCAGCTAGTTCCTGGATACTACACACAGTCGCAAGAAAGGTTCACGAAGTCGTGAAGTGAAGGAAGTGTGACATGATTAAAAAGTTAATTGGTTCCTGGAAACAAATGCTACGGTTCTTTATGGAACGCCGTCACTGCCTTATAGCAGAACACTACAATTGCATTGTGTCAACTTTCCATTACATTATGTCAACACATTGTGACATTTACTTACAGTATTGCGTTATGTCAACTTTCCATTACATTATGTCAACTCTTTATGACATTAACACCCACTACTATTGCGTTATGTCAACTTTCCATTACAGTATGTTAAGTCTTTATTGCATTAACTCGCACTTCAATTACATTGCGCCAATCTTCCATTGCATTATATCAGCTCTTTATGACATTAAGTCAAAACAATTTTACGTGGTGTAAAGATGTTATTATATAATTTAAACTCATTATTACATTATGTGCACTCTCTACTATTTGGTCTAAGTAGTTCATTACATGATGTGAATTTATCTTTAATTCAATATCAAGTCGCTATAACACGATGTCAGAATTTCATATATGATGTGAAAAAAATTGTCACATGTGGCGAATTCTTTACTAGGCCTATATTGTGTCATCAATATGCTACATGACGCCGGGAATCTATTACATGATGTCAATTTCCCCTAACTTTTTGACAAATCATTATGTTATGCCATTATATTTCCATTTCTAATTTTTTTCTCTGTGATAACTCTTTGAAAGTTAGGGGTAGTTTATTTCTTGATAATTCTGCCGGAATGTAAATTAGGCAGGTCGATAGGTCGGGAGCTAAGGAGGCCTAATACGGATACAATTCTCGTGCGCATTTGTCTCTGTGTCTGACGCTAAGGAGGCCAAATATGCATGTAAATCTCGTGCGGCTGCCTTTGTGTTTGACGTCTGTTGGCGAGGACTACTGAAATTGGCATGGAAGTCATCATGTGATTTAAATCTATTTATCTACATTTTTAAAGTCTAAATCTACAATTTTATTTCACAATGAAATGGAAATATAAGGAATCACTGTCTAGTTAGGAGGGTATGTCAGGGACATCAACAATAGTGGGAAACATGGGATAATTTAAGCATAACGGGCTTCGCCCGTTATGCAAATTATCCCATGTTTCCCACTATTGTTGATGCCCTGACATACCCTCCTAACTAGACAGTGATTCCTTAAGTATCTCTACACTGTGTCTAAAATGCTTAGCCTCTTGTCAGTATACACTTAACAAAACTTCTAAGTGTTCACTTTAATAAATGTTTTTATTTAAAAACTACTTTATAGAATGGTATGATATTTTCAAATTATTACAACAAATGAGTCTTCTCAACAATTTTAGAAAGAAAATTCAATATCACCGATGAAAACCAATGTTCCGTGACGAAGCTTAAAAACAATAAATCTGTACTTTTCGGAAGGTGTTTTGGGTCAAGTACAAAATAAGACGAAAATAGTCCCATCCACATAATCTGCAGTAAATCGGTTTTGTTATTATAATATTTTTGAAAGATCATAAATATTCATGTATGATTATATCAATTGTATTCTTATATAAATATATGTACAACACAATAAATGCAAATTACTTTTTAATGAATATTTTACAAGCACTTTGATTGAAATAATTTAGTATAATAAAAACCAAGAATAGATCTAAACTAACAACACAAACTTTAATTTTTTTTTTACAATTTGACAGGTCGACAGGTTGACAAGTCGACAGGTCTAAAAGTTGACAGGTCGACAGGTTGACAGGTCGACAGGACGACAGGTCGACAGGTAGACAGTTTTTTTTTTATAATTCAATGTATATTTATTTAGTTATATCACTGCAAGTATCATCTTAAGGGTGGGTGGGGGGTCACTCATATCATAAGATACATGTACATGTACATTGAATGCCTAAAAGTGTAATTTCCATTCTGTTTTCATATGCGCAATGTCTGATAACAGTAAGATGTATACATTTCCATTTGACAATCCAAACCTATGACGACATGTTGACATGTTGAATTACATATTTGAATAAACATGTCGACCTGTCGACCTGTCTACCTGTCGACCCGTCGACCTGTCGACCTGTCAACCAGTCGACCTGTCAACCTGTCGACCTGTCAACCCGTCGACCTGTCAACCTGTCGACCCGTCGACCTGTCAACCTGTCGACCCGTCAACCTGTCGACCTGTCGACCCTTCAACCCGTCGACCTGTCAACCTGTCGACCTGTCAACCTGTCTACCCGTCGACCTGTCAACCTGTCGACCTGTCAACCGTCAACCTGTCGACCTGTCTACATGTCTACCTGTCGACCTGTCAACCTGTTAAGCAAATATAGTAACATTTGTTTGTACAGATAATCTTTTAAATTTATTTATATGCAAGATTAAATATCTTGTTTTGTACATTTATAATCCATTTGATATAATAATTGGTTGACGATATAGAATGCAATAAAGAATGCAATCGGTTGGTATAATTCACCAACAATGGCTCTGAATATTAATTAAAATAGCATACATTTAATTCATATACAAAATATGCTAATTTATATTGTTTTGTACATTTATGAATATAAATAAATATGCAAAAATATATATTCTTACGAGGAAAAAAATGGAACTATTTTCGTCTTATAATGTACTTGAGCCGGTGTTTTTTGTAATAAGCATCTTTTTTTTTTATCATTATCAAATTTTATAAACTGTTTTCACTAAAAAACACAAAACATTGACAAAATGACCATTGAGCTAGAAGGTAGAGCCGTTGGAATGTTGATATCTGGACCAACTTTGTACCACGTTTTACTCACTTTTATTTTAGTGGTTAATTGTACTTGATATTACTTTTAAAAAATAAAAATTATCAAACAGTATCAAAGCCCATTTAAACACATTTTTCTACAGGCTGTGATCATTTTTCATCACTAATTTATCACAACTTGTAAGTTTTTGACAAAATTTAACCACACCGGAAGTGACCTTGATCTTCTTCCGAGGCGAAAATTTCGCGTCACACCAGGTTAAAAGAGTGTTAAAGTGTCCTGTAAAAATCTTAGAAACATGAAAACAAATTATTTCAATCGCAGGAAAATGATAAGAAATCGGTTCTCGTGGGAGTCTTATATCAGCTCAAGCAGTCTGAATTATCCTTAAAGCGGCGCACTTACGTGCTAAACACCCAAGGATATTGACCAAAAGGCATTTGTGTGACGATACACTGTCAAATTCTCGGATCTGAATCCCATTGAACACATTTGGGATTTTAAAAGAAATGTCAACCCCCCTTTTTTTTCCTCAGAATTTCAATGGTTTGGAAAGATCTATGCAGTACATGTAGGTGTGGCAGCAGATGGGTCAATCTCCTATTCAGGGGAACATGGTATCTAGCAATAAAGATTGTCTTGTAGTAATTAGAGCGAGTAGTAGGTCTTACTCAATCGAGATTTTTTTTTGTGTGAATTTTCATTTTGAGGGTACATCATTTCCTTGACACTTAGCCTAAAATTCTGACGAGATACTTACATGAAATTTACGCAACATCCAACCTAAATATGCATCATTAACCGAGAATTAAAGAAATTATTTATTGTTTGCATTTGTTCTTTAAATCTTCAAAATTTTGAGGTGAACACTTAGAAGTTTGGTTCAGTGTATTTTAGAATATTTCAACTCTTTAATATGTGACGTAAGGTTTAGGTTAAGCCTAAAAGTTCGTTTTGTGTTTTCAATATTACATGCACATATGTTAAATTTGCAAATGCTTTAAATTAAACGTATCAAATATTAAATTATACACAAGACTTAATTAATCCTTAATTAAATATCAGGTTAAATTAAAAATAGGATCATGTTCCCATGGAATCTTTATTGACGATTTGAAAAGTCCGGAACTTCTGATCTATCTACAAAACACTGTCCTAAGCTTTTTATCAGTCTTTAACCCTCCTGTAAAAAAAAAAAGTGTAAATACATCGTATTTCATACGTGCACTGGTGGGTCGGTTGGGAAAGGGAGGATCCCGCCCTCCCATCTTTAGTGACCAAAATATGCATGAAATTAATCAATTGATTTTACTTTGTAGGACATTGCATTAGTTTTACATAAAGTATAACTGAAATAAGTTGAAACGTTTTATTAAAAAAAATCTAAAGCCTGAGAGCTTTCGGGCTTTCACCCCCTGGTCCCAAACTTAGACACCATATCGTCCCCTATAGCTACTCTTTTCAAGTACCCAAGATCGCAACTGATATGAGCCCGTATTAATTTAAGTGAAATGTAGATTTTTGTAACAGAATTCTGGTCCTGGAATGGTTGAAAAATTACTAATTCCAGTGGACGTTGCATCGTTTTTGAAAGCTGGGGGAGGTTTGTCATCCAGAAAAAAATAAAGTACAAGAAAAAGCGAAAAAAAAAAAATCCAAACTCGAAAATCCTATTTCGGGTGAAAGGAGGGGGGGGGGG
>PRKT01000133.1:538390-552378 GCA_003671525.1 Saccostrea glomerata | reverse complement strand
AAAAGAAGAGACAATCAAATTAGTCTGAGTGTGTGCTTTTTGGGGGATATTGGAAATCTATTAGCGGATAATGGTAGAGATTTCAGTGATTTAGTAAAAAATTAGAGTAAATATCGATATTTACTCTTGTCATATTTGATTTTCCTTAAATCCCATCGCTCCAAAAGTTTTAAATGCTTCGAAAAATAAACAACAGCTCTGCACTACACATTGTTGATTAAATGCAATTATATTTTCCTTCCACCATAATATTTAACAAAAATATTTCCTATGTGATTTATTTAGTTCAGAGCCGTAGTTTACGTGACTTCAGCGCATGACAGTGGCCAGAACGAGAATTTTTTGTAAATCAAAAAAGAATGGTTGGTTATATCTATATTTCGATGCATGTGTAGTTAGGTTATTTGCAGGTACCCCTATTATTTTTTATGTTGTACGGGAGATAACTCTTTAACTCTTAGATAACTTTACCGGAATGGTAAATCGGGAACGCTTCGAATAATATGTGTGCCTGCTGTAATAAAAGTTGTCAACTACAACTCTCCTCTGTTCATTTTTAGGTAAGATTCATGTTTTTACATAAAGATGATTAAGTTTACTTTTGCATTATGTGTAAGAGGATTGTTGTCATTTGTTTACATTTGTATTTTGTATGCAAAACAGCTAGAATTTATGTATTTTACATTTCATGTGAAGCGCAGTCTAGTCACATGTTGGGATTTCCCGCCATTGTAAAATATATGTAAAACTGTCGATTATGATAATTAATTTGACATAATATTACCGTAAGAGTAGTTTTCCATAGTGTTCATGTGTAGAATAATGAATAAGATTGTTAAATGTTATTATTTCGACTGGCAGTATTATTTTTGACAATGCATAGATGATTATCCGGAATACCAAGATTCTGACCATTGTTGGTTTTAGTATTAGTGTGTGCATCAGATTTCCGGTTTGCGTTATGTAAACATTAGTATTTTCGTAACATGTTGCTGTAAGTAATGAAGTAAACGATAGTATTAGAAAGCCAGTATGCTATTATTTTGATAAATATGAATATTCCAGTTCACTTTAATATTCTAGTCAACGTTGTAATGTATATTCAGGAATTTTCTATTGTTTACCCCTAGACAAGTTAATATTGAGCCAATGTTTTGTAATGCTTACATATTATTGTTTGGAATAATATGTGGGCCTGCTGTAATAAAAGTTGTCAACTACAGCTCTCCTCTGTTCATTTTTAGGGATAACACATGGAAAACTTTTCAAGAGATGGAATTTAAGGAAAAATCAATTTTGAGTACAGGTTTGCATGCTAAAGATTAGACACTTTCGTTTTCCCATCAAATTAGGATCCGATTCGGCGTGGGGTTTAAAAAGTCGTGTCATGCCTGGTGTATTTATTATTTATAGAAATTCAGAAGCCTGTAGCAATACATATAGACATCCCTTCTTTCTATTTCAGGAATATTTTTCGTATTCATTGTACATGTATACATATAAGACAATAAAGTCCTGAATATTTCTTTTCGCTCTATCCATAAAAAAATATGAAATAGATCGATAACCTCAATACATGTACTCGTATAATAAATTGAAAGGCTTAAAATCTAAAGCATATTACCTTGAAGCTTTTTGTCGCCATGTTGTTTATGTTGTTAACTTGGTTTGTTTATTGTAAACATGCGGCCTTCAAAGGGAAATTCCAATTTAAAATTTTCTCACTGCCCTTTTTTAATGTTGAGTATTATTTTAAACGACCACCTTTTTATTTCTTCGTCATTATTTGAAAATTTCCAGGCTCTCGTAATAATAGGTATGTAAAATTACACATATCTATTCAAACTAAAACGAAAGTAGAACACTTTTCTACTATGGTGATGGGGTTCCCGATAGGGTAAACTGGTCTAATTGTGTTTAGATTATTTTACTAATTTGAAAATATAATACCTAGCCGTCCAAAACTAAAGGCACTTTACTTTTGACGTTTTCTTTTCATTGATGAAAATATTAACAACTTGTACGTCAAGAACGCATGCTTCCCAATAGTTTTATAAATGAACAGGTGTCATATTTATTCGCCTATCCACCTGTTCGCAAGAATCTCTTTTCCATATTTTCTTGCACAAGTACCAAGTTGGCCCTGTATCCCATTTGCCCTTTTGTGCATCAATTATATGTCAACATTATCACAATTTTACGATTTTATTCTTTTCATTTTGTGATTAACAAATACAATCTACTTTTGTAATTGTCCACCAATATAGACTGCAAAGTTTAGTTTCATCAAAGGCGTAATGGGTCAAAATTAGTGTTGTTCAACAGTACGATTTTTAGTTACATGTTTTCTTTCTTATCTTCGATTGAGTATCCGATTACTCGGATGATTAAAACGGTTAAAATAGTCTCATCCAAAGGACCGGTTTACACGTCCAACAGTAGGATTTAAACCCGAGAGGCATGGATTGATTCCTTACTTCGCAGCTACAGAGCAGACGCTCAAACCACATATACTTGTGGTCGTCAATCACCATTTTACACTGACTTTCGTTATGTTTTTAACTTGACTTTGCTGATAGCAAAGTCCTGGCTATAGGCATCATCATCGACTGTCTCACTATTTTGTATTGCTAAATGGACTTTATCTTTGATACTATCTCCATATGCTCCATATTATATATTATACTCTACTTTGATATTTTCCTGTCGGTAAAGATATAGCTTAAACTTGGTGTTGTACAGCGTCCGATGCACGGCAATTCTGTTCATTCAGAATACACTCGAAGTTTTTAAATTACAACGAGAAATGAATTCTAGCACAAGTGCTTTTATTAAGCAATGCCGATATCCGAAAGAAACTAATATGTAATGAAATAAAATAATGATCTCTTTCAGAAAATATTACAGTAAAGATTTATGGAGACGAACATACTCGATCTTTGTTTGCAAAAAAGTGTGAGTCTTTCTGTAAAATATCAAATCTTTGTGACCTATTTATTTATGTTTACTCTTAAGCTATGTTCAAGAGACAGAAGCACATTATACTTGACTTTCTCATAGACAATATGTACGTAGTTTTCGGCGATCAGGTCTGGATACCATAAACTGAAATTAGATTTCAGTCAAAATTTCGATTTTGAATAGTTTTTTCATATATAATATCAATATCATTCAAAATTTGTAGGATTGTATAATATATAGATTAAAACATGGTAAATATTTTGCCTTGATATCAAATTTATTTTAACAGTTAAAATGATTTGAAATTTTGACTAATTCAATTCTCAGTTCATGGTCTTTGGGCCAGGTCTCAACTGTTTGAATTCTGATGAGCGCCAATTATGTTCATTGATAAGCTGACCTGTATTTATGTTTTTGATTGATTGATTGTATATTGTTTAACGTCCCTCTCGAGAATTTTTCACTCATATGGAGACGTCACCGTATGCCGTTGAAGGGCATCAAATTTTGACCTTTACTCATCACTCATTGCCATTGAGCAGTGAGGGATCTTTATCGTGCCAACGCCTGCCGCTGACACGGGGCCTCGGTTTTTAAGGTCTCATCCGAAGGACTCGCAACTTTCACTTCAAAGTGCCGAGCGCATGGCGAAGGAACAGTTGCTACCCACTTTAACGACTAGGTCAGTCGCGGCCGAGATACAAACTCACGACCTCCCGATCACGGAGCGAGCGCTCTACCGACTGAGCTACCGTGAACGGTATATTTATGTTTTTGGACCAGGATAAATTCATAAAATTCACCCACTTTTCGAGTTCAAAGAAATTGCTTGTCAAACTACTAATTGATGTCATTGTCGTCATTGCAGCGATGCAAGGTGGGATAAGGTGCCAAGGAGGTACATGTATGAACATCTCGTGCCAACCAGTCCCAGGCCACCGGCGCGTGTTCTTAGCCATGATCGGGAAAAAACGAGAAAAACCCATAGATCACACAGTTTTAATACAATGGCCTAACGATATATGTAATGCCAACAAGAAGTTAAATGACCTGCTAGTCATAAGTATTTTTTCTTCTCATTGTTATAAAACAAATAAATTCTTCTTCACATGAAAGCAAAAAAAGTCAATTAGCTGGGTACAACACGTTTGAGAAGTCCAACAGAATTATTGAAGACTCATTTTAAAAAAAGTACAAAGATATATTGTGAATCAGAGATTCAAGCAGTATTCAAAAGGAATGTAAATCGCGATATTACCTATTTTGTAGCTTGTTCCTCCGTGATCGTCAATGTTTTATTTTTACCATATTCTTTTTTTTCTAATGTAGTTTTCTTTCGATGTCATCCCTCGACGTTGTCTTCGATACCTAAAGGAACGAGGTCACCAATCCTAGTGCTGGGGAGGAATGTTAGTACACAATTGCAAGGTAAAAGAGTTATGATTATGGTCTGCAAATTAAACCTTTCTGTGTCACCGGTTGGCAGAGGATGCTCAATATTTTGGAGGTCCATGTTCGCTCTGCTTCTGTTGTGTATTGTTTGATGGACTTTGGATCTTGAGTACTGTTCGTTATCTGCATATGTTTCATCTAACCATAGACAATACCGTTTAAAAACAATGGCTAACAATATATATAAATGTCAACTAGCATTTGACATACCTGGTAATTTAGGGTGTTTTTTTTTCTTCTCATTTTTATAATTTTAAATAACTTCTGCTTCACATAAAAGCAAAAACAAATTCTTATATCGGGGCATAATAAGTGTGAGAAGTCCAACAGAATTATCGAAAGCTTTATTTTCTAAAAAAAAAAAGAAAATACACACTCAGATATATCATGAATCAGAGATTTTAGCATAATACCAGAGTGATTTCCGATATTACTAAAACGCATTCCAAAATCAAAACAGAAAATCTTTTTTTCTGTTTTAAGCATTTTGCCCTTAGGTATTGACAAAACTCAACAAATAACACAGTTTACAAGATATTTATTGGAGTGAATATCAAAAGTTTAATGAACGCAAACCATCGTTCACATAGCTTGATTTTACGGAGTAAATTTCCTCCCAAAACTATCACTGAAACAGTTTTCTCTACCACATTACAATTTCAAAAAGGCAAAAATCTACAGGGTAAATTTCCTCTCAAAAATGACACTGATACAGTTAACATACAGTAGCCAATTCAAAACCAACTATCCTTGATATAACAAGATTTTACGGAGTAAATTTCCTCCCAAAGAATATCACTGATACAGTATTCACTACAACAATTACAATTTAGAAATAGCAAAAATCTACAGAGTAAATTTCCTCTCTAAATTCACATTGGTGCATTGTACATTCAGTATTTCAAAGCCAAAGCAACCATCGTTTACATAGCTAGATTTTACGGAGTAAATTTCCTCCCAAAGACTATCACTGAAACAGTTTTCATGATGCATCACATTACTAATTGAAGAAGGCAAAAATCTACAGGGTAAATTTCCTCTCAAAAATGACATTGATACAGTGTAATAGACAGCTACATTTTAGGGGGTAAATTTCCTCCCAAAGAATATCAGTGATACATGTACAGTGTTCACTACTAACATTACAGTTTGAAAAAAGCAAAAATTTACAGGGTAAATTTCCTCTCAAAATGACAATGATACAGTGTAATATACAGCTACATTTCAGGGGGTAAATTTCCTCCCAAAGAATGTCACTGATGCATTGTTAACTACTAATATTGCAGTTTGGTAATAACAAAAAATCTACAGAGTAAACTTCCTCTCTAAATTCACGTCGGTGCATTGTACATTCAGTATTTTAAAGCCAAAGCAACCATTGTTTAAACAGCTAGATTTTACGGAGTAAATTTCCTCCCAAAGACTATCACTGATATAGTGTTCACAACTACATTACAATTTGTAAATAGCAAAAATCTAGAGAGTAAATTTCCTCTCAAAATGACATTCATACAGTAACATACAGTAGTCAATTCAGAAGTGACTATCCTTTATATAACAAGACTTTACGGAGTAAATTTCCTCCCAAAGAATTTCACTGATACAGTGTTCACTACTAACATTACAGTTTGTTATTAACAAAAATATAGAGAGTAAATTTCCTCTCTAAATTCACGTCGGTGCTTTGTACATTCAGTATTTCAATGCCAAATCAACCATCGTTTACATAGATAGATTTTACGGAGTAAATTTCCTCCCAAAGACTATCACTGATACAGTGTTCACTACTAACATAACAGTTTAGTAACAACAAAAATCTACAGAGTAAATTTCCTCTCTAAATTCACGTCGGTGCATTGTGCATTCAGTATTTCAAAACCAAAGAAACCATCGTTTACATAGCTAGATTTTACGGAGTAAATTTCCTCCAAAAGAATATCACTGATACATTGTTTACCACTACATTTCAAAATAGAAAAAAAACTCTACAGAGTAAATTTCCTCTCAAAATGCACGTCAGTGCATTGTACATTCAGTATTTCAAAGCCAAAGCAACCATCGTTTACACAGCTAGATTTTACGGAGTAAATTTCCTCCCAAAGAGAATCACTGATATTGTGTTCACAACTACATAACAATTTGAAAATAGCATAATTCTATAGAGTAAATTTACTCTGAAAATGACATTCATACAGTAAACATACAGTAGTCAATTCAAAAGCAAATAGCCTTTATATAACAAAACTTTACAGGGTAAATTTCCTCCCAAAGAATTTCACTGATACAGAGTTCACTACTAACATTACAGTTTGGTAATAAAAATCGACAGAGTAAATTTCCTCTCTAAATTCACATTGGTGCAATGTACATTCATTGAAAGCCAAGGTAACCATAGTTTACATAGCTTGTAGATTTTACGGAGTAAATTTCCTCCCAAAGAATATCACTCATACAGTGTTTACTACTACAATTAAAATTTGAAATTAGCAAAAGAGTAAGTGTCCTATCAAAAATGACATTGATACAGTGTATATTGGGTCTTTTAGACAGCTTAAATTTACGGAGTAAATCCCCCCCCCCTAAGTATAGCACTGATACACATGTACAGTTTTCAACATATCTATAAAACGTTAACATTTTCAAGTTAACAAAATCTACAGAGTAAATTTCCTCTCAAAAATGACATTGGTGCATTATATATTCAGTATATGAAAGCCAAAGCAACCATCGTTTACATAGCTTTTTGATTTGACCATGTTTACGGAGTAAATTTCCTCCCAAAGAATATCAGTGATACAGTGCTACCTACTAACATTTACAGTTTGAAAATAGCAAAAGTCTGCAGGGTATATGTTTTCTCTAAATTGACATTGGTTCATTGCACATTCAGTATTTCAAAGCCAGAGCAACCATCTTTAACATACTAGATTTTACAGTCATTATTCGCAGTAAGAAAATAAACATTATATATAGAAAACAGCAGAACATCAGAGGGTTAATTTCCTCTTAAAATAAATTGATACAATATTCATTTTTACAGGAAAAAAACATACATGTTACATCTTATTGAAAAAAGACTTTCGAGGGGCATTTTTATCTCAATATACTAATGATGCAATACATTATTTTTTAATCTATAAATAAACAACATATAATCTATACAAACGCATACAGTTTTTTTTTACTGATTTCAAGCCGTATTCAACGAGTGGAGGGGGTTCAATGTGCATGCAGTAGCATGTTGACGTCACAAACAATATTCAAAGTACGTTGAAAACTGTATTGTCAAGTCTATATCCGAGAAGGAAAAAGGAGAAGGAGGCAAGTCCCTCTGTTGATTATTGTCGAACAATTTGATTTCAAACACATCCATCACATTTACTTTCTTTGACCGAAGCTCCACTTCTATGCTTTCCTTATGGCTTATGCAATTGAACACTTGCTGAATGCATTTCCAACATGTCCAAAAGAAATCTGGCCGCCATATTCTGAACAAATCCATAGTTGACCTATTGATAAAATTTTTAGACTCGTAAATCATCTCATCTAATTGTTGTTAAACTTTCAATTTTTCAAAACTCATGGGCATTTATTTCTTCAGGCATGCCGGATTACATGTTGTGCACCACAGTCGAGCAGTGGTGCTTGCACAATTTTTGTAAAATCGAAAAATAGTCTTTCCGATGGTTTTCCGTATGGAAATTTCATTTATCTAAAGAACACGTACATATACCCCAGTCTACACACACATTTAGATAAACTAAGACAAGATAAATTTTATTTGAGGATGATGTCAATTTTCTCATATAAAACCAAATCATATACTATTGCATTAATCACGATTTTGCATTCAGATTAGTTCAGACAGGACATATGCAATTAAGACACTAATTACTAACGCCTTGAATTTTAAAAGGGGAGTTCAGAGAGATAAATGAAAGCAACTACCTTGACCAAGGATCGAAATCCTTATGAACTGTAGATAAGGGTAGATTTCATTTGAAGACACTACCTTAATTACACTTATCGTAACATATACATAATTATATAATTGTAAATATACCTTTATTTTTCTATGTTTGGTCTTGGTTTCAATATTTCTCCATTCATCAGAAAACTGTCACTTTTATATCCAGTCGTCACTTAAACCACTCCTGTTATAATTGCGTTCACAGAATGTGGGGCAGTCTAACTTGGTTTTCTTTCCCTAACTTGCTTCGTGTTCTCTGTGTCTTTGAAGTAGATGAACCACTGGTCAGAATGCAAATATCCGATGCCGCCAATTTCAAAACTGCCATACACACAAATCATTATGTAGGATATGAAACGGGAAACGGTAAAATAAACTGTTTTAACACAGTACTTAAAAACAAATCCATCGTTTTCAAGATAAATGAATTAGGTTGTTGTGAGAGAAAATTGAGATGGTCTGCTTCTCATCATTTCACCATTTTCTTTTCCGCTGTATGAATCCCTGTTGTTACATTTGTTATCAACTCTTTGTATTGGATAGAGCTGCGGCCATGTCATAATAATCTGACCTAAATTAAGCTGTAATTTCAACATTTTCTCACCATCAAAATCTAAGCCTGTCAAAAGCACAAGTTGCCATACTATTATTTACAATTTGTTGATATTTAACATTATACTCTGCTGCGAGTGCATTAACATTATCTACTCGTGTCGTAGTATTTATTATGTTTTGTAAATATGCGGTTTCAAAGATCATGAAGATGTGAAAAAAATCACGGACAAATCACAATTATTCCTTTTCGATGATATATCTACACTAACACAATGAGATTAAAAAAGAGAAAAATAAGCTTTATTAAAAAAAAACAATAGAACTCCAATATTGTAAATGATTTGCTTTCTTTATGCCAGTGTCTTTAGATCCTATTGTAATTTATTATGTACAGATTATTGGATGTCAGACTGCAAAAATTGTGAAGAATGATAGTAAAAATATGAAATATATATTATTCTATGTAGCGTAATTACAGTTACACAATCTGTCTATTTCTTCTTTTTTAATCTAAACATGCCTTTTTTTTTTAACTTTTAACACTAATACTGTATAATTTGTATATTTACAAATTTAAAGAAATATACATATACATGTATGAAAAAAAATTTAACTACAGGGGAACTTGGATAAGGCCGAGATTGTCTTTTCTTTTACACTGGATGATATCGAATTTTTTTATTAAGTTGAATTCCCCAGTGTTTTAGCATTACTCTCTTTGAAATATTTAATAATTAAAAAATGCACAGATAGACTAAATTATTTTTGAGAAATTAAAAGAAAAAACTGTTTTTAGCAAAACTTTTCGACAACAGATCTTACATGTCTTGTCGAAAGGGTTTGGGAGAATTGCTATTATTAGGTACATGAAGTTGCCAAAATAAAAAAAAAGAAGACATTCTATCTTAGTTCAAAATATAGTGTCTACAAAATTACTTTCTTTATTCCATGTTATGCAAAACAATCCAATACAGTTAAGTACAAATGGTTATCAGATCTTCCACCCATTAATTCTCGATTAGGAGCAATATGTGCTCAGCATGTATTCTTTAGGTCTATGGAGGTATCACATTGCCCATCATGCAGAAGTCGATCGCCATTACTTTCAGTCACTCAATTAAATGAAAAAATACACTTTATTGCCTAGATATCAAGAAAAATTATGCTTAAATAAAAGAATGCATTTTTTTAAACTTTAAAAATGATGTACATATAACATGTATAAATTTGAATTTTTAAGTCCAGAACAAAATTTTATCAGTATTGCTTTTTCCTTATTAATTATTTTATTCTTGTTATATATTTTTAAAAGTTGTTTTTAGCAATATAGATAGATATCCTTTCTAAGAAAGGAAACATGCCAAGAAAACCTTAGCATCCTATCCGGAGAGCGAACTCAATAAAAGCCGAATTAACGTTAATCTGTGAAACTTCCCCGAGAAATCTTGGCGAGGCAATTAATGTCTTAAGTTAATTGGGTTTAAAACAAAAGTACAAAACTAATTATTAAGAAGCCTTTGCACCCATTCTTTTTTTTTCGGGGGGGGGGGGTCATATTAATCAAATACTGAAAAACGTAAATTAAAGAAAAAGAAAGTTATAATAATTATTAATTGTAGTAAACTAAATCGTTAGTAGAAATAAGCTGTCTTTCAATTTTTTATTTACGTATTTCCATATAATTTTATTTCCCTTATTAAACTGCCGTAAACTGTCTTGCCAGCGTTTGGGGAATATGGGTGATTTGCATCAATTACACTTTTATTGACTTCATCGGTGCGCGTCAATCGGACAAGATTTCTTTGCATGTAAATGTTAACTATTCATATTTTTGTAACATCCTGAAAAATAAACATTTTCAATAATGTATTAATTTATTACTGTCACATGAAATAATTATACATGCATATGCGATACATGTAGCAGTAGAGTATATGTAAAACATGTAAATAGTAAAATGGATAAACTTCAATGGATTTACATTATTGACAATTTCTCAGAGGTCAGCTTGCACTTTCAGGTTTGATAGATAATATATCTAGATGCTTACAAAATTTAACAATAACAGTCTTAGTAATTAAGATCAGATGTATAACACCCAATATACCATTATCGAATACAAGTCGTAAATAATAAATTACAGTTAGGAATAGAAAATACAGGCATATAAAAAGGAAGGCGATATATATTTTTTCTATTTAAATGATTTACATTATTTGAGTTTTTAAAATTAAAAGTTCAAAACAAGTTTTATCAGTATTGCTTTTGCGTTAGCTTTTTCTGAAGTCTATTTTTTCTCTTTTTTGACCTCATGGTGTTAGTGTTGATAGATCAACTAAAAAGAATAACAGTCCATAATTTTTATCACATCTTTGAAACCTCAATCTTGGTTACTGCTGCATGAGAAGATAATGTTTATGCAATTGCAGCAGAGTATTGAGTTTATGTTACATATCAACAAAATGTAAATAGGGCGACCTGTGATTTTGTCGGGCTTACATTTTGATGGTAAAAAATGTGAACTTACAGCTTGATTTAGGTCAGAATATTATGACATGGCCGCAGCTCTATCCAATACAAGGGGTTGATTACAAGTGTAACAGCGGGGATTCACGCACCGGAAAAGAAAATGATGAAATAAGAAACAGACCATCTCAATTTTCTCTCACAACAACCTATTGACGCTAATTCATTCATTTATCTTGGAAACAATGAATTTGTTTTCAAGTTCTGTGTGAAAACAGTTTATTTTTCCGTTTCCCGTTATTTACCCCACATGATGATTTGTGTGAAAGGCAGTTTTGAAATTGGCGGCATCGGATATTTGCATTGTGCCCAGTGGCTTATCCACTTCAAAGTCGCAGAGAACACGAAGCAAGTTAGAGAAAGAAAACCAAGTTAGACTGCCCCTCAATAAGTGATCGCAATTATTTCAGGAGTGGTTTAAGTGACGACTGGATATAAAAGTGACTGTTTTCTGATGAATGGAGAAATAACGAAACAAAGACCAAACATTGAATAATAAAGGTAAATTTAAAATTATATATGTATATGTTACGATAAGTGTAATTAAGGTAGTGTCTGGCATATTAATTCTTTCCTTATCTTCAGTTACATGAGGATTTCGATCCTTGGTCAAGGTGGTTGCTTTCTTTATTGTATGAAATGCTAAACACTTTAGCGATCATTTTATTTGTAGTAAAACTACCTGATTGTACATGTTATCATTTACCTCTCTGAATTCCCCTTTTGGCGTTAGTAATTAGTGTTTTAATTGCAAATGTACTGCCTGAACTAATCTGAATTCAAAATCGTGTTTAATGCAAAAGTATATGATCTGGATTTATATGAGAAAATTGACATCATCCTCAAATAAAATTTATCTTGTCTTAGTTTGTCTAAATGTGTGTGTAGACTGGGGGTATATATACCACTTGTATACGTGTTCTTTAGATGAATGAAATTTCCATACGAAAAACCAAAGGAAAGACTATTTTTCGATTTTACAAAAATTGTGCAAGCACCACTGCTCGACTGTGGTGCGCAACATGTAATCCGGCATGCCTGAAGAAATAAATGCCCATGGGTTTTGAAAAATTGAAAGTTTAAAAGTAATTATATGAGATGATTTACGAGTCTAAAAATTTTATCAATAGGTCAACTATGGATTTGTTCAAAATATGGCGGCCAGATTTCCTTTGGACATGCTGGAAATGCATTCAGCTAGTGTTCAATGGCATCAGCCATTAGGAAAGCATAGAATTGGAGATTCGGTCAAAGAAAGTAAATGTGATGGATGTGTTTGAAATCAAATTGTTCGACATTTTTTCCTTCTCGGATATAGACTGGACAATGCAATTTTCAACGTACTTTGAGATTTTTTGTGACGTCAACATGCTACTGCATGTGCATTGAACCCCCTCCGCTCGTTGAATACGGCTTGAAATCAGTCAAAAAAATGAATGCGTTTGTATAGGATTACATCATTAGTATATTGAGATAAAAATGTCCCTCGAAAGTCTTTTTTTCTATAACATGTAACATGTATGTTTCTTTCCTGTAAAAAGTGTATATTGTATCAATTTATTTTTAGAGGAAATTAACCCTCT
The DNA here is from genome assembly GCA_003671525.1 of Saccostrea glomerata. Taxonomy (NCBI): domain Eukaryota; kingdom Metazoa; phylum Mollusca; class Bivalvia; order Ostreida; family Ostreidae; genus Saccostrea; species Saccostrea glomerata. The sequence continues at coordinate 539,331 of PRKT01000133.1, read as the reverse complement.
GATGTTCTGCTGTTTTTTATATATAATGTTATTTTCTTACTGCGAATAATGACTGTAAAATCTAGTATGTTAATTATGGTTGCTTCGGCTTTGAAATACTGAATGTGCAATGAACCAATGTGAATTTAGAGAGGAAATTTACCCTGTAGATTTTTTCTATTTTCAAAATGTTTGTAGGTAGCACTGTATCACTGATATTCTTTTGGAGGAAATTTATTCCGTAAACATGATAAAATCAAATACTGTTCGGTTTCAAATACTGAATGTACAATGCACCAATGTCATTTTTGAGAGGAAATTTACTCTGTAGATTTTGTTAACTTGAAAATGTTAACGTTTTATAGATATGTTGAAAATTGTGTATGTGTATCAGTGCTATACTTGGGGGGGGGATTTACTCCGTAAAGTTAAGCTGTCTAAAAGACCCAATATACACTGTATCAATGTCATTTTTGATAGGACACTTACTCTTTTGCTAATTTCAAATTTTAATTGTAGTAAAAAACACTGTATGAGTGAAATTCTTTGGGAGGAAATTTACTCCGTAAAATCTACAAGCTATGTAAACGATGGTTGCGTTGGCTTTCAATGAATGTACATTGCACCAATGTGAATTTAGAGAGGAAATTTACTCTGTAGATTTTTATTACCAAACTGTAATGTTAGTAGTGAACACTGTATCAGTGAAATTCTTTGGGAGGAAATTTACCCCGTAAAGTTTTGTTATATAAAGGCTATTTGCTTTTGAATTGACTACTGTATGTTTACTGTATGAATGTCATTTTGAGAGTAAATTTACTCTCTAGATTTTTGCTATTTTCATATTGTAATGTAGTTGTGAACACTATATCAGTGATAGTCTTTGGGAGGAAATTTACTCCGTAAAATCTAGCTGTGTAAACGATGGTTGCTTTGGCTTTGAAATACTGAATGTACAATGC
>PRKT01000133.1:522170-537687 GCA_003671525.1 Saccostrea glomerata | reverse complement strand
TTTTTCAAATTGTAATGTGGTAGTGAAAACTGTTTCAGTGATAGTTTTTGGGAGGAAATTTACTCCGTAAAATCTAGCTATGTAAACGATGGTTCGCGTTCTTTAAACTTTTGATATTCACCAATAAATATCTTGTAAACTGTGTTATTTGTTGAGTTTTGTCAATACCTAAGGGCAAAATGCTTAAAACAGAAAAAAAGATTTTCTGTTTTAATTTTGGAATGCGTTCTAAGTATTTTTAGCTTGTTCTTCTGTGATCGCTAATGCTTTATTTTCCCCCATACTCTTTTTTAATGAAGTTTTCTTTCGATGTCATCCCTAGACGTTCTCTTCCATACCTAAAGGAACGAGGTTACCAATCCTGGTGCTTGGGGAGATATATATCAGTACACATTTAAAGTAATAAAGTTATAATTAAATCTCTCTGCTTGGTAGAGGATGCTCAATTCTATATGGCAGCTGATTCCACCTCTGATGTTTTGGAGGTCCGTGTTCGCTCTGCTCCTGCTGTGTATTGTTTGTTGGACTTTTGATCTTGACTACTGTTCGTTATCTGCATATGTTTCATCTAAAGAAAAAAATGTTTGATCGGAAAAAAATGATGAGAGGAAGTCATCTGTTTTTAGTCTTACAAAAATGATTATAAATTGTATGTTGTTTTTCATTCTGGTTAAAAACTTTTTCACTCATATATTAACACCAGTCAAAGACTTCAAATTCAGACCTTTGTTCGACACTAATGTTTAATTGAGAATTTCCGTAGTACATTCAATAACATCTTGCTTGATCAGACGCGGGTATTTTAATCTTAAGAAAGCGAATAAATCAGTTCTCGAGAATTAAAAAAAAAAAATAAAGAAAATGAAGTTTGATAATTTACCCAAAACAGATGATAAACGTAAACTTTTATTAACTATTGCAAAAAGATAAAAGAGTGTATAATGCCAATACGTGTATCACCACCACGGCATCACGTGGCTTCTATTAATAACGAAATGTTCCTTAATAAAAGTGTAACAGAACAACAATACCCCGGAGTTTAATCATATCTTTGAGTAAAAGAAAAATAGTCGAAAAACATCGATTTTGCATAAAAATGCTGCTAGAATCCTACTGTTTGGTCAGTAAAAAAATTTTCCAACACATTCGTACGAAACCTTATGGTTGTTCAAAATACATATGAACCGTATTTAGCTAGCCCGGAGAAAATTGAAAAAAAAAAAAAACGTATACGTTTATGTTCACAAGAGTATCTTGCCCGGGGCCAGTAAAAGCATGCTTAAATCGGTATTCTAGAAGCATTTTCCAAGTATTTTGAGGACAAAATTTTAGTCTTTACAAATATTATATTTTGAAATATCCAGCTTATTGTTGTTCTATTCATTTTATCACGAATGACAGAGGAAAACCGACTAGGATACGTATAGTTAACTTTCTTCGAATGAGAATATTCAATGTGATCGATGAAAATAAATTAACATGCCTGTTTAATTAACGGATTTCCTAATAAATTTCACATATTATTCACTATATTTACTTTTAACTCCATTTTATTTATCTTTGTACATGAAGTCTAAGCTAAATTCTCTTGATACGACATGATCAAATCCCAACTTACTTGATGTACACATACGAGGGTTGTCCCAAAAGTCATAGACAATATTTATATTTTTTTAAACATGCAACCAATACTTACAAAACTTTGCAAAGACATAATATATTCAGTGTTCTTTAAAATTGTGAATTTTAAAATACATATATTTCATATTAATAATATTAGGACGATTATATGAAGGCCGATAAGGCCTGTCGGCGCACAGACAAAATTCGGATTAATTTACGCATATAACTATTACATTTGCTTTTATTTCTTTAGAACTATGTAATACATTGAACTTATTTCTAAATCACTGAAAACAGAATAGAAATCTTAATATAATGTCAAAATTTCATATAAATATCATTAGAAGCAGACGATTGGTGTCATGATTTTCACAGCATCGTTGAAATTGAATATGATGAAAATGACGTCGTCAAACGCGTAGTCGGCGCACGGAAATATAATAAATTGTGTTAAATATGGTTAATATACATCAGAGACGAGAAAAAAGAGTACAAAAGTGACATTACACACCACATTTTAATAAATGTTATTTTTAAATTGCACGATATTCAATGTGAGTTTTTCTTCTGTACCGAAAATAGTTAATTACGGCATGTAAGAAGAAGAGTACTGTTGGATAAACGCAGACATTTGGGAACAATCTCTACCGCGAACGACGTCAAATAATTTGTATTCTCTGCTGTCTACAATGTAAGACGTTCTTTCGACTGAATTTCGACTGAAATATGGATCTGCTTAAAAAAAAAAAAAAACAAGTAAAAAACAAACGGACAGTAGTGAATTTAAATATGTCCCTTAATCAAGAGTGATCTATCACTTAAAAAATATTGAATGTAAATACCCGCGAGTGAAGCAGACAAAGAGATCATGACGTTATAAGAGACGTTATTTACGTTTGCTTTCGTGCGCCGGTGTAAACTTATATTCTTTAGTTTTTCATAATTTTCTTATAACATGTGATATCATCATGAAACTTGAAGTGCATGATCATAAAATGTTACTCTTTGATATGACAAGGAAAGAAATCTAATAAAGCAAAAAGAAACAAAACTGTTTTCCCTGTCTACGACTTTTCGGGACAACCCTCGTATAAAGTCATTGGTGGTAGATTTTAATCAAAACGAAAAAAAGAATAACAAAATAAAAACATTTTGTTTTTTGTTAATGTTTTCACGTTTCTTTTCATTTTCTAGAGTAAATTACCTCTCATTTTACCAGTATTACGAAAACCTGTTTTGAAATTGTCGTCATCTCGCCTACTATGACGTTATAATGTAACATTGCTTCAATTAAGGTAGAAATTCTGTATGATTCCTTATTACCCTGCGGAGATGTTCTAGCAGAATTTTATTATTTTGCTTAATTTGTTGTCTGTAAAACAATTTCTTTTAAAGAACTGGGTAGTTTGATTTTAAGCATATGAACAACAAATAAAAATATACATATAGGAAGTCTTTAATTAGTTTAATATCCTGATATTGCATAAAATTTTGAATACAATCAAGAATATTAAAATAAATTTACAAAATTACACGCATGATAAAACTTTTAAAATAATACAATTAATTTTTTTTTTTTACATTTTTAAAGTTTTGAAGAAAATATCACTCTTATTTTTTTATATTAATGAACCAAATTTTTTAAAACAAAAGGCCCTCAAACAAATGGGGAAAATTCAGATATTGGGGATTTCAGATAAATATAAGGGTAAGAGATATCTGTAAAGTTTAGAGCTAAAATAGGCATCACGAGATACAAGATGCTCAACCCCTTTCACTATTAATTGTGAATAACATTTTGTATAAATTGTATAATTAAAAAAAAATATTTAGAAATTTTGCTCAAGCTGGTAGACTAGATATGTACCAGTAGCTAAAAGTATTGATTTTTAACTGGTCAAGGAATTCAGAAAAGTCTAATCATTGACAAGAAACATATAATATCTGACGAACAATAAATTTTATTTATCTGAAATAACATTGAAATTTATATACCAATTAAAGTTTATGAGAAAATTGAAAATGTTAAAAAATTGCTATAATATCTAAAGAGTGTTGTTATATTTTAACTCTTTATCATGTGAATTTTCTTGCATTCTGTAAGAATGTATAAAATAGTAAAAATTGAAACTCTCATTGGAAAATTCTTAGCAACACATATTCACAATAACAAGTTAAGCCTGGTAATGAGGAAACAATCAATAAAATCAAATGCTAATATTTACATTCGCTGTGTTTTTCTACTAAGCTTACTATGAAATTGATTTGAAAAACATTTTCGTGTATACTCACGCGTAGAAATATACACGGAGAAACGTGCGTTAACGTGACTTCACAATGAGACTGCAGCGACGTTGGTAAAATGCAAAAATATAGGACAGCGAGAAATTCAAATATTGAGTATATTTTAGTTGCCTCCAAACAGGTAAAATGTAAATATAAGGAATGTTTTTCAGTTAGTGTGAATTATTGGTGTGTGAAACACACAGACTTGCACATAGGCATATTTTTCATGAAGCGCTAGCGTGACAAGTCTGTGTGATTCCCACACCAATAATTCACACAAAACTAAAAAACATTCCTTAAAAAAATCATGACAAGTTTGCAGAACATTAAATTGTTTCTTTTAATACATTTGTTTTTAAAATTCATAAAATACACATCTATGTACATTGTACAATGAGTCATTGATAGATTGTTCTAAAATTGAATTTTGTTGCGAATATTTTGTATTCTAAATACAATTTCATTTTTTTTTCATTATATAAGATATAATATACAAAAAAATATGAAGATAACGTACAATATTCAATGTAAACATCCAATAAGATAAGAGCAAACCAAACACGTGTCTTAGAAACATCAAAGTTTGGTGGGAGCAAGTGCCTCAGAAACATCAATTTATTTATTACATACGCTAAAATATACAATATGATTATGGAGATAACAATCAATATACAAGTTCAAACATCCAATAAATTATACAAGATTAATTGAATCATTCATTACTACGAGTGTGGGATAGTGAAATTCCTCCGAGGGGACAAGATTTACGGTCTAGGACGAGGCTAGACCATGAATCTTTTTTTTTCTCATCATTTATTTCCCAGACCTATAACAGTCAACAGCTGATAAGTTGGGCAACTGCCAGGGATGGGGCCCTGACTAAGCTCCCTCTATAACAATACATAATAATAATCCCTACAGCACCACGCAGGGTGCTTTATTATTTAAATACAAAGTCACACATAATTTTACATGGAATACTTATTATAAATCAAATAATGTACGTATATATACATATGGAATCAGTTTCGGTGAAAATGTGACAATAAAATGTAAATATATAACTATGAAAACATCATTGTATTATTATATAAATCTGCACTTAGGAAAACAGGTTACAGTTAATCAAAGTCTGTAAGAATATCTAATGTTAATTTTAAATTTCTGTTAAAGTTACTCTTATTATTTCTTAAGAGTTTAAAGATTGATTTGATTTCTTTCTTGAAGTCACTCAAGAGTGCTGAATTTGTAATATTTTTATTTTCATACTTAATGCTGTTTCTTGTTTTCCATATTTACCACTTGTATATATAAATCAAGGTGTTAATATATCAACGAACATTTTTTGGTTCTCCTGCGAATCCCAATAAAACAATACATACATCAACTTTGACTGGATTTACTACAGAGATTTTTAACATTATATTTTGTAAAAATTCTAAAAGTGGTTTGACATGTTTACATTCATAAAATAGATGTTTCTGACTCTCAATATTTGATTTACAGAAAAAACAATTACCATTTGAAAAACCCATTTTGCTTAATTTTTCTTCAGTGTATAAGATGTTATGCAAATATTTCATTGAAATTCTTGAATCTTTTGTTTTAACTAACTTCATAAATTAAGCCCCAAATCTTTTCCAATGTAATTTCAATTTGCATCAGTTTCTCCCATTTTTGTTGGGATTTTGGAGTGATATTTTTGTTTAATACTCTTTGTATATCTTTGAGTTTTATATCTTCAAAATTTATGAATTTGTTTGTTTTTCTTACAAATAAAAAATTATCACACATCACAAAAAATTATTTATTTCATTATCTATTTTATTTACAGTATTGCTCCCTTCTAGAATGTCAAGATAGGTTTTAGGTATAGCGGTTTTTATTTTACTGTATTCAAAAATCTAACTTCTTTTATCAAGAAGTTTTGAAAATATGTAAGCATTAGTCTTAAAAGTCTTAGTATCATTATCCCAAATATGTCCAATAGTTTGTAGACCACATTTAATAAAAGACTCTATATATAGGCTTTTGCCTCGAAATTGTATATCTATATTTCCAAAAATCTGACATTTCAAAACTTCATCTTTGCTTTCTGGTGGATCTTGGCCCCGAGGTGGAATTTCACTATTCCCAAACGAGTATGTAATGAATGATTATTTTTCTCGCATTATTTCCAAAATAACGGCCTATCAACGACGTCGCCATGATAGGGCTAAAAATTTAAAAATAATCTTTTAATTTTCCATCTAATCAAAAATCTTGATGCACCATCGGATAGAGCGTACCTGAAAATGGTTTTCATAGTGTAAACTGATAAAATAAAATTCAGTCCATGCAAATCAATGAGATAGATAAAAACTGTGAATAAAAAAAACTTATCTATCCGATACCGTTCACTTTCATTCTAAAAGAACCCTCCGCGATCTAAATATAGTGCCATATAAAAAATGAAAATACGACAATATTTTGTATGAAAATAAGTTTAACTTTATAAATTGAAGACAATAGTTTAAGGACAGATGATACAAACTAATTTTTTCTTTGAAAAAGATTAAATATCAAGTCACAAGTTCAGAAAAGTGGATGGTTCTTAGATCTTGTTCTCCTAAGAACTAGAATATGAAAAACACTTGGAAAATATCAGTAATATTTCAATGAAAAAACAAATATAGACAAATCACATTCAGTAAAAATTTACAGGTGAAAACAAATTTCAGAATATGTTATCTTAGTGCTAAAAGTGTAATATAAACTGAAGAAAAATATACCAAGCCAGGTGAATTTTATTTGGAAAAGCTAAATTGTAAAAATCAGCCTTTGTGATATTGCTAATTTTTTATCATTTTGTTCCTCCTCTTAAAATTCACCTGGCTTGGTATATTTTTCTAAAGTTTATATTACATTTATAGCACCATGGTAACATATTCTGAAATTTGTTTTCACCTGTAAACCTTTACTGAGTGTGATTTCTCTATATTCATTTTTTCATTGAAATATTACTAATAATTTCAAAGTCTTTTTCATATTCCAGTTCTTAAAAGAAAAAATTCTAAGAACCATCCACTTTTTTAAACTTGTGACATGATATTAAATCTTTTTCAAAGAAAAAAATTTGTTTGTATCATCTGTCCTTAAGCACATGTAATATTTCTAACATTTTTACGATTTCCTTATATAAAGACTGAATGTTTACGTTTCGTTCGCGGCGTAGTAATACACAGTGTGAGACGGAAAAAATCTAACACTGCTGTCTTACACCGGACGAGTCAATCTTACACTGGTGATTATGCGAGAAAAGAGTAAAGCAATCACGTGTCTCAGAAACATCCAATAAACTATACAAGATAAGAGCAGAGCAAACAGGTGCCTCAGAGACATCAGAGATGTGTGGGAAAAGGTGCCTTGGAGAATTAACATTTTTGTTTTTTCAATATGTGACCACCCAAAGGCAAACAGATACACAGAGAGATAAATGTGCTATTCTCTTAAATGTTCATCGTGTGTTGTTCATAACAACAGTATCGGTTTTTAGACTGCAAAAAGAAAATAAGAAAACAAAACACAAAAAAATCCACTAAAACAAATGTACAGCAGAAAAAGTAACGAGTTGAAGTCATCGTCTGATATAGTAACTGTGAGTTGAAGTCATTGTCTGATGGTGATGTGAAATCTTTGTTGGTAAAAACGTGACATGACGCTATCACTCTCTCAGTCTTGGTGTTTCAGTTCCATTATTTCTTGTTCAAGGCTTCCCTCACTAAGTCGTAGTATTGCCTGTAAAATAGTATTGACGTAGAGTTTTGCTTCCAGCAAACTTTTCTGTGTTCGGTTTTATAAAGATAAATGTAGTAAATGACAAGAAAATTCGTAGATATATATGTCTTTTCTACATAGATGAAATAATGAGGCCGTTAAAATATTCTATTTTTTATGAATGAAAACAGAAAAGAAAATTATGTTAACTTAATAAATCAATAAATCTTTAACAAGAAGGTGCTATTTGCAAGCCTTCTATCCTATAAATCGATATAAAAGAAGTTCTCTTTTGTATTAAGCAAAATATGTAGTCACTAAGTACTCACTAGGTGATAATCTCTGCAATGCCGTACAGGAATAACTTGATAACTTTTTTTTATATGATTTAAAATAAAATATATAAATAGTGCGAACACCTTTAACAAAAATTGCTTTTTCTTTCTTCGCCTTTGACTTACAATTGTTACATGTCAATATACTGTAAATCACTTTTTGTTCGCGAGAACTTTATTTTCGCGTAATTACGCGAGACAGTGTGCTCGCGAAAATTTAATTCTCGCGTATAATAGTATTCCTTAAGATTATGTAGAGCAATAACCACAATTCGCGAACATTTTGTCTCGCTAATCAAGTGTCAATGACTATCTCGCGAAAATAAGGTGTCGCGAAATTTAAGTGATCTACAGTAGATTTATTAATATGTCACCTGACTTAAATCTCTCCACTTTCCACGACAGTCCTCTTTCTCCATGACACTGGTTGTCGGAGTTTTATGTTCAGCCTCGTTCCTATAAACCCTGATCCTCTCTACGTCATCAGTTGGAGATTTCTGCCCCGGGTCCGGTATCTTCCCCCAGCCTTTGGTCGGAGAAGGAAGGTTTGGTCCGAAGTTTCTCAACAGTCTGTACATGATGGTCACATCAAATGCAGAAGATGTTGGAATCGATTTATCAACTTTATGAATAAATGAGAAGAATGAAATAATATTAATTGAATGTCTGAAATGTTTAGAAAGAAAACATGTTCACAATGTTCTTTAGGGGAAAACAAGTTGGTAGGAAAAGGAAATCACATTTTTAGATTTTATTTTATCATTTTATCTAACAAAAGTAAATAGATAAATAAGATTTAAGTAAATCTCAGTCACTAAGAGCTAAATTATAATTTTTTTTCTAATGTAGCTTGTGACACGAGCTTTGATTGGTTACAAAGTTGGGTGTAAATATCCGTGCACCCGACGACTTGAGCAGGGTCTCAATAAAACATGACGTCCCAATGCAGACATTCTTTGTAATAAAAACCAAATAACACGATGTCACGAAGCATTGTAGTACGTAGTTATCTAATCTATAGATTGAGACACATTCTGATGTTTACAACGCATTTTATGGGTACAAAGGAAATAAATTCGTTATCCAGGTTCAATCAAGGGTGTATGGGGATTGACCCCGGGTTGTATTTCATACACCCTTCGGCCTCTGGGTGAATCTCCGTGCACCCTTGATCGAAACTGGATAACTAATATTTTGATATACTACGTTTTGATACTTTCATTTTAAATGTTGTAATTGTAGTCCTGTGTATTAAAATCATGCCCTATTTCAATTAATTTATTTAAATCGATTTTTTTTAGATTTAATTATTTTTAAAGATATTTGTATTTAATAAAAAAAATTTGCAAATAGAAAATGTAATAAGTTGTATGAGGTCATTTTTGTATGGTTGAAATTAAATACTTACAATATATATGAAAATAATACAAAAAAGAATGTTACTTTTAGTTGAAGTTATCCCTTTTATTCAAGAAAGATGTTTGATTATTTTCACAGTAGATGTTAAAATCTGGCTTTGTAATGGAGAAAATAGTGAGTACGACTCACAAATGACAGACAGAAGCACAAACCCTGATTAAAAATATTAACATACTGAACAAAATTGAGAAAAAATGAGCACGATAAAAAATTAAATTCCGGAATACCTGGAAAGAGTAGATCACATTGGTCTTTATTGAATTGTCTACGCAAGTTATTTTTCTCCTTCTGAAGTAACATAAATAGCTCTGCCGGAGGGAAGACTTTGTCAAAGTATCTCTGTAGAGCTTCTCTGCCGAGTTTTGTGAGTTTTTCAAAACAATGAAATCTGTACATTCTCATTTCAGGTTCAGGAAGATTCCTACAAGCTCCTTTTTCAACAAGAGCGTCTGGGTCTGAAGTAGAAAAGAAATACATATAATTCCATTAAAAATAAACTTCAAGGTCATTTATCAATTCAGAGGCAAGTACGTGTACTATAAATACTGTTCCGATGAAAAAAAAAATTACCTGTTGACTCCGCAAGTACATCCTAAAAAAATGAAACAAACGTGAGAATGATATTAAATATATCAGTAGTAAATCATTAATTTTCAAAAAAAAAAACACACTTCATATACATATAAGAATGTAAAGAAAATTTTAGAAATATGTTTTGAAAGATTCAGTTTGATTATTTGTATGGTAATATTCACATAATTATGTACCGACCAACATTTACCTGGACTGCAAAATGAATGCATGAAATGGATTTATTTAAAATGTCAGATTTTTTTAATTTGATACATTTTGTGGAACAATCATTTTATTGTACATTGAAATATTTGGGTGAGAAAATTTATATCATATTCACAGTGAATAGCCAAGATGTTTATTAAATGGGTATTAACTGATCAATTATTGAGTCATGTAACAGTATGCTTAAATTACCCTAGTGCGATGAAATGAAACAACATGAGCTGGTATATGAATTTGTGTTAAAATCAGGGAATTAAGAAAAAAAGCATTAAACAAAACACCATTTCTTTATTTTTAAAAGTCTATTATTCTTCTTCCAGATTTTAAGAATTTTCAAGTAATACGGCTTGACAAAAAAGAAAAATGACTTAAAATTTCAAAATTCAATTTATATTAAATTCTCATTTACCAATTGCAAATTCAAGTGAAATATATTCTATTTGATGCAAGGTATTCAGCAAGTAATTGTGTGCATGTTTAAGTGATATTATTTAAATATACTTTAAATCTCAGTCATGATTACCAGATTCCAGAAAAATAGTAGATTTGATTCACGCAGCATGTGGCCGTTATTCAGTTCATGTCTTGGACACAGCATAGTACCCTTCTTTAACAACTCTTCTTCGTCAACAAAACAATCATCTTGTTCGTGAAATACTTCCTGCTTTGAGCATTGGAACCCAACAGCGAACATGTCGATTTTTTTGTGAAAATTCCAGAGCAAATCATTCAATAAATGTGTGATAATGTTACGAACTTCCAGAGCAACTGTTTTGGTAACCGGTGTATTTGTAGGTTGAAAAACCTGAAGTTGAATGGAGGAGGGATTCACGGCCAAAGCTACCGCATGCTGCTTATACGCAAAACAAGCAACATTTTTGTAGAGGCAAAGTCCATTGTCTTGTAAAACTCTCCATTCTCTGTTGGTTCTTGTCAAGCAGGAAACGATCAGACGGAAGTAGAAAAAATATGGCAAAAATTCAAATCGAAAGACCAAAACAGGCGTTTTGTATTCCAGAGAGTGGAAATAGTTTTCCTCAGCACGTCCAAATGTGCGCTTATTTGTACACGGAATATAATGAGCAACTGTACCAACAGCAATTAAACCAAGACGTTCCATATATTGGAGAAGATGTTCTTTGCACTGGTATCTATTCCAGAAATTCAATTCAAAGTTTCTCAATCTCCATATGTTGGTCAAAAGTGTGTCCAAGATATGCCCACTCGTGTAAAAATCCAACCACTCACGTCTGTTTTCTGCAATATCCCTGACGTGGTTCGGGTCTGTAATTATGTTTTTGAAGGAATCAATGAACCACTGGATATCAAGGATAACTGTATCAGACAGAGCTTCCTCATTGAAGTAAAGGATGACCCCAGTGTCATGGTAAAATTTCAGGACGTCTCCCATTTGGGCACTTTTAACTTCATTTTCACCGTAGCACTTTTTGGATAATTCCTTGAATGATATCATTTTTGACCTTCCTTTTCTCAATTCTCGAAAAACAACCTCACATAAAGCCCAGTCGGTGGGGATGCTTTCTTTCCATTTTTCCTCTCTTGCAATTTCAATAATACACTTTTCTAAGTCAGACAGTGTATCATAAAAAGGTGTATCATCTTCATGGAAACCAAGAACAAAGCATCTCTTCCGGTCCAAGTGCCCCTTCAAATGTTTGTTGAACTGCAGGTGGTCCAGTATTTTGTTGTAGAACGTATCAGAATTCTGCAGAAGACAACTAAATTTTATACATGTAATATTTTTTTTTACGAGAAAGAACTTTATACGCAAGATTTGTTTCTTTTTTAAAATAGTTTTTGTAATTTTATATAGTAATGAATTATTTGTTTGTGATTGAATGGAAGGCATGATTTCAAATAACATTTAAAAATATTTTCAAGAATACCTGGCCTTTGACTTTTTCAAAATGAGTTCCTACGATGACAACTGGAGCATTACTTTCACAATAGGTGTGGACAGACTTCAGCCAAAATAGGATGTACTCTGTGTAAAATAAGGTTTATGAAATTATGTTTAGATTCCAACTCTTTTTCGGTGTTTACTCCCTGAATGTCAAATGTGCATCTTCGCTAGCCAAGGGTTTCTGATACGCCCCTCTCCTCATAAACCCTTGGCATACGGTGAAGTCAAAATACGGAATTGTTTTCCGTTACTTGATCTCAAATCTATCAGGTACGCACAGATTGCGTCATCGCCAGAAATAAAGACACGTGTTAAAAAAAATTAAATCAAAGTTTTTTTTTCAAAATAATTAGGAAGCAATAATTGAGTTATGTTTATTCATTATTTATAGAACAAATCTGAAGCTTCAATATAGATTCTTAATCACATATTTAGAAGATATTGGATGACACCATGGCTATTCGTAGAATTAAATGTTATTTTACGGATCGTTGTTTACTTGCGTTATTCATTTCCGAGATTAAAGAGTGAAGATGTATCCCGAATGCAAATATCGTCATTTACAAAAAACAATCGCTGATTGGTGGACCTGGGTGTACTGAAATCCAATCAGAACTCTGGAAAAAAATCCTGATTTCTATGAACACCGTAGGCCAAGGGTTTATGAGGAGAGCAGCGTATCAGAAACCCTTGGCTAGCAAAAATGGTCAAATGTGCCGATCTCTCGATTTTATAAAAAATGTAAATTTTGACAATTGAAGGGCAAATGGCTCATATGCAGGTGAATATGTCACTGACCATCTAACCATGTTAAATATTTTCAAATACATTTGATTTTTTGGTAATTAAACATAGCTGTGAGGCATTTTTTGTTGACATGATCAATGCTCAAAGTATGATTTCTAATGCTCAAAGTATGGTATCTAACCATGACGTCAACGGGCAAGACTACGAAAACTAATAAATAATACTTCAGGTAGTTTTTATCTATAAAATACCATTTTAACTTAAATTTACCTTTTTTATTACGTGTACATTGTTTTTTTATGCCGATGACATAAACGACAAAAAAGCTTTGTCCACAGGTTCAGCAAACTAAATATTGTAATGAATTGTCAGCGTTTCTTGTGTGGAATGATTACCTTGGGGTTTTCACGATTGTTTTCTTTGATACACAAGGGGGGTAAGGTAGTGTAGGAGTTTTATCTACAAGGACCTGTAGCGTCAATCGGTAAGAAAATTATCCCATGTTTTCAAAGACGTTAATGAACTGGCACTTTATATTGATCAGATAGACGTTTAATTAAGGTTTAGAATTACTTCATTTTATCGGCCTTGAAAAAAGATATGTTTTTAATAGAACTTTAATCAGTATAGCCGAATGAAAGTAAATTAAGTCATTATTAAGCTTTTAATAATAGGTAACAATATATATAAAACAGGTAGATTCACCAAATGTTATTCACATTACATGTTGTAAAATTTTGTTTAATGATGGCCAAAAATTTGCTGCCTATAAAATACTCATTTGTCTTTTTATGTAGCACATAAAAACATGGAAGTAAGCGCTTTGAATTTTCTTTAATTCCAAGCGATAAGTTAAACAAGAGTGCTCACCTGAGCACTGTGGCTAAGAAAAAGTAGAATTGGTTTATTGTTGAAATGTTTAAATCGAAAGTAGTCCCATGACCAATCATGGCTTTGTTATTTTGTGAAGATGATTTTTAAAGAATTTTCCTATAATATATGTCTATGTAAAACTTTGATCGGACATTGTGGCCCCGCCCTACCCCCTAGGGTCATGATTTGAACAAACTTGAATCTACACTACCTGTAATGGAGGATGCTTCCATATAAATATGATCAATTATGGCTTTGCTATTCTTAAGAAGAAGATTTTTAAAGAATTACCCTATATATTTCTATGTAAAGCTTTGGTCGGCAATTGTGGCAGACGGACAGACAGAAAGACAGACAGACGGACGCCAGACAAAATGTGATCAGAAAAGCTCACTTGAGCCTTCGGCTCAGGTGAGCTAAAATGTCTAAGTCGTATTCGTAATTGATATGTTCAGAAATACGTTTAAAATTCTAATTGTCAATTCACATTAGATATAAAAAAAAGTTCTTGGGAATTGAAAGTAACGAAAAGAATTGGTTTTATGAATTGACTTATTTCAAAAATTACTCAGTATATTGTTATTAAAGCAAGAAAAGACCAACCGGTAACACATAGAAAGGAAAATTTAAAATACTTCATAACACAATTGTCCCTAATTTATGTAGCAATTTCTAATTCTGACCTGTATATAATGAGCATTAGCGTTTATTTACGAAGAAGTAGAATCATATGTAACACTAGGATTTCTTTTAATCTTGTTTATGGTCAACATTTGCCAATTGTATGGTCGATACAATGACTCAATGATGATATTGTGTCGAAGATGGACTTGTGTCTTCCATACTTATTCAAACTACATGTAACTGTTTAGCAATTATTTTCATACTGGATTGTGTACGGTTTTTTTTTTCATTTTCCCGATATTGACAAGGTATACAGTGTATGCAGTAGATGTAAACAGTCGTCCGGTTATGCTCACTTACCTGAGGCACCTAGCTCCGGGATCATGAAACAGACTTAGATTTAAGTCAAAATTTCAATTATCTATAAAATCTTTAAAACTTGTTAAAGGAAACTCATAATTTGCATACAACAGCAGACTGATGATACAAAATCGCAGGGCATTTTCATTTTGGGTTGCTTGACCTCTATAAAAATTCAGCATCTAAGGCATTTTTTTGACTTAAGCTTAAGATGCTTCATGATCCCGGGGCCTGATCACACCCCGGCTTTAAGAGGTCCGTGTTTCCTCCTCTCACAATTTGTAGTGTTAAATCATACTTTGAGCATTGATCATGTCAACAAAAAAGGCCTCACAGCTATGTTTAATTACCAAAAAATCAAATGTATTTGAAAATATTTAACGACCGAAGCAACAGAAGTCTTAGTTTATCTTTAGTTATATCCCATTTGGATTATTGCAATGTGATTCTGTATGGTATATCGCAAGGAGAAATCATCAAAATGCAAAGAATTCAAAATATGTGCGCAAAACTAGTTTTAAACCGCAAAAAATATGACAGTTCTAAGAAAGCCCTTTCTGATCTTCATTGGCTACCAATCAAATGCAGAATATCTTTTAAAATTCTAACATTCATGTACAATTGTTCTGTTGGCCAAGCACCGGAGTATTTAAAAGAACTGTTAACGAAAAAAACATCAAATGTCAATTTACGCTCTTCAAGAAATTCTGAAAGTCATTATAATGTTCCATTTAATAAGAGAAAAACCTTTAGTGACAGAAGTTTTAGTACC
>PRKT01000133.1:505584-520992 GCA_003671525.1 Saccostrea glomerata | reverse complement strand
TGTATTGTGTTTATATACTAAGTGCAGAACATGCATATTAATAAAATGAAAACGGTCACTTATTGGTCAGCATTAAATTACATTAGGTCACCTCGTCGGAAACACGTGTAACTACAGAAATAAAATGTCACATGATCTCTCAGAACATTCACACTAGACACAAAACGCAAACAAATGCAGCAATCGTGTTTAAATGGCAGTGCGCTAATTATTTTAACTAGAGCATTTTAACTAGAGCAAAGCTCGATGCAAAGCAACGATTAGGTCTTCCGTCCTGTTTGACCGGAAGTAGCTTTCATTTTTTACAAAAATTAGATATAACGCCCAAAAATGCATTGAATCCTTTAAAGCTATGTTAATTAATGCAAAAATAAGTTATATTTTGCTTATACCGGTTTGACCGGAAGTGACGACGTCGCATTGAAATTAATTTTTAAGCTCACAGAGACATATGTTATCCAGAAACTTGTCAAATACGGCAAAAATGCGCATTTTTTCGACTACTTTGGCCGGTGGTGACGGCACTGGACGTATTTTGACGACTCCATTATATTAAGCTTGACATTTTTAACAACTTTGCTTATTTTATGTATAACAAATTCTTAATACTTTTTGAGATATCTGGAAAAAAATTTTGGCCCCTCTAGATCCCTAAATTTAGGGGTCAGCCCTTTTTCTGACATATCATTTGAAAGATCTTTTTATTCTGTACAAAGAGCTTGAGTCAGAAAGTACACAAATTCGCCTGTTTTCAAAATAGGACAATTTTGCCCCTGGATATATCTAAAGACTATATATTTTTTCAAAACAACTTTCTTTTTTCAATATCTCTTTCATATTTTCTGTAAGAGGTCTTCAAAATATCATATATATATATGGCCAATTTTCGTACATTTTACGGAACGACATAGTGACGTTGTGAATTTTACACTTCTGAGTTCTCATAGATAAAGTGGTAAACATTTATTAATTGATGTGAATTTGACAAAAACGTGTTTAACAATATATTACAGATAGTACTTTAATATTTTGTTAATAAAAGATAACTTAATTTGAAATTATAACGTCAGGGATAAACAAGCTTAGGTACATGTACAAGTGAAAATGACAGCGTGTCCGTTTAGCGCCTGTATGTTTATCGCGGTACACGTAAATAATTAAATACATTGTAACGTTTTATTATGGACATTGATAATGTTTTAAAATAATAAATTTATTAATAATTTACACAAACTTTATGGATTTGATATTTTAATCAACCTGCATATGTAAAGCCAAGTCCAGGAACGTGGCAACCGGGGGGGGATTAAATGTTAAAGTCAAAAATTTTTTTTGAAAGATACAAAATTAAGTAAAGAAATATAGTTAATACATATAAATTAAAGCTTTCCATAAAATTCGGAACGCGGAGAACACCTCGTTTCATCTAATAATACGATTTTATCTTCTCTGTAATGTGTTATTTAAATCTTTTTTATTTTCTTCCGAGTCGGAGAAAATTCCGAGAATCCAAATTAAATTGTGATATCTTTATAACACAATTGACTTAGATTTTGTAATTTACGGAAAAGTTCTATCTTTATATAAGTAATGACAGTCAGGGGCATAACTTAAACAAGTTATAAAAAAAATAACTTAAATAAGTTATTTTTCATTATTTCACACAAATAAATTTTTTTTAAAAATAACTTAAATAAGTTATTTTTATATCCTACTTGGACATTGATTTCTTGGATATTTCATGTTTCCTGCCAATTTGCATTGCATTTTGGGATTCCATTATGTAATACTAGATAGAGTTCACCGACTCCAATGGGGAATTGGTGAGGAGGTGGAGATAAACAGCATTTTAATCCTTATTTTGTGGTTTTATCCATATGGTGTATATGTACAACTTTTATCATTAAATAAAAAAAAATCCAGACTTTTCCCAAGACTTTTGACACTTTTCCTGCATTGAGCAAGGTTTATATTTAGTCAAACATTTGTTTTTGTCTTGGTGCACGAGCAAAATCCTTTGGTGCACGGGGTGTGAAGTTAGGGAGGAATGACACAAAATAACTTAAATAAGTTATTTATTTATTGAAGCTATTTTGGAAAAATAACGTGTTTGAGTTATTAAGGTTGGGAAAAAGTAGGTCATAGCAAAGAGAAGTAACTCATTGAGACAAAAAAATAACTCATTTGAGTTATTTTTGAAAATAACTTGTTTAAGTTATGCCCCTGACTGATACAAATAATAAGTTCTTATAATTTTAGTCTAATAATTTTCATTGTACATACGCCATATATGACTTTAAAATAAAAATAGGTTCCAGAACACGTAGAGAACACGTGCTGCGTTTCATGTTTATTCCTCAAATGTAAGACAGTCCCGGTGTTCCATACACATTCACCAACAAAGAAAGAGGTACCGCGTGATATTATACGGATGGACTTGTGAAGATATTCTTTTTGTCAAAGTAATCATCCTTATGTTTTAGCAAAATGTTATCACAATCATCAATTCAAAGTTTTTAGAAAAAAAAAATAAATGGATTTATTATCAAATAATCAATACAGTGTGTTTATTAACAATCACAAGACAGGTTTATGAAGTTTCATTTTCCCTGTCATCTTTCTGCTTTTCAGCATTTTCAACTACCGGGTATTTTCGACAATTGTGCATTTTCGAGCAATACATATACTTCGTTGAACGAATACTTCCGAGAGCAGCATTAGCAAACTTCTAATGCAAGAACGCCGCGTAATCAGAGGCAGATACAGGGCCGATGCTTCGGGTGTGTGTACCCCTCCCCCCTTTCGAATGTTTAAAACAAAATTAACAATATTAAAAACACATTACATGTATTAAAATCAGGTTTCCTTATTTTTTTTGTGTGTGTGGGTGTGTGTGTTTGTGAATTAAACCCTATATAGCTATAGGGCAGGGTGTCCTGATTTTTTTTATCTTGAATTATTCATTACATCCCGATCTATCGAAATATCACAATTTTATTTGGGATAGGCCTGCCCTGAATAACTTCTAGGACAAAAATATTTTCTAAATGTCACTTTTTTCGGGAAATTGTTCTCTCTTCCTCCTTTTTGAGATTTTTCTGATAATAAATTGATAAATTCATTATTTATGTAAAGGTCGGCTAAATATTACAGTATTCCTATTACATATTATGTTGGGTTTTTTTTAACAGGATGCATATTTTGTTTGTCAGTAATAGACACCCCCAACCCTAAAGCATACACATGGAAAACGAGGCCACAGACTTGGGCTGAGATATTTAAAAATCACGATTTGATGAATATATTATTGGGCCATTTACTAAGAATATTGAAATATTAGTGCCCCCTCCTTCACTCTCGCGCGCGCTCTCTGAAACATTCTGTCTTCCTTTTGATATTCAGACAAAATTAAAAATATCAATGTCCGAGCAAAATATAATCATAAAAAGATTCAGTAAACATATACATCTGACCTGTATTTAGCTATGTTATTGTAGACTTTTACAAGTTCATCGCTCACGATCTACCCGATGCGTGATAATGATTATGTAAGACACAGTCTTACAGAATATGTTACATTAAAAGTTAAAATCTAAAGTTTAAAAACTTATCTATAACTATCTAGATAGTTATAGATAAGTTTAAACTTTAGATTTAAACTTTTAATGTAACAAATATATTAAATACATGTAAGTCTATGTACTAACTTTAAACAGTAATAATGTTATTTATTTAAATTTTTAACATTTTTGTAATATCTAGAGTTATTGATCTACAATCAACACGAGTGCGAAAAATATTGAAGTTCCCTAGAAAGTTTGACGTCATTTTCTGCACATTGTGACGTCATGAGAAAAAAATTGACGACTTGTCAAATGTTGTTCAAACAAAAAACCAAAACAAAATAGACCTATTCTGGTTATAACCTGGCTACTTGGGAGGGTTTCTGTTAAACAATGGTCCAGAACAGACATGCAGATGTGGAAAACATAGACTAACGCCAATAAATTTCTATTTTTTTAATGTTTCGAATTGAACTAAGAACTGGGGTATGAAAATCTGTTTAGCCTACGCTTTTTACCATGCATAAATGATGTATTTTTGCTAAAATGGATTTATGGATGTGTTCATATAATTTACAGTAACCTTTCTAATGAAAGATTTAATCCTTGCCGTGTGAGGTTTTATTAACATGGAATTATATAAAGGTAAATTTGCAACTGAGCAAACGACATTCATAAATATTAAATTTACACATGGGGCGCATTCCTCTCGGAGAAAAAAACTTGTTGAAAAATACTCGTAAGATACCAATATTTGATTTCATACTTGAATTTTTTTCCGAGAGGAATGCGCCCCATTTGAAATTTTAAAGTGAATCTGTAAAATCGGTGAAAAACTCCGGAAAAGTCAAAACCCTTATAGGTTTTAGCCGTTACGATGAAGAAGCCAACATCCGGTTTGACTAAAACTACCCACCCCTGCATTGACGAAGTCGAGTAGGTACGGAAACCACAAATAGTTTTCAAGAAAACGATGATTTATTTTTTAAGAAATTCACAGGCCGTATATTGTACTTTCTGACTTTTGTTCTTATGTTCTATAAATTTTGAAATATTTTTTGTCTAGAAGATAAAAAGCAAAATATGAGTAATTTTTGGTTCTTATTAGCGTTCTACCTATTTTTGACCCCTATATAGCGCCATTTTGAATAGAAAAATCTAAAAACAAAAACTGATGTGCAGAACTTCAATCCTTTTATTATCTAAAATCAGAAGAATTTCTGCTCCAGCTTTAGCCGTCTCTGAGCCTTTGTCTGGAAACGAAAGCCTATAATTTATCGTTTAAAGGGAAATAACTCAAAACTGGAAGTGACTTTTTGAAATTTTAGTCAGCATTCTGGTAGAGATTATTAACGTCTATAAGCTCTGAAAATTTGAGCGAAATCTGTTGAGATATGAGTGAGATATGAGGCCTCAAAGTTCCGGTCTAGGAAGCAGGAGAAAAAAAAAGAATAATAATCTTTACCAACAGAATCAGTAGAAGGTCTCCCGTTGGAAACGGAAGACCTTAATAAATAAGACTCTTACCCCCATAGGTCCAGTCAGCAAACATAGTCCCCTCTTGTTCACAAAGCGCTGGATCAACTTTCTCATCAAACAATTTTGACATATCTATCACGAGTAGATAAAAGGCTCTTCTGGTGAGATAGACCTGATGACAGGCGTAGTAGGCACACTGGCCTCCAAAATCCATGACACTCAACAGTGCTTTCCCTTCTTTATCTGCTTCTTCGACAGCTTAATTTGTAATTTGAAAAAAAAAATCAAAATCTTTTCATGTTGTAAGTAATACATTAAAATTTCAATTACCTAATATCTTTTACAAAATAAATGTTAAATTATTAGATAAATCCATGAACCACAAACAAAGAAAGAAATAAACGTTTTGCTTTTTTAGAGTAACTTCAATTCTTGCACTTTTTGCATCGATGGGAAAAGTGTTACTAAATACGTCTAACGGGGAGAAAGCATAACATTACAAAAAGGAAATGACAGCATGTAGACTACATCAAAAATAAAATTTTCATATTTAAACAACAATTGTGAAAAAGAATTGCTTTTTTTTAGATTTATGTACGTGGGAATTATTGCCAAACCCCGTCACTTTCAGGAAACGCCGCTCTGTTCGTAAACGAATACGATTGTGACGTCATATCTTGCATGCAGAAAATAAATCTGTAATTAAAGCTTATGTATAACAGTCAAGACAAAAAAAAAAACAGACCAAATTTACACTTAATTTTAGGTTTTATATTTTATGTGAAATCAATGAGTACATTTTACTGTTGTAACATCAAGACGACGTCAATTACCTTTTTAGGTGGAATGTTTAAATAAGTAATTTTAGAATAGTTAATCACATTGTAGTCTATGCCAAGCAAAATTCACAAAAATGAGCTTAACATAGTTTCACAGTTTGTATTATAATTTTCATCTGTAAAACTATATTTAACGGTTGTTAACTATAGTTTACGAATGCTAATCTAAGTTTATATGTCTGTAATAAAATGTTAACAATAAATTTTGTTTATAAACATAGATTCACTTTTTGAAACTCTAATTTACAATCCTAAACAACAGTAGAGAGTTGTTAATCATAGTTTCACAAATCGTGAAACTAAATTTATCAGATCGTTAACTATAGTTTTGAGTTTCAAACCATATTTTACAAATCGTGAATTTGTATTGATCAGATCTTCTACTTTTTGCAATCGCAAATAAATTTTTTTGGTGTTAAGTATAGTTTACGGTTGTTAAACATAGATTATCGGGCTTATTATGTTTACAGATGTAACATATAGAATAAAGTTGTTAACTATAGTTTACAGTCCGAAAACTATAGATTACAACCGATTAACCTCGTTTATCGCCCGTGAAACTGAATTTGACATTCTATAGTAGTCATTATAATAATTTATTGACAGAACCCTAAGTAAATATACTTTTTCATTAAAGCATTTCACTTTTGTTGTTTTGGAGGTCAACGTTTGCTCTGCTATTTATGTACGTTTTTTAGAAAAAAATTATCTTCGGTGTTGTTCGTTTTCTACATGTATTACGTTGCATTGTCTTGTTGAACTGATGCTTAGTGTTTTTCGCGTTTTTATTCTCATATTTGGTTTCATATAAGTAATTTTGAGCATTAATTCGAAATATCATAAATGCTGTCCTAGTGTGTAGAAGAAATCCTAGTGATTACTGGCATTAAAAATATCAGTGTTAGATTAGCTTATAGCAGATCGCGTATTCTGATACCACTAGTCAAATTTAGTTGGAAATAATTATAATCTTGTAATATTGAAGATAAATATTAAAAGTAAATACCGTTCCATTTTTCACCTGAAGAATGCTACATGTAAGTGTAGTTTTAAGTTAAAGTTGCTGATAAGAATGAAATATAATAATCACTATATAGACAGTTCTCTTTCACTTAACTTTTGTTTTGTTTTTGTTCAATTTATATGCATTAAAATGTAATTATACTTACACATTAAAAAATCTTTCTCCTTAGAAACTTCAAAAATATCCTCATGCACTTCTAGACCTATTGTAGATTGAATCTGTTGTAATTCATCCAGAGATCGCCTCTGTAGTCGTTTAAGCAAGGTAGTTTTTCCAGCTCCAGCACAACCAACAATCAAAGCACGGGCCCTGTGTATCGTCTGTGTCCCTTTCTTTGCACATTCTACATACCTGCATCTTGCTTCATAGTCCCAATGAAGAATTTCCCTTGGAATATTTACTGAAAGAATGATTTCTGTCAATGTATTCTTTAAAAATTTTAATATTAAATCACTCAAAAATAAACCCTACATTAATTAAGACGTTGAAGGAAACAGAAATTAAATCTATCAAATTACTTCACACAATTTATTTATTTTTGTTGACTTTATTTTGGTAAAGATCAATTAAGGACAAATGATACAAGCACACGTCTGTCAAAAAAAATTAAGTTGAAATTGGGTCCTTGATTTTATTAAAAATTAAATACTTTTTTTTATTCAAAGTTTTGCAATAATGGAATTTCATGTAAAAAATTGTATTGATTAATAGCGATGGTTATAGAGACTATTGAACACCATAAAAGATTAACAATAATTTATTTATCATTCTTATTATCTTAGAAATTCATTATTCGCATCATCTTTAGCCAAAAATATTTACATGTAGAACCAATCAAGACATCCATTTATTTTTTTTCAACTGTCCTTAATAATCTTGCCATTATTCAATTATTCATAAGTACAAATATGTTTCCATTTTTATTCAAGGACTAACATGACTAAGAGGGTAAAAAATGATTTAGTGATTTAAAATGTATCGTGAATTACAATTTAAATGTTACTTGCAACAAATGACATTTTGACATGCATCTATTTTATTTTTTTTTTTTTTGGTCAAAATGAAACACAGAACAAAGTATGAATCGTTTTCTATGGGACAGATAGAATTCTGTCCCCAAAAACCATCACAGGTGAAGAAGTTTGATTAGAAATGGAAAAAACTTTTTCTATGGTTCTATGATAAACTTACAAATATCCGACACGAAATTTTGTATCCTGCCTTTTCTCACTTGCATGTGTTGCACGATGTCTATTCCAGACTCTCGTATCAAGGTTTCCTCCAACGTCATCGGTATGTATAAATACCTCTCTCTTTTAAATCTGTATTTTATTCCAGACTCTTTTACAAAGGTGTCTTCAATCCCCGTCAGTGAGAATGAACTATTTTTTCCTTCTACCATTTCTCCTTCTTCATAATCAAAAGTTCGGACATAATCAAACTCCGAGTCAAATGATGACAATCTAAAATAGTTCTTGTAGTCCTCATCAGATTCTAAACAGTTCAGAACAAAGTATCCCATCACCTGATTACGGATATCCTCTGATATAAACTCTAGTGTCTTCTTCTCTTTATTTATTGTCAGTATTTTATCCTTGTCTATCAATTCTTGTATGAGCAACGTGTCATCAGACATTCCTTCATCTGAGCCACTCAGTGTTAAAAACGCATGTTGTATTTGCTCGACATTCTCTTTCATCAATTTCTCGTCACATGAAATGCTGTACTTCTCTGACAGCAAAATGAGTATAAGTATGCTCCATTTTGACTTGTTTAGAGCCAATTTAAGATATTCTGAAAGTAGATTCGTGCAGTTTGAACGCAATTCAGACAATAAATATTTAATTAAAACAATTAACGTATTTCATTTATATTTGAAAAGACTGTTGAAAACTATTAAAATATTTGTATTTAATAATAATGCTTTGTTTGTACTAAAATCTATCTTAAATAATATGTTACTTATTATTATACAATAAATGTTGTTTTGGAGGTCAATACGATAATTTAACCACCTGAAGAATATAATTTTTGTATAGCCGGAAGGGCGAGGTGAAATTGTACTTCGAAGGTACCGAAATCATGGTATTGACTTCCAAAACTGTAATTATAATTGTTTTATAATTTGATCCATTCTATGATTAAATTAAACAACTCATAACTTGCTCAATGCATTTATAGACGTCCTAGCCAATTACAAAGAGAGAAACAGAGTTACAATGTGAATAAACATTACCATTCATGTTCATTTCATTTTTAAAAAATATGTTTTAGTTGCCATTAAAAGGATATAATATGTCAGGTTCATATATAGGCTAGATTTCGAAACAAGTATGATTATCAGGGGAAACCGACTTAAAAAAAATATTAATTTATCCTACGTTGTGTTAACATAAAACTTGCTGTATCAATTTGTAATTTACATATCTATTTTTAGATCAATGTTTAGAAATAAAATCCTTATTTTCACCTCGAACGTTCAGTGCAGATGAATATAACATCGTATTTATTCTACATACAGTCACTGAAACGTTCTTCTTTCCCATTTTTCCGTACGCTCACCGTTTGTTCGCCGTTCGTTAACCGTGCGTTCACCGTTCGTTCAGCGTGCGTTCTCCGTTCGCTCTTCGTTCACAGTTTTGCGTTAACCGTTTCCCGTGCGCTCGCGTTCACCGTTCACAAAACGTTCACCGTTCGCTCTTCGTTCCGTTTACTTTGCGTTCACCTTGTGTTCACCGTTCACTTTTCGTTCAGTCTTTATCGCTATAGTCATTCGGAACTCCGAAGTGAAAGGACTTATCTTCTTAATGGTAAGGATTTACATTTTTTTTAATTTAATAACTAAGATATCGTGGTTGAAAAATAATTATTTCATGGCAAAAATTATCTAAGATATTAATATTTTTGTTTTTATGACTTAGCTGTTTCGTTATTCATTAAATTAATCTGGAAAATACATGTTGTTATACGCACTTTAAGTACCTACATATAGGATATGTTGAACGATCCTAAAAATGTTTAATTTAAATAAAGGCAATGGACTACAAATACTTCAAGCACGACAGCATTTTGTTGTTATGTAGAATACGGCGAATCGTTAATCGATGAATAACAATTCATGTCTTTTAATTTAGCAATTGGAGCACATATACGGAAAAAATTATTTCTAACACGTATTTATCAATGATGCATGAAAACATGTTAGAACTAGCTCTGCGAATTAAAAACAGTACGGCGATATTCAGTTATCTAAATATCTTTAGAGCGAATTAAATTGATAGTGTGTTTTTATAAAAGATCAATTGTTTAAAATTCAGTACATTATTATAATTTTCATTCCTTCATTGTAACTAAATTTATTTTTGCCATTCAGTATAATTACATAAAAGAGCCCCACCCCCCGGTCAGCGTCTTCTCCATTGAATCGAATACTTAGTTAATATTTAAGTATATTTGGATTAACAATTAATGTGTATCGTTACTTAAAAATTTCAGTCTTAAAACAAACATCAAAACAGTCATGAAACAATAGTAGTTCAAACTATACATGTGCCGTCAGTGGTATTTTAAATTGGCAGTAAGTATGTTTCAAATTCAATTTCATACATAATCCTTCCGAGTATATATTTCCCATATTTTTTATTAATTTTTTCCTCAGAAATGTGGAAATAGGATCTGGGAATAATAAAAAGAATGTTAAAATTTCATAGAAATACTAAGTAACTCTTTGCCTTCGGTGTAACAAGATTTTCACACCTGCACTGTATCGAATGATTTTCATTGACACGACAACCAGGTGGTTTTCATGTGAACCGTGTGAATTTGAAGGAGGAAAATAAAAGCCAACGATGACTGCCAAATGGATTTGTTTATCTTAAAAAAAAAAGAATAGGAATGATTACTTTCACCGCCAAAAATATTTATAAAAAAATAATCAGAATGATTATCTGATACAACAAATATCTGAGAAAGGAGGGGGGTCTAAATTCTTTCTCTTTCTATCTCCATTTCTCACTCTCTCTTTCTCTCTCTCATACACGCATACATATGTTCAATAAAAACTATGACAGCATGTTACTTAATTTAGTTATGAAAATCTAATATATTAAAACTGATATAAATGCCTCTTTTCCTGATCTTGGAATGTCGAGTATAATCACGGCCAGGAAATGTCTACATAATAAAGAATAAAAATGATACATGATAATATAATATTACTGCATTAACATTTTGAAACACGAGTGGATTTATACATGTACAATAAGTCAGTAAACTTATGTATTTTTTTTCATTATTTTACACGGAATCGCATTTACATGTATATCGTTGTTACAACCATGCTAATTAATTCATTGTATAAGTTGTAGCTTTTTCTTCTAAAATACGCATTAGTTAATTAGTTGAAAGAGCATATTTATTTTATCAGTGGATTATTTTTTTTATTTCTTATACTACACGCGTTCTGTTACGATTACACAATTTACAGCACTGTAAATCGTGTTATTAAAAGGCTGTAAGATACTTCAATTAATAGTTTTACTTAGTGTTCATGTATCGTCTTTCTTAGGACAATTCTGTACATTGATTTTAATTATTAATTTTTTCATTTATATATTATTTTATTGTTTATTTATATTTTAACACCTGATGGAATAGAATAATATCAATGCAAGGAAAATATCGGAGGCATTTCCGAATAATTCGTTCATCTAGCGTTCACCGTTCGTTCACCGTTCACTTTGCGCTCGCGTTTGCGCTCCGTTAGCGTTCTGCATTCACTTATCGTTCACCGTTAACACATCGTTCTCCAAGTTGCGTTCACTGTTCACACATCGTTCACTGACCGTTCGTTCAGCGTTCATTCACTATTCAGGTGGGAAAGTAGAACGTTTCAGGGACTATAGTTGTATCTCAGCAAATCAGAAAGATTGAAATTATTAAGCATATCGATTATAAATATTCTTGTTAACCTTCCTCGTATCCAGAAAGCATTAAATATGTTGAGAAATATCTTCCCATTTCTCTGTCACAGACTCTGTTAGACCAATCAGAAGGATGTATGTTTTCCTGCTTACAATGGTTCTTCCAAAATTGGACAAATTCGTCAGATTCGAAAAAGAATCGCACTGGCGCTAATCTGTCACCCCTGCCTGTTTTATACAGAGAATAAATAATAATATTTGTTTAGTTATAACAATTCCTCATCAATAACAATAGATAGAAGGGGAGGACAGGGGTAATCAATATATATTTAAAAACCCAGAAATAGGCCTAATAAAAGGGACATCCAAAAAATAAGTAACTTTCACTGTTAGAATTAAAACATTTCTTTTCTTTTTTTTTGCTGTTTTAATGTTTTATGAAGACATCTGTCGAACAAAACTTAAACATATAATAATAAATCGATACAAAAAGGAATGCTTTTAAAATTTTGTGTGAGTAATTGGTGTGTAAATCACACAGACTCAGGTCACGTAGGAATATGTAAAAGAGAAATTCATAACCCCAGGGTCAGGGGTTTCAATACTAGGGTAGAACTTAATAGATTTTGTTGTGAGAATGCATTATTTCTTTGAAAAGCTTCTTCTGTGCTACTTGATAAAAAACAAACAAATGTTTAGCAATGATGAGGAATGGTGCCTTTTCTGAAATTGTGAATTTTATGGCCCTTGAGTCAGGGGTCCTTGTGTTAGTGTGGGGCTCTATTTATTGTACAGCGAAAATGCTTTTATTATTTGGAAGTCTTCTCCTCTGCTTCTGAGTATTAAACAAACTAACTACATACATAGTTATGATGAGGAAGAGTGGCTCTTTCAAAATAGTAAATTTCATGGTCCAAGGGTCAGGGCTTCTGGTATAAGGACAGGACTCTCTTGATTATATAGTGAAAATGCATATAGTTTTTTTTGTTAAAAATCATCTTCTATGCTCCTGGATATCAAACAAACTAACGGCATGCATAGTTATGATGAGGAAGGATGCAATTGTGAATTACATGGCCCCTGAGTCAGGGGTTCTGGAGTTAGGGCGGATCTATTAAAATTATATACTTAAAATGCATAATTCTTTGAAATCCTCACCTTTACTCTTCTTTATTAAACAAACTGACTACATACAAAGCTACAATGATCAAAAGTGACTCTTCCAAAATTGAGCATTTTATACATGTAACCACAGGGTCAGGGTTTCTGATGAAAAGCGGGACTATTTAAATTATATAGTGAAAATGCAACAGTTCTTGTGAAATTTTATTCTAAAATTGTTTTTAAACATTTAATTTTAGAAATTGATATTTAAAATTTTCAAAGATCCTGCCAGCATTTAGATATTATGAAATTGCCAAATCCGCACATTCGTTTTTCTTTACCCTGCAGTCTGGCGTCAGTGACGTCATAAACGTAGTGTTTGAATTCTCACTGCAGCGAAATAAAGTACACACATTAGCTACATCCGTCATAATCATAATTAACAGGTCACAGGTCACAGTCAATGTATCGTGATGAATCTCTGAAGCACATCTTTTAAATTAATATTTCTTCGTGTGTAATAGCAGAGATTCTCTCTATTTAGATAATTTTGAATGTTTATGTTTTTGTGTGACGTCACAATTGATTTTCCGCACTCGGAAAATGCAAACGTGAAGCGTTTTTATCATGCTTTCATCTAATTCAACAATATCGAGGTAAGCTTCAACCTGCGATATTTATGCAGTTAATAATTACGATGAAGGACTGACAATCATTCCTAAATTAAGAAATATTTATTGACAGATGTTTTTCAAAATGAGTTTTTGTCGTTGAAGCTGCCTTGAAAAATGTAAAAAATTATCCCACCCATATACTATATGAAATTTAAACAAATGCATTTAAAAAAAATTTAAACACTATGAATATTCTCAAACATCTGAGTATATAGTGATATGTAACATATTTATTATTTGTGCGTAAAAATTCGCAATATGGACTTCGTTATAGGCCCGTAAACATGAAGTATCTGAACTCCATACAAACTCTATACAGGGCGGTATTTGTGGGGCGTTATCTTTTTCATAAGTCAAGAAATCCCATGATAGGACCAATTTAAAAAGTTATATACATATTAAATTAGTAATATAAAAAATACTAAAAAATTCTTTGACAGGATTTTATTCAGCTTGAGGTCCTTTCCACCTTAAGGTATTCAATGTATAACGACTATATTTTGTACCTAATAAATAAATGATCCAATACTTTTACTCATGGTAGCATTTTGAAAATGTTATCAAATAAAGGTGCTCCAACAATGCAAATTACAAAATTTTGATCATTGTATAATTATTTTCACCTTGAAGCTTACATTGAAGTCTATGGACAGTGCATGTTTTTATCACATATTGTAAAAATTAAATTGAATTTCAAACAAATCTTTTGTCGAAAATATGCACCATCTTCCTCTTTATTGAACTATGAAATAAAATAAATTATTTACAGCAGAAATTTGAAGAAATCAAAAACTCTTATTTTCATCAAGGGTAGATAACTCTTCACAAACTTTTAACATGCAAAATGATTGTCTCCTTACATGTTATCAGTCTTGTTAATTTAGTTTATTTAATTTTTATCGTTATCAAACAATTCGTTTTCAATTAGTTTAAAATTAATTTAAATCGTTCAAAATCCCTTCGTTATACATTAAATACTTTAATTCTTCGAAAATCATCTCCTCTGCTCCTGATTTTTAAGCAATAAAGTGGCTATATACATGAAGTTATGATAAGCAATGGACCCTTTTCCAGAATCAAGAGGGGGATCACATTATATACTGAAAACGAATTAATGCTTTGGAATCTGCTCCTTAGTGACCTATAAGGTCCATGGACCTCTTGTTTTTAAGTAAATTCGATAAATCTATAGCTTTGTTAATTGTTGATTATAATATCATGTCTTTTTGTACAAAGAAATATAGTATAGTATTTTGATAATTAATTGATTTTTTGAGGTGTTTAACTTCCTTGATATTTGATATACAATGTAAAATCTTTCAATTAAGCATCTAGTCTTACTATATTTATTGTGCTCAAAATATAATGATAAGAAGGCAGTTTACGATAATAAGTAATCGCAAAAAATAAGGAATCTACAGTATTCCTCATAATTATTAAGAATCAAAATCAGCAAGCATCGAGCATTTAGTTAAAAAATGTGGAAAGTGGCATAGAAACAGATTTGGTTAAAACTCATATATAAATTTTCAGAACAAAGGGTATAATAAAAAAAAGCAAGCCAAAAATAATTTTTCGCATTGTTGCTGTGGAAACCACGCGCCTTTCAAATAGCGTGTTTTGTACTTTATCATGACACTTGAATTTATGGTTAAACAAATATTTTTTTATTACTAATCATTAATAAAAGCTTTTTAAATTATTATTCTATTTATCTAAAAATACTCTATTTTAACAACTGTTGATTATTGAAATTCTCTTCACCTTTTGATAAATAAAACTAGTTTTTGGAGGTTTATTTTG
>PRKT01000133.1:460125-482960 GCA_003671525.1 Saccostrea glomerata | reverse complement strand
ATAGAGATGGGTAGATGGAATAATGTTGAAAGAAATGAAAGAAAGTGCAATCTATGTAATAATAACCAGATAGGAGACGAATTCCATTATTTACTGGAATGTAATGCATTATATAAGATTCGAAAAGATTTTTTGTTGCAGAAATACTATGTTCACCCAAATATAATAAAATTCTGTAATTTGATGACAAGTACAGATCCAGCATTTTTACGAAAATTGTGTATATTTATTACAAAGATTTTTGACACTGTCTGTCCTCCTGTGATCTCTGCTCGTCCATAATTATTGTAAATATGTATATATGTACCTCTTGTACCATTGTATGGTTTTTTGAGAGAATAAATGAATGAATGAACATGATGTGACCGGGCCTAATAGGAGAAAATTATCTATTGACACCCCGCAGTGTGCCCCACCAGGTGAAACCGTAATCTCGTCACGGTCAAAAAAGGAAGAAACGCGAATCGAATCGACACGAAAATCCTCTGGAACCGGATTAAAGGGCATCACAAAAGAAGCGTGTCGATCAGTTAAGTACAATGGAGATTCGTGTGTCGTAACGGTAGACGATAAATTGGAAAATTCCAATCCAACCAAAGACAAAAAAGACATATTTAAAGGAGTGACATATAAGAAAACAGCACGTTTTTACCTATCCGGAATTGATAAAACATCGACTAGTTCTGGTATCCAAAGTAACGTTCAACGCAATGGTGTAAAAATCACCCATTTCATTCTATTCAAACCAAAATACAGAGGGGGTTTTCTTACCGCAAAACTCAACGTACCTATGCAATACGCAAACCTTATCGAAGACCCCGATTTCTGGCCTGAGGGTATAAGATGTAGGAGATGGATGAGCGAACGTGAATGGGAAGAAAAATGTGCGTCTCCACCAACACCAGAAGACTGGGAACAAGAGGTTCACAACGGATACTGACTCTATGTCCGCTAATAAACATGTTTTCACTTCACAGACTATGTACGTAAAATCTGTCTTTGTTTGTATATTTCTAGCAACCATGGTACGTGTTTTAGCATGGAATGTCAGAGGTGCAATGTCATCTACCTTGTGTTTAGCATCTTTATTAGATAATACTAAATGTGATATAGCTGTTCTTTCAAAACACAAGTTTAAGAGTCAGCATACAGGTTCTACTTATTTAGACTCTATTCATAAGAACTATTACAGCATTGTCAAAGTAGATGTCAACGAAGTGTATAACGACTCTCATGTATGTTTTATAGGTAAAGGTGGGATTGCTTTTTTAATTAACAAATCCTTAGAATATTCATCTAAAGAAATTCAAATCGATTCCAAGCGGATTATTGGAGTCGAAATAAAAACAAGCACTGAGAGGTTGTACATATTTGGGGCATATTTACCTGCAGATGGGAATATCAGCTCTTATGAAAATGACCTTAATGTTTTAGAAAGTTTGTACAAATACTACAGTGTATATGGTAATGTGTTAATAGCAGGTGACCTTAACAGCAGTTGTATAAGTTCACTTCATACGAATATTGCAAAATACAATCTTTTCAGTGGGTTTATTAAACGAAATGATATTGGTATACCCATTGTAGACTTTCATGTTACGGGTGAACAGTTTTCTTTTATGCCAAAATGTACTATGTTAGATTTTGTCTTATTTAGCAAACGCTTAATTGACAAACTTTCGATGTACAAAATATATTATGAGGGTTCACTGCCACTTACTTCAGATCATCTCCCTGTATTAGCAAATTTAGATCTCCAATGCTCTCGACATTCCTTACTTTGTCTAAAACAAGATTACCTGCATGGCATAAGGCAACCTCTGATGCTATTATGAACTATAAATCTCGCGTAAATGAAGCTGTGGAGGACCTAATGCAGCATGATCTACAAACTGTGGCCGGAACAGATATATTCATAAATGATATATCCAACATTCTCTTAGACTCTGCAAAATGTAACATACCGCATTCAGGCCTCAATCCACATACACGGCCAGGTTGGACAAAAGAAGTTAAGGATCTGCAAAACCAACGAACGCAGACTGCGCCGTATTTGGATTGCAGAAGGGGGGATCGAGGGGGATGGTCTACAATTCGTACATGAATTATAAGCGGGCCAAGAGACAATTCCGTACTGCCCTGGACATGGAGTACGAACGTCACATGAAAGATGTCTACCACGATCTTGACTCATCAGCTGAGTGTGACATTCGTCTTCTTTGGAAGCTGGTGAAGAAGCAAAAAAGGAGAACATCGCGGACTCACCCCGAAATACATGGAGAAGATGGAACTATTCATAATGACCCTGAGGGCTGAAGCGTTTGCAAGTTACTACAAACAGATTTACACCCCGTCAAAAGACGATGCATTTGATGAAGAATTTCGATTGTATATTGAGAACAGCTATAAGCACATTGAAGAAGAATGTTCAAAGATGTCTGGAGATATTCCCGGTGGTCCCATTACAACAGAAGAAATATTACTTCTAGTTAACCAACTCAAAAGAAGAAAAGCTCCGGGTCCTGACCAAATAACATACGAACACATAATTTTTGGTGGAAACAAGTTATGCCAATGTCTTGCTAAAGTTTTTAATGCTGTTTTACTACATGGGAAGATACCAGAAGCCTGGAAGCAAGGATTAATAGTTCCCTTGTACAAAGGAGGAGACAAACCCAAAACATTTCCAAATAGCTTCAGGCCGGTTGCTTTACTGTCATGTTTTCTAAAAATGTTTGAAAACATAATTAACTGCAGAATTAAGAACCATATCATTTGTAACCATTCCTTTCCTAATAAACAACAGCAGGGGTTTCAAGAAAAATTAGGCTGTTTAACCGCTTCATTTAATTTACAAGAAACAATATTTTATTATTTGGAACAAGGCAGTAACGTTTATGTAAGTTTTTTAGACAGCTCTAAGGCATTTGATACTGTTTGGAGACACGGTCTTCTTTACAAGTTGTACAGTTTAGGTGTAACTGGCAGGCTTTGGTCTATTATTAATGATTGTCATTATGAAACATCAAGTGCTGTAATTGTTAACCAAACACAGTCTCGATGGTTCTCTGTTCAGCAAGGTGTTAGACAGGGTGGAGTATTGTCTGCATTTTTGTACTAAGGATATATTGATGAATTAATTAATACTTTAGAACAATCTTCAGCATGTACTAAATTAGTCAATCTTGCTAGCAATTGTCCCTCACTGGCAGATGACATCTCATGTATAGGTTTAACACCCAACTCTCTTCAAATTATGTTAAATATCGCTTTTGAATATTCCAAAAAATGGCGCTTCAAATTCAATGCATCCAAGTCATGTATTCTTCGATTCCGAGCTAAGGGCAATAAAGCTAATCAGCAACATATTTGGACTTTGGGTGACGTTCCTATTCCTTGTATGGACTCTTGCAATCATTTAGGAATTATCCTTAACCGAAACTGCTCCTTGACGGACCGAATACATGCCGCCTGCAGGAAAGGAAGAAACTCCTTTTATGCTCTCACAGACATTGGATCTCCCTACCTTAATCCTCTAACCTTAGTCCATCTTTACAAATTGGTCATTCTACCTTTTGTATTGTACGGCTGCGAACTGTGGAATAATTTGTCAGCAACAGATTCTCAACGCCTTCATGTTTTCCTTCCAATAAGTGCTGAGATAGACGAACTCTTGTTCTTTGGACGGCTCTGTCGTATGAACTGCAATATTTTACCGATGAAAATATTTTTAATTCGGCTGTTTTCCTTCTTTGCTAACCTAAGCAACTGCCAACATGGATTTGTTCCAGATGCTATTAGCTTACTGTGTGCATATGATCTTCTTCAATTCTTGTACGAGTGGGTAGATGATGGCGTCTTCCCGTCTAAGTCTACTTGGAGAAACATTGTAAGATCTACAACCAGCAGAAAACAGAAGGATCTTGGACAATGATGGATATCTGTCAGTTCTGTGGGACTGCATTCCGTGATCTGTTTGTCCATGTTAGCTGTTCGTGCTTTATCACTTCGGACATCCGGAACAACTGGTGGAATGACATCGTAAATACGTTCTGTATTGAACTTTCTGCTGAACTATGTGCGCTCACCGAAGAAGATCTGTATGTCATACTCCTTGGTCGCGCTCCAAACACCAGGAAAACAGAACAAGATGTTGTAAATTTTCAAGTAAGGAACTTCCGACTTATACGAGATGCATCGGCACATTACTAAAGGGCGATGCATCAACATATGCCTGTGGGGGGCAATTGAGAAATCTCCTCCTATATGATGTATATAACTACAAACTTATTTTTTTCACTTTCAATTTCTATTTGATTATTTTCTTTTCTTAACTTTGTATAATGGATAGTTGATTTTGTTCTGATTTTGAAATTATCTCATATTATGAGGAAATAAAGAATGAATTAATACAGTATTTACCTCTTAATTAAGTTTATAAAATAACTTAACAAAAACATTATTGCATCGTATTTGGAGTTTAAATCACCTTGATGAATGAGTGACAAATTTTACAGCTCTGAAACGGCCATTTTCCGAGAGAGTTACTCGCTATACGCGAGCTAACTAAAAAATGATGATAACTGTATGTTGTTTTACATTCTGTTTAAAAACGTTTTCACTGTTACTAGTGACACCAGTAAAAGGCTTCAAATTTAGACCTATATTCGACACTAATGCTCAGCTGGAAAATCGTTATCGTGCATTCAATACGATATTTATTGATCGCGGATCGAGATATTCTAATAGAATTGTGTTATTTGCTGAATTCGAAGTCTGAGTTACAATTGCTTGTAAAGTACTGGGTAGTTTAATTTTAAGCATATGAGCAACATATAACAAGAGGCCCAGGGGCCACAGCGCTCACCTGAGCACAGAATTTACTCCACCCCCCTCCAGGCGTTCATCATCTGAACAAACTAGAATCTACACTACCTGAGGATGATTCCATATAAATATCACTAATCATAGCTTTGAAGTACTTGAAAAGAAGATTTTAAAAGATTTCCCTAAATATCCCTATGTAAAACTTGGGTCGGCCATTTTGGCCCCACCTTTGCCCTGGGGGTCATGATTTGAACAAACTTGAATCTTCACTACCTGAGGATGCTTCCACCTGAGCTTCATCTTTCCTGGCCCAGCGGTTCTGGAGAAGAAGATTTTTTTTAAAAATGCCATTAATTTTTCACAAATTCATGATTATCTCCCCTTGGAAAAGGACCTGGCCCTTCAATTGCACAAACTTGAATCCCCTTTACCCAAGGATACTTTGTGCCAAATTTGGTTGAAATTGGCCCAGTGGTTCTTGAGAAGAAGATGAAAATGTGAAAAGTTTAGAACGACGACAACAACAACAACGACAACGACAGACGACGGACAAATTTTGATCAGAAAAGCTCACTTGAGCCTTCGGCTCAGGTGAGCTAAAAACTACTTTAGGAAGTCTTTAAAATACCGATATAACATAAAATTTTAAATACAATCAAGAATGCTACAATTAATACACACAATTACATGCATGATATAACACTTTTAAAAATAATACGATTAAATATTTTTATAGAGAAAATACCACTCCTATTTTTCATATGAATGAGCCAAATCTTCAACAACAAAGGCCCTCAAAAGAATCGGAAAAAATATCAGATTTCAGTTTAATATAAGGGTAAGAAATATCTGTAAAGTAGAGAGCTAAAATAGGCATCGCCGGATGCTCAATCCCATTCACTTTGAATTGTGAATAAAAATTTGTATAAATTGATTTTTAAGATAATATTTAGAAATTCAGCTCCAGCTAGTAGACTAGCCATGAACCATTTTCTAAACGTATTAACTGATCAAGGAATTAAGAGAAAATTAATCATTGAATAGAAACATATAATTTCTGACGAACAATAAATTAATTTCATTTATCTGCGATAACATTGAAATTTTTATAAAGCTAATTTTTATGAGAAAATTGAAAATATTTATAATTGCTATAGCATCCAAAAAGTTTTGTTAGCTTTTAACCCTTTATTATGTGAATTTTCTTGCATTCTTTAAGAATTTATTTGGTAGTCAAAAATGAAACTCTCATTAGGAAATTCTAAACTACACATTCTTACCACTTTTTTTTTTATAACAACTTCAGCCTGATAATAATCGCCAAAATGCAATCAATAAAAACAAAAGATCAAAAAATCATGACAAGTGTGCCAAACAATTAACAGTCCCTTCAAAGACAGTTGTTTTTGAAAAGTTTAACATCTACATCTTTATGTATGTACAATGAGTCATTATGAATTGTTTTAATATAGACTTTTGTGGTGAAATATTTTTTATTCTAAATACAATTTAAATTTATTTGTCACATACGCTAGAAAATTATAGATAACGAACAATATTCAAACTCAAACATCCAATAACCTTTACAAGATAAGAGCGAGGCAAAAACGTACCTCCGAAACATCAGAGGTGGGTGGAAACAGGTGCCCTGAATAATTTACAGCTTTGTTTCACAGGTAATAATATGTGACCACTCAAAGACAGACAGATAGACAGAGAGACAAATGTGTTATTCCTTTAAATGTCCCTCGTGCGTTAATACAATAGTATCGGTCTGTTGACTGCAAAGTTAACAAATTGTACAGAAAATAAAACACATAGACCCTCACTAAAGAAAATATACAACAAAAAAGTGATGGTGGAAGTAAACGTCTGATGGTGAAGTGAATCTCTGTTATAAACATGACATTATTCTATCCCTTTTTCAGTCTTGATGCCTCAGGTCCATTATATCTTGTTCAAGCTTTCCCTTGCTGAGTCGTAGTATTGCCTGAAAAAATAATATTGTAGAAGTTTTGCTTCTATAAAGCTTTTTTTCTGTTTTAGATTTTTATGAAAATTTAACTTATATATTGAGATTACGAGAAAATAGGCAGATATATCTCTCTCTCCTGCAGAAATAAGATAGTTATATTTCAATCAATAAGAAAGGAATAGATATTAATCAATCAATACATCTTGCAAGAAAAGATGCTATTTACATGCCTGTGAAAGATGAAAGATTTTTTTTGTACTAAGCAACATATAACCACAATGCATTGCAGGGATAACTCTAAAATTTTGACATAATTCAAGTTGAAACGAATGATGGAAACACTTTAAAATTTATCTTTCTGGATTTTGACCTACAATGGTTACATGTTAATTTAGATTTATCATATATTATATCACCTGACATAAATATCTCCACTTCACACGACAGTCCTCTTTCTCCATGACACTGGTGGCCGGAGTTTTATGTTCTACATCGTTCCTATAAACTCGGATTCTCTCTACGTCATCAGTTGGAGATTTCTGTCCCGGGTCCGGTGTCTTCCCCCAGCCTTTGGTCGGGGTGGGAAGGTTTGGACCGTAGTTCCTCATCAATTTGTACATAATGGTCACATCAAATGCAGAAGAGGTTGGAAACGATTTATCAACTGTACGATCATATGAAAAATATGAAATACAGGTAACATTAAATAAATTTCTGAAAGATCATTTTGAAGGAGAACATTTTCAACCAGAGCTTATAAATGTTGTGTATGTGAAATAACTTTTTTAGTCACAGACAGCTTAGCTTAAAAAAATAAGCATTTTGATTTTATTGAATTTATATTGAATTTCGTAACTGTACTCTTGGACATTGATACCCAGAACCCCATTTTTATTGCTTTTGTATGATTTTAAAAAGAAAGATTTTTCGTAGTTTTTTTTTTAAAACAGAGTTTACATTTAGAAAATGTAACAAATAGTCGCATAGGCATATATTTATGTAGAAATAAAATATCTTCACCATATGAGAACAGGTCTTTATATGTTTGTTCTTTATTTTAATCCGTGTTTTTTTTTTATAAAAACAAGTTTGAAAAAGTCCATATATTGATTTCATTGCAGAATGTTGAATATTGATATGATTTGATTGATTGATTGATTATACAGTACCGACCATACCCAACGCAGCACTGTTAAGGCTTACTATGAGAAATCAACGGAAAATAGAAGTGCAAAAACGGGAATTGTTTTTAAAACTGAATTTATTTTATTCAGCTGTTCTATTATCACAGAACTTGAACACTTATGAAAATAGCATAATATAACCTACTCTGTACTGTATGGAGTTTGGTCCCATCGATGTACAGTCACGTGATGAATGCATAGTAGGTACACGGAATGTAGGTCAATAACAAATTTCAATATCGCAAGGGCATACCCTATTTGAATTTAAAAATACAAGCTATTAATTGTTTCTGCATACTTTGTACTTTCTGGAAAGTGCTGCTGCTTTGAACAGAATTCGCGTTTTAATATTTATAATTTCAAGTAAATAGGCAAATGTCGAAATATGTTTGACTTTTACCCAATATTTTGGGTACTTATAAAGTCATGCTCTCAATTTAAAGAAAGCAGCAGCACTTTTAAAGTTAAGGAACATATCCTTTATTTATATTCAAAAAATGGTCAAGATTTATTTAGTGTATGCCCTTGCGAAAGAGCAATTTAATGAGACACCTCGATGTAAAATATACCTAACCTGAACATTAAACACGACAGAATTATTTTAATACATTCTCCCGATAGTTGATTGAATAATCACACTTAACAAAGGATATACATTGGTATTATTAGCCTATTAAAAACCTGTGAATAATATTCAGTTTTATAATAAAACGCATTTTTTATTGTCAAAAAATCCCAAATCTGCCTCTCACAGTACATGAAATACGTCATTTTTACCAAAATGACGTCATGATTGACAAGTTCACCGAGATCAGTGATTTCTTTAAAACCAGCTGTATAGGATTTAACTTGCGACTTTTGTTAATGCATTGGTAAGTTTTATTGTTGTTTATTATGCTAATACAGTTTAAAGTTGCAAATTATTTCAATTTCAGGTAATATGATGAATGCATAAAAGTCATATTTTTGTGTGACGTCACAATAAACTTTTCCCGTATAAATTAGGCCCCACCCCCATTTTCTAGCCTTAACAGTGCTGCGAACCTGATACAAAGCAGTCCCGAGGACTGCTTTCTTAGACTGCTAAAACAGTCCAACAGCGGCCCCTGTGTAGTCCCACAGCAGTCCCAGAGCAGCCCAAGTGGGTTTATTGATGTTAAGGGTGGAGCTAATTCAGAAATGAGATTTCCAATAAACAAAAGAACTCAATAAAAGGGAGCTGATATTTATTCTGAGTAGTATGCCAGGGATCCTTACTATGCAAAGGTCATTTTCATTTATGACCATTACGCGCAGAAAAACAACTGGAAATATATACTGAATAAAGAAAGCTTTCACACTTACATAAATGAATTACACTGAATATGAGTATTTAATCACAATTATCTTGTTTATTGATAATTCTTTTTTATATGATTGATGCTGGTTCCCATATTTATTTTTGTTATTAATTAAATCAAAAAAAATAAACTTGAATTGTTTTTTTTTTAATTAAAAGAAATAAACTTAAATTGATTATTCAATTTATTTTCCAATAGAATTAGCTTTTAATAGATCTTATCATTATAGAGTAAGGCCAATTTTCATACTGTCGGGATACTTTAAAGGCATTTTCCTAATAAGATTGAAGCTTTTGAAAAATTATTAATTGTTAATATTGCCAAATATTATTTTTCAGTCATGATTATTTTTACTGAAATATCAATTTAATTGTTATAACTTTCTGTAGCTCTACAATACTCAGTTTTAAGTGTTTTAATTGTAAATGTATGAAACCCTCAGATTATGTTTAAAATTCATCAATCCTGAAAGAAATTGTAAACAGCCTGTTCAACAATTTCATTCAAGTTTCAGATTTCCCTAACCTTCCAGAAAGATCAATGATATTTTTGCTGTAATCGTTGAAATTTTGCATTGTAAAAAAACACGGGTATGTTAAGGCAGCACATGGATCGGAATTCGGCGAATTAACACTTTTTTATAATTATGTAACACTAATAAATGGGAAAAGTCAAGGATAAAACTTTTGCTATAATTATGCATTCTATAGACTTCTATGGAACTTAAACTACATTAAGCACATCACCATGACTTTACCACGTGATGTCTATAATTAGAAAATATGCCTTAATGAAAAAGTGAAAAGTTCAACACTACCCCGGGGATATTAAATTTTAATTTCTAATAATAGTTATGTAAAACATCTCTGTACCATAAAAAGTGCTGCTAGAATCCCACTGTCCTATCACAGAAATAATTATTTAACACTTTCGGACGAAACCTTCCCAAAAGTTTTACATTTTGATCATAACAACGAAAAAAAGGCATCAATTCCCGTAAACCATACGATTCTAGTAGCACTTTAAAAACAATAGAATAAGAACTTTAGATAGAAACAAAAATTAAGTTTCAAGGTATGCGGCGTAGTGTTGAACTTTTGCATCTTTTTTGTTACAAACGACAGAGGA
Source organism: Saccostrea glomerata (assembly GCA_003671525.1). NCBI lineage: Eukaryota > Metazoa > Mollusca > Bivalvia > Ostreida > Ostreidae > Saccostrea > Saccostrea glomerata. Next base: position 472,506 of record PRKT01000133.1, on the reverse strand, counting down.
AAGGCTGATCGGCAAGTAAACACCCTCCCTGCTTTCATTTTATGAAGAAATTAAAACAATATATTACCATACCTTATTCATAACTTTTATTCCCACATGAATCACACATGATATTCCTTCTAACTGTTTTTAAACTCCGATTTCTAGTGTTTGTTTACATGAATTCTCGTTACGTTTCACTTTCACTCTGCTACTGCATGATCAACAGTTATGACGTCACGGGTTTGGTATTTAAACTCTATGATATTTACAGAGGCCCAGTAATGACAAATTTCTCTTCATATTATGCCTATGCATATTTTGATGGATTTTTACGACTTCAAATTAATCTTAGATATCGATTTTAAGAAACTGTTACCTCTAAACCTCATGAAATATAGCTTACTATGACGTCATATCATATAGGCAAGTAGAATATTTGGTTGTAACCTTAACCTACCTGCGAATTAAAAATGATGGCAGACACAGCATATCATAAGCAGATAGACAATGCAAAAATGACGATCAAAAATGTTTACTTGGTGATTAAAAAGAGAACTGTCCAATACCTGGAAACAAAAGATCACACTGATCTTTTTTGAGTTGTCTACGTAGATTCTCTTTCTTCTTCTGAAGTAACATGAATAGCTCTGCTGGAGGAAAGACTTTGTCAAAGTACCTCTGAAGAGCTTCTCTGCCGATTATTGTGAGTTTTTCAAAACACTGATATCTATACATCATGAATTCATGTTCGGAATGAATCCTACACGTCCCCTGTTCAACTAATGAGTCTGGGTCTGAAGTAGAAAAGAAATACATAAAATCCCACTAAAAGAAGTTTTAAGGTCATTTATGAATTTCGAGACAAGTAATACAAATATTTTCAGATGAACAAAAATTACCTGTTGATTCCGCAAGTACATCCTAAAAGTTATGAAACAAACGTTTGAATAATATGAAATGTATATTAGAAGTATAGCATAAATTTCCAAAAATCAAAATTTTTTATTATGTGTATGACTATATCCAGATATGTACACATTTAAATGACCCGTCGTGCATGAAATGGATATTTTTAAAAGGTCTGAAATTATTTTATTTGATACACTTAATTAGCAATCATTTTCCTGTCCATGAACAAACTAGTGTGGAAAGCAAATTGAATAGTCACGATTTTTTTTTATTAATGTGCAATAACTAATTAATCAATAACTATTCAATCATAAAGTCATGTAACGGTATACGTAAATTTTCTTCAGTACTATGAAATGAAAGTAAGGATAGATACAATATGAGTTGATATACGAAATATGTTTCAAAATCAGGAAATGAACAAAGAGCATTGATTAAAAAAATTTTAATAAAAAGGTGTAATGTATTTATGCTAGATTTTTACAATATTATACAGCTTGAACAAATAAAAAAAAATGATGGACTGTTTAAATGTTCAAATTTCAATTAATATGATATTTATGTGAATCTTGGTTACCAAATTTACGTTAAAAATATTTTTAATGCAATGTATTCAACAAGTAGTTTTGTGCATGTTTTAGTTATATTATTTAAATATACTTAGAACATCAGATTACCAGATTCCAGTGAAATAGCAGAGTTGATTCATGTAGAATGTGGCTGTGATTCAGTTCATGCTTTGAACACAGCATAGTCCCAGTCTTTAACAACTCTTCTTCTTCAACGAAGCAATCATCAACACTTCCTGCTTTGAACATTGGAACCCAACAGTGGACATGTCGATGTTTTTGTGATAATTCTCAAGCAAATCATTCAATCGTGTGTGATAATGGTACGAACTTTTAATGCAACCTTTTTGGTAACTGAGATATTTGTCGGTTGAAAAACCTGTAGCTGTATGGAGGAAGGGTTCACGGCCAAAGCGACTGCATGCTGCTTATACGCAAAACAAGCAACGTTTTTGTAAAGGCAAAGCCCATTGTCTTGTAAAACTCTCCATTCTCTGCTGGTCTTTGTCAAACAGGAAACGATCAGCCGGAAGTAGAAAAAATATGGCAGGAATTCAAATCGAAAGACCAACACTGGCGTTTTATATTCCAGAGAGTGGAAATAGTTTTCCTCAGCTGATCCAAATGTGCGCTTATTCGTACAAGGAATATAATGGGCTACTGTACCAACACCAAGACGTTCCATATATTGGAGAAGATCTTCTTTGCATAGGTATCTTTTCCAGAAATCTGACTCAGAGTTTCTCAAACTCCATATACTTGTTAAAAGTTTGTCTAAAATATGACCACTTTCGTAAAAATCCCACCAATCACGACTGTTTTCTGCAAAATCCCTCAAGTGGTTTGGGTCTGTAATTATGTTCTTGAAGGAATTAATGAACCATTGGATATCCAAGATTACTGTCTCAGAAAGTGCACCCTCGTTGAAGTATAGAATGACACCAATATCATGGTAAAATTTCAGGACGTCTCCCATTTGCGCGCATTTAGCTTCATTTTCCCCAAAGCATTTGTCAGATAAATCTTTTACTGACATCATTTTTTCCCTTTTTTTCTCAGTTCCTCACATAAAGCCCAGTCGGTGGGGATGCTTTCTTTCCATTTTTCCTCTCTTGCAATTTCAATAATACACTTTTCTAAGTCAGAAAGTGCATCATAAAAGGTGTACCATCTGCATGGAAACCAAGAAGAAAGCACCTTTTCCTGTCCAAGTGTCCCTTCAAATGTTTGTTTAACTGCAGGTGGTCCAGAATTTTGCTGTAGAACGAATCAGAATTCCGCAAAAATACATATTGATCTAAAGCTTTCATATGCAAAGTTTATTTTTCTTGAACATATTTTTTTAAATTCTAATTAATGAATTTTTTGGTGTTAAAAATTGAAAATTTCATATTTAAAAAAAATTGCATCAACACCTGGCTTTTGACTCTTTCAGAATGAGTTCCAACGATGACAACTGAAGCATCACTTTCACAATAGGTGTGGACAGACTTCAGCCAAAAAAGGATGTACTCTGTGTAAAATATGGTTGATGAAATTATATTTGGATTTCAATAGAGGTTAAGGAGATAACGAACAATATTCAATATCAAAGTCTATAAAACAATTCAAAATAGGGGCAGAGCAATCAAATTGTATATGCTAACGAGGTCATTGTATCGACCAAAGAACTTTCGAAATGATGACTTTAAACGACACTGCTGGGATTCTTGTTTCATCAACATGTTTTTCAATATTAAAAAACTTCTATGACGTCACCCATTGTTATAAGTCTACGTATATTTTACCGAATCAACCAGCACTAGCTGCATATTTAAAGATCCAACTGGCCATCAGTTGGATATTCAAAAATTTCCAACTGCCTATCGGTTGGATATTTAAATACCCAACTGAGGTGCAGAAAACATCAAACAATGAACAAAAGAGATAAAGCAATTTTAAAATGTATTTCCAATGCATATGAAAAATAAAATAACTGCTCCAATAACCACACTATTAGAATTAATTTCCAGTGCACACTGAATTAGGGTAATAACTTCACATTTATTGTGTTTCAAATGCACTTCCAATGCTCACAGAAATAATAATACCTCCAAATTTTGCGCACGTTTAGGAATGTTTTCTTTTTAACACATGAATACAATTTCACCTTGAATCTTAAACTGCATCACCTCAATATTGCTTAATATTTTTTCAGAGTCCGTTATCAGTAAATCTCTTCAGATTTTCCGATATTCATCTCTGTTTGATTCTTTTGCGGCGAACTTCCCAAAAGAACTTAAATAATTAACAGCCCATCTATTTTTCGACACCATTTTGATTGCAGATCTTGATATGGAATTCTTTACAGCAGGTTCAGCATAACACCGCCAGTCTCTTTATCTGTTTAAGCACTATTACATGTATTGCCCAAATGGAACTCCATAAGAATTCAACGCTTTTCCTCAACAAACCATCATCTTATGATATGTAATGACAAAATCCCAACCTTTTATAAAAATCCTGCAATTTTCTTCAGCTTTCAGGTCAAAAGTATCCATAACACTATATGAACCTCTCTAATTTACATTGGATTTAGAAAAAGTCTTTGTCTGATTTCATGACTGTTTAGTACAATTAAAAAGATTAAAATGAAATCAGCACCGCCTAGTTTAATGCTCACTAGTCCATGAATAAAAGAGGTGTTCGATTAGGCCATTGTTTTGTGTCACTGTTGGATACGCAGCACTGTTAAGGCCTACTATGGGAAATCAACGGAAAATAGACGTGCAAAAAAGGGGGACCTTTTTAAAACTGAATCTATTTTGATAAAGCTGTTTTATTATCACAGAACACAAATACTTATGGAAAGAGCATAGTATAACCCATTCTGTACTGTATGAAGTTTAATCCCATCGATGGACAGTCACGTGATGAATGCATATTTCGTGTACTTAATGTAGGTCAGGAATAAAATTTCAATAGCGCAAGGGCATAACCAAGTTGAAATTAAAAATGCAATTTATTAAATGTTTCTGCATACTTTGTAGTTTCTGAAAAGTGCTGCTGTTTTGAATAGAATTCGCGTTTTCATTGTTAAATTTCAGGTAAATAAGCAAATGTCGAAATATGTTTGACTTTTACCAAATATTTCGTGTACTTATAAAATCATGCCCTCGATTTAAAGAAAGCAGCAGCATTTTTCAAGTTAAGAAAAATATACTTGATCTATATTCAAAAAAAATATTAAGTGTTTGCCCTTGCAAAAGTACGATTTTATGAGGCATCTCGATGTAAAATATACGTAACCTGTACATAAAAACACGACATAATTAATAAAATACATTCTCTTGATAAGTAATTAAGAATCGCACTAAACAAAGGATATGCATTAGTATTAATCGACTATTTAAAACCTGTAAATAATATTCCGTTTAATAATAAAACGAATTTTTCATTGTTAAAAAATTCCCCAATCTGCCTCTCACAGCACATGAAATACGTCATTTTTACCAAAATTACGTCATGTTACAAGTTCATCGCGATCAGTGTTTTGTCTACAACCAGCAACATGGGATTTATCTAGCAAGTTTTTTAAAATGCATTGATAAGTTTTATTGTTGGATATTATGCTTATACAGTTAAAAGTTGCAAACTATTTCATTTTCAGGTAAAATGAGAAATACATAAAATCATATTTTTGTGTGACGTCACGGTAAACTCTTCCCGTATTAATTAGGCCCCGCCCCCTTATTCAGGCCTTAACAATGCTGTGTATTTGAATGGGCTACATCCTATTGTATTACAGCAAGTTGGATATTTGAATGGGTGAATGTTTTTGAGACCCGAAGTAAGGAATTTTTTAAGTAAGATAAATAACTCGATAGTGTTGAATAGTTTAGGGATAACATCCCCTCCTCGGGCCTTCGGCCCTCGGAGAGAATGTTTTCTCTAAACTATTCAACACCATCTCGTTATTTATCCCTTACATATACCTCGTTTTTTGAAAGTGTTCATACGTAGAGAATGCTATTGCGTATCGAATCAACTGAGAGATATATACTCCGTACACAGGTGATGAGGGTATATTGCTGCATGAGGAAGGGAAGTTGAAAATAGAAAAGTTAAAGTCATCATGTTTATCAGATAGCTTGGTTGTTATATTACCATTAACGTCTTTTTCAAGTAAAATATTCAAGTATGAAATAAATGTGTCAGACTCTGTGGTATCTTTTTTCTCAAGCTCGCCAGGATACATGTATGTGACAATACGTCGTCGATATATCTAAATGTCTAGTTGAAGGACACAGCAAGTGTTTTCTTATTTTCGTGCATAAGATTTTGCATAAATTCTGCTTCATATGAATATAAAAATAGGTCTGCTTATAACGAAGTGCAATTGGAACCCACGGGAATTCCTAAAGATTGTTGGAATACCTGGTCAAACCACATGGACATTGTCAATCAGAAACTCATGCATTTCTTTGATGTCAACTTCAAAGTACTTTTGTGTGCAATCAGAAATTCAAATTGACCAAATGTTTTTTTGGAATATTGTTTCAAAGTACTCCTGAAGTTTTTTTTTTTTACTACTGTCAATATCTTAGTGAGGAGTAACGAAAGAGACTTGGTAGAACATTTTTTAGAAACCGCAATGTATCTTTGTTTGTAGGAATATTGATGAAGTTTCGGAATCCAATATATATAGGGTAGTTTAAATTGATTTTGGCTCTGTTAAATATTAAAAATATTCAAAACTGACATAATTATGATTTTGAAGAATTTCTTTCTTGGAAAAGGAAGTTAGTTTATATGTAGGATTACGACTTGTAGAATTAAATCCAAGTTCTTCTAATGAGCCTTACAAACGAAGATAATGTTGTTACCTACTTTGTCAGCAGGGATCATTGCGTACTGAAACAATTTTATGGGTATTAAAGCTGTCAAAATAATTAATTTAATTAATAGGGAGTTAATTTATTTAATGTAAATAGACACAATCAGGATTTTTGAGTAATACCACGTTGAAAGAATTTCGTGATTTATTTTGAATTTAGAAATACATGGACCTATTTCGTGTATCACTCTCTTTTCAAAGACCATTTTAGTAAATAATCCTCTTACCACCATATGTCCAGTCAGCAAACATTGTCCCCTCTTGTTCACACAGCGCTGAATCGACTTTTTCATCAAATGATTTTGACATATCTATCACCAGTAGATAGAAAGCCCTTCTGCTGAGATACACCTGATGACAGGCGTAGTAAGCACACTGTCCTCCAAAATCCATGACACTCAAAAGTTGTTTTTCTCCTTTATCTGCTTCTTCTGTTACAGCTATAAATTAAAGTTTGTTTTAAAAAATAAAGTTTTTCCATCTTCTAATTATATTTTTATATCCTTAAGCATACTGTAAAATCACATATTTCTGAGGGGTCAAATTTTCTAGGTTTGAGGAAAAATTATTTGAGGGGATTTGAATTCGTTGTTGGAAAATGTTTATTTAAGATGCAAAGGAAATTTTACATTTCATGGTCGTCATAAATGTGTGTATCGCTCCATACCTCGAAAATTACGAGAATTACTCCTCCACGAAAATTCATTATTCCACAGTTTCCATCGTATAGGTTATATTTGGGGTTGGTCGGGGCGTATTTTTTTAAAAACAAAAATTGAAAAACAATTCTTTGCTTTTCGGCATTGAACATGTATAAGCATTTTATAAGCTTTTGAATAACATTTAAGGGTTTTAAAATGCAGAGACGTGTAGAAAATTAAATGATAATGAAGAGAGTGTGTATGACATTCCCCCATTGTAACGTTACTAAAATGACATACTCAAAAAGGCTTCCTTTCTGGGAGCTTTTATATGAATTGCAAGATATATATTTAAGCAAATATTCATACACACAGAATTGAAACGGCCGTAGGGGAATAGATTACTGTTGTGAAAAAAAAATTAAAACTTCGTGTCACAATATTTTGATCTATTTTTTTAATTCTATTTTTTATATATTAGATGCACCTGATATTTATTAATTCACAAAATTATATAGAGATTGTTAAATTGGTATTTCTAGATATTGGAATAGAAAGATGTGAACTCAAGTCTTTATATGAAATTCCTGACAATCATAGGAATGCCAATATTGATAAATTACAAACAATTAACATTAGTAAAACTTTGTGCTACATAGAAAAAAATATATCTAAGAATATAAAGACATATTTATAAATAATGGCATCTCTAATAAATCGGTGTGTAGAGGGCAAAAACCCGTTTTAAAGATGACATTTTCTTCTTCATTTTGAACGATAATAAAAATTGTTTTATCGAATAACCTTTCAAAATATCTTTCTCCTCCGAAATTTCGAATATGTCCTCGTACACTTCTAGGCCTATTGTACTTGGAACCTGCTTTAATTCATCAAGAGATCTCTTCTGTAGTCGTTTCAGCAGAGTTGTTTTTCCAGCACCAGCACAACCAACAATCATAGCACGGGCCCTATGGATCGTTTGTGTCCCTTTCTTTGCACATTCGACGTACCTGATTCTTGCTTCGTATTCCCAGTCAAGAATTTCCAAAGGAATATTTACTGAAAAAGTGAAAATAAAAACATTTCTGTCAGTGATCTTCAAAGATTTCTATATATTTTTTCACTAAAAAATAAAGCGTAGAGTAATTTAGACGATTAAGAAAAAACCGAGCAGAAATAAAACCTAAACGAAAAAAAAAATAAATAAAATAACTAGCATAAATGATTAGTTTGTAATTGTTGACTTAAGTTTTGAAATAACACTTCAGGACAGATAATACTTAAAACATTTTCTTTGGAGAAAGCTTAATACCATGTTTAGAAAAGTGAATTGACTTGAAAAATGAAATAGACTCGAAAGATTTTAATTTATTTTGCAATAAATTAAAACAAATATGAAAAAATCAAACCCAGTAAAGGTCTACAGATTTAAATGCTAAATGCTATAAGTGTAATATGAATTATTTTTAAAATATACTAAGCCAGGAAAATTTCATGAGGAATAGTAAATTGGTAAAAATCAGACAGTGTAATATTTCTGATTTTTCACCATTTTGCGTTTCTTCGTCAAATTTACCTGGCTTGCTATTTTTTCCTTTAGTTTATATTTCACTTTTACCACCAAGCTAACATATTCTGAACTTTCTTTTTCATCTGTAAACCTTTAATGGGTGTGATTCGTCCATATGTCTAATTTAAAAAAAAATTATCTAATATTTTCGAGGTCTATTTCATTATCCAAGTCTGAGGAGAAAAAATTGTAAGAAGTATGCATTTTTCTAAACCTGCGACATTATATTCTATTTCATTTTCCAATCAAAAGTAGAAAAGATTTAAAAAAAAACACTTTTCTAAACCTGTGACGAAATCAAGTGTCCAAAGAAAAAAAAAGTAAAATTTAAATTAAGTTTACGATGCTTTGTTTTCTTTGTCTGTGTCGCGAACAAAGGAGAAATTACAAACACGCGGGAAATCGTTATATACGGTATGTGTTGGAAATATTTCAAAACTAGTTTTTTTTGCTGCAATTGATAAAATAATAGACTAAAGTTGAAGTATTTGTTCAATTCCCTCTTTAGAATAATACTTTGGCATCGGTCTACAATCAAGTAGTACTAAATATATGATTATAAGAATATTTTTACGCTTAAATTTATTGAAAAACCTAACAGCTACATGTAAGTCTAAAAAATAAAAATAGAAAAATCGTATTTTTGCATAAAAAATGATTATTCAAACATGAAATCTAAGCTATTGAAGTAAAAACCCGTAAATCATTACCTTAAAAACATAAGTCCATTCACCTCAGATTTCCGAATGACAATAAATACTGAACGTTAAATGAACGCTGATTGAAAGGTGAACGCTTTGTAAACGGAACAAAGAGCGAAAGGTGAACGATTTATGAACGCAAAACTTTGAACGGAGAATGAACGATGAACGCACGGTGAACCAACGGCGAACGAACGGAGAGCGAACGGAAAAATAAGAAGATAAAAGTTTTCAGGGACTGTGCTTGCAACAAATCACATTTTGACATGGACAGTATAATTTTTTTTTATCAAAATCAAACTTAGAACAAGGCATGGCTCGTTTTCTATAGGACAAATGAGTACACACCACGTATTATTTTTTGATTGGAGAGGACAAGAAAGTAGAGCAGGAAAAAAAATTACAAGTTCCTTAATTTGCAGACTTGCATAAAAAAAATGGGCAGATGTACTGAACTGAGCCTCACACTTGGTGATAAGTAGTATCTTTCCTACGAAAAAAGCTTGCCAAATGTAATTTATCAAGAAGATCAGTCGAATTATTTTGTATGTTATAATTCCAGTGAGAACTCTGAAATTCCCCTATTTTCATTTTCATTTCAGAGGTTCCTGCGGACAGACGCATTTTGCCGGAAATCGAATCTGACATACAGCCTCAATATTTTAACCAAGGAAAGACAACTTGATGTGCTTTATTTGAGGGTCGCTCACTGCTGAACGAAAATTAGGGACATCGCTATGATTGATAACGTCCCTCTTGAGAATTTTTCACTTATATGTAGACGTCACCGTATGCCGGTGAAGGGCTTCAAATTTAGACCTTTACTCGGCACTCAGGGCCATTGAGCAGTGAGGGTTCTTTATCGTGCCAGCGCCTACCGTGGCATGGGATCTACGTTTTTAAGGTCATATCCGAAAGACCCGTGACTTGCACTTCTAGTGCCGAGCGCTTGGCGAAGGAACAGTCACTACCTTTGTTTACGTCTTATGTATGACGCGGCGCCGCGATCGAGAATCGAACCCGGGCCTCCCGATCACGAAGCGAACGCTCTACCACTAGGCTACCGTGACCGGTATATCGCTATGAGAAGAAACTATAACATTGTCCCCCATGGAAAAACAATAAGTGGACTGTATCCAAATAGAATTCTATTGAAAAAAAAAACACATTTGAGGGTTTCTGCTTACAAACGGAAAAAAAAACTTCCTTTGTGATAAACTTACAAATATCAGACACCAACTTTTGTATCATTTCTTCTGCCACTGTGACGTGTCGCACGATGTCGATTCCAGACTCTTTTACAAAGGTTTCCTCCATCTCACTTGGTAAGTATAAACATCTTCCCTCTTCTCCCACTTCATTATCTCCATAGTCTAAAGTACGGACATAATCGGACACCGAGTCAAATGATGACATTTTGAAATAGTTCTTGTAGTCCTCTTCAGATTTTAAACAGTTCAGAACAAAGTGTCCCATCACCTGATGACGGATATCCTCTGATTCAAACTCTAATGTCTTCTTCTCTTTATTTATTGTCAGCATTTTATCCTCGTTAATTAATGCTTGTATTAGCAACGTATTATCAGTGTCATCAATCGAGTCGTTCAGTTTTGGAAAGGTCTGTTGTATATTTTTGACTTTCTCTTCCAATAATTTCTCTTCATATAAAACGCTATACTTCTCTGACATCAAAACGAGTATAAGAATTTTCCATTTTGACTTGTTAGAATACAAATGAAAAAATTCTGAAATTGAAAGGATGCAATTCAAAATTCATTTAAACACTAAAGTGGGGTACTATGTCCAAAACGTATGTAAGAACGTTCAAAAATTTGATATTTCTTCCTTGCCACTTGCTTTTAATCTTTAAGTATAAAAACAGTCAATTTATATGCTAATTTTTTGTTTTACAGGAGCACGCACAAACCAATGTGAAATGCGTCAGACATTTATTGTTTTTTTTTTCCTTTTGAAGAAATGCGCTAAAAAGAACAAAAAATTAAAATTAACATTTCAAATCAACATGTATTTTAACTATTGTACTTTTATTCTTAAAATGAAAGGGTAAGGGTTAGGGTTAGGGTTATTTTAAAGTATTGAATGCATGAAACTTTGTAATGGAGGACATTGCGAGTATCGACCCCTCCCCATTTTTGGTGGTATTTTTAACAATGCCGTCATGCATTAAAGTTAATATCTTAGAAAAGTCCTTGTGTGAAAATTTTGTTATTCATATATTTTTGAAAAAATGTTGATGCACTAACCAACATCTGAATATAAAACTTATTGGCAGAAATCGGGTATCATTTTTTGATTAGTAACAACTTGCACCGATTTAATCCTTTCTTTTTGATCCAATCATTGTGCCGGTGTAACGACGAAAAGTGACCCCCGTAGAATATTGACCGGGGGGTAATTTTTCTACGTAGAAAAATGACCCCCCGGTCAATATTCTACGATAAGTAGGGTCATTTTTCTACTGTAGAAAAACATTCCAAACCATTAATTCTACGACTTCACACACGTTGAAAAATGACCCTCATAGAAATTTGACCCCCCTATATTTTGTACAATAAAACCTTGTATATGTGTCTCCTGATTTTTTCATACTTTCAAATCCAAGTAGGGGGATTTTTTTTATGCAATCTTATCCTTTCCAACTTATATTCAATTGCATATCTTAAACGTAGCATCACAACCAATGCATGTATCTGGTATGGGTATATTTTTTGCTTGCAGAATCCCAATGAATATTTATTCATCGAGAACATAATTTATGATTATATATTTTGGGTTTTTTTTCATTCAAAGGTTTTATTCCGAAAACGACATGATACGTTTTTAATTACTATAATCTTTGAAAATTCTTTTAAGAAAAAAAAAATAGCACAGAAGCAAGAAAAAGAGATATGGAGATACCGAACAGTATTCAATTTCAAAGTCCATAAAACAATACAAAATAGGAGCAGAGGAAACACGGACCTCCGAACATCGATAGCAACATTGTTTAACTATATAAATTCAATTCCATTGGCTCTTACCTCTAAACTTACATATACATCTGTATGCATTTATTCTGCTTTAAAATACATACTTTTTAACTACCTTATATATTACTATACTTTTTACTTTA
>PRKT01000133.1:425677-452129 GCA_003671525.1 Saccostrea glomerata | reverse complement strand
CCCTTTTTTCCCCCCCCCCCCCCCACACACACACACAGACACAATAGAATGAATAAAGTCACGGGATTTATTTTAAAAAACGTAGTTAAAATTAAAAAAAAATCTATTTTAACATTTCATTCTTATAGTTAGGTAATGATAGGGTGGGTAAATCTTAAAAATGTCGAAATTTATTTCATTCCTGAAAGAAAAAAAATTAAATCATATGCTGTTATGAAATGGCTGTATAAAAGATTATTTTACAGAGATAAAAAAAAAAAAGAAAGTCAAAAAAAAGAAAGTCAACAGACAATATTATTTAGATTTCACAAGCGTAAATTAGCAGTTATTACATGTAAATACAATCGCAGAGTAAACTAAGATTCTACGGCAACACTTAAAGAGGGGTGAACAGCTTCCAAATGTCAAATTAATCATTATGATCCTCTTAAAATGACATCTATGATAGAAAAGGAATACGGAAATTGAGGATTGAAAAAATTCTAAAACATTGCCGATGATGTGAACTTCAAAACAATGATCCGGCACTTCATTACAATTTAATTGATCAAATATACGAGCGATGTTTTTTTTTTTTTTATTAGAAGAGGGTATTTGTACAAGCGTTTTAAAGGAAATGGTCGAACTAAAAAATAAATAAATGTTTAAAAACGAAAATAGAGAAGTAAAACTGATCGAAACGAAAAAAAATTACTAAAAAAAATTTTTTTTAGAGAGAATAGAGAAAAAAAAATCGGAATTATCTTTGAAAGGCCTCCCTTTCAGTAGTGATAAAAAAAAAACTGCATGCGCATAAAAAAAATGGGGGGTGGGGTGGGGTGAGGGGGTAATCAAACCATTTAATTACAATATTTATACATGTAGTTCGGAAGTATATTGTTTTTGACAGAAATAAAACTAGTTATCAAAAAAAAATAAAACGAATGTTCTGCCTGCATGCGTTTGATTTTTTTTATAACACCTCGTTTCGTTTTAAATTTTAATTTACTGCCATTACTGTAGGCAATGAAAACAGGGCATCAAATTAGTTTTGAAAATTACAACTGCTTATTATCTTCACATTTTATTGCGTCTTGCAGTTTTTAAACCTCTTAGTTTTGCGCAAAAGTGACAGTGTTGATGATTAACTAAAAGGTCCTATATATATACCAATTCTGCAAGTCACACTTGTGACGTCACACACGTCACTTCCGGTATACAGCCAATTTTAGTGTGAGCTCTCAGGTGTAAACTAAGCTATTTTTTGTAATTTCTCTAATCAGCAAGAGAGATAGTTGTTGTGTTGTATATCATTTTACTTGTAATTATAATGACTATCGACATATGTTTAAATGTAAAACCTTTCTTTAAAAGCTTTCAGAAATTAACACTTTAAAGCATAAGTCAGCTTGTTATTACCCGCTTGCATATACCTAATAAGAATATTCCTTCTAAAATGAATTGTTTTTGGCATCAAAAATGACAGGGGGTCATTATTCTACGGGGGTCAATTTTCTACAATGCACACGGAGAAATATGACCCCAAGGCCATGATTTCTACAGAAAAAGGGGTCATTTTTCTACGTAGAATATTGACCAGGGGGTCAAATTTCTACGTAGAAAAATGACCCTCGGTCAATATTCTACGGGGGTCACTTTTCGTCGTTACACCGGCCTCTCCCGTCGACACACAAATTTTTGTGTTTGGAATGACTTCACAACTAAATCTCTTAATAAATTAGAAAATATCGATATTTTTATCGAGAAAATACAATTCATGTTGAACATAAAGACGTTTCTCTCATTAAGCCGCTTTCTTTGTTGAATTTTATCTCTTTCTTTTCGCTTATATCAGCATATTATCGAGAATTTTTTTGACAACTGTAATTGTTATGAATTGTCAACCAACGGAGGGGAATCTAATATCAAATAATTCTACACATCAAATAAAACTGTTATTATTGATGTACAAAAACTATTTTTGGAAATTATGTATGTTATTGACTATTAGCAATGTTAGGCCTATATCGTTGTTTCAAAGGTCAACAGGTATAAAATACGTCGCTATTGTGACGTCAAATAACGCTGCTTTGGCGTAAAATGACATAAGTCTCCCCTTAAGTGTTTTTTATACGTTTAAAGCTTAAGTATTTGATTCAGAATATATACAATTGTACTTTTTGAAATAATATATTATGTATTTTGTTTTGTTTACCCTCCTCGTATCCGGAAAGGATTGTGTATGCTGAGAAATATCTTTCCATTTCTTCATCACAGACTCCATTAGACCAATCAGTAGGATGTATGCTTCTCCGCTTACAAAGGTTCTTGCAAAACTGGACAAATTCTTCAGATTCACTTAAGATGCGCTCTGGCACTAATACAGAAATAATTTTATTTCTTTGGATACTATAATAACTCATGAAAACAAAAGAGGAATAGAAGAGTAAGGGAAATATTATCTGTAATTTGAAACCAAAAAAGACCCTTAAGGGGCCAAAATTCCTGAATATATCATTTTTGCTTGGGCAATGTTAATTTTGGCCAAAACTGCAACTACAACTCATATTCATGTAAAAAAAAATATAAATACTAGTAATTATCGATTTCTTGCTGCTCGTCTCCGAGAGGACCCGGGATACAGAATATTTTTACAGATGAATAAAGGCATGCATACATAGTATCGTTTTTCAAGGAAAAAAATTGAAAATTGTCAAAACCGTACAATCTTTTTCATTGAGTTCCAACAAACGATCACATTTTTTTTTCTTTTATACATATCAAATACCGCTATTTTAATATGCTTCAGCAAAATGATTCTAAAGGTACGACCTAATTTAAGTTGACATCACTTGCTTTTTAGAAACCTGATAGTCGCTATCAACAAATATAACGTTAATTTACGAAGAGAGAGAGAGAGAGAGAGGGGGGAAGGATCTAATTTGCATTTGAATGCAAAAAGTCAAGAATCCTCTCCATTGCAATTGTAACGGTTTATGTTTGAAAAATGATGACACCCCTATCTCAACCTATGTGCCTGTATTATTCAGCAAAACCACTCAAATTGCACCGTCACCAAGCATACCAGTTCTGAGATTTATTTTCAAGAGGGTTATCCATTGTAAATGAATTCTCATGAAAAATATGACAAACTTGGGGTCTAAACAACACGTTCTGAACCCTTGACTTTAATTATTGGTAGATTTGTTTTTCCCGTGAGGATCCGGGTTAGAATAGGTCCTCAGTACCCCCTTTGCTTGTCGTAAAAGGCGACTAAATGGGGCGGTCCTTCGGATGAGACCGTATAAACCGAGGCCCCGTGTCACAGCAGGTGTGGCACGATAAAGATCCCTCCCTGCTCAATGTCCCTGAGTGCCGAGCATAGACCCAAATTTGCAGCCCTTCACCGGCAATGGTGATGTCTCCATATCAGTGAAATATTCTGGAGAGGGACGTTAAACAGTATACAATCAATCAATCATGGTAGATTTGTTTTGATAAACCTTATCAAACCAACTCTTACTAATAAATGTCAATGGCCAGAACGAATGATTTTTGAATATGTACTACTTATGCTGAAGCAGTTAAAGTCTGACTTTCAGTACTTTGATTTTTTACGGACGTTTGAAAATGTCAAAATCATTAAAATGGCTTATAAATTTCTAAGTAGAAACAAGTGCCTAGGAAAAGTTATGGCAATTTTCCTTTAAATACTTTTCTTCGCATGCAAATATGAAAATCAATATGCCTAATCAATTGAACTGTTGCAAAATAATCAAATATTATCATATACGCAGTTATGTTTAGGAAGCACATAAATCATTTCTCGGAAAATTTAGATTTTTTAATCAAAATAAAGTTTGAAAATTTACCCAAAACGCTGATAAACGTAAACTATTAATAACTACTGCATAAAGATGGAAGAGTGTCTAACGCAAAGACGTGCGCCAGAAGCGCGGCATCACGTGACTTCTATTGAACATTTTCGGAATCTCAAATATCTTACACATTACAGCAGACTGCGGACTTTTCACTTTGGGGAGGGGTCAAAAACTAATTTGACCAATACGTATATTTTTTTTATTGAACTTTAACATTTTATTTTCATTAGAACGAGTTATTACAGTATAAAATTGTGTGGAATGGGGAACACTATGTAATTGCTTTAAAAAGATCCTAATTAAGCAATCAACATTTAAGGAACATACATGTATCAGTATGATAATAGTATGATCAGTTTTTTTTTGGGTGGGGGGGATGGGGGGTGTGGTGGTGATATTTCAAAACCTTACAAATTGAATATTTTATACAAATCATCAGAAAAGAAATTAATTGGAAAACAGTCTATTTTGAGTTAAACGTTTCCATTTTTTTTTTGTCTTTGCATCTTTCCTACTCATCAGAAGAAAGAAAATTCATTTAGTAACATTCCGGTAGATGCATTGTATTACTGTTGTATCTCAAATAAAAGGATTACAAGTAAAATGAACATGCAGATATAAAATATTTGAAAGAAGTTAATACAACACAATGTCATGATTTTCAAGATTCTTTATTTTTTTTTAAACATTTAAATGAAGAAAAGAAAACAAATTCATTGAATGAAGCAATACACCTATGGCTGTTAAAAGCTATATTTAGTAATTTAAATCAAATGCTTTGGAGATCAAAAATGAAATATGATGGAAACTTACATGTATGATATCAATCTACATAGTTTAAAAAATATCTGAATCGAAATGAATGAAAGCTTTCGTTTTACTACATCAGCCCTTAGTATTTTTTTTCAAATGGGAAGGATTAATTGATTGTATATTCTTTAACGTCCCTCTAGAGAATTTTTCACTCATTTGGAGACGTCACCGTATGCAGGTGGGGGCTTCAAACTTTTACCTTTAATCGGCACTCAGGGCCATTGAGCAGTGAGGGATCTTTATCGTGCAACGCCTGTCGCTGACACGGGGCCTCAGTTTTTAAGGTCTCATCCGAAGGACCCGCAACTTTCACTTCAAAGTGCCGAGCGCCTGGCGTAGGAACAGTTGCTACCAATTTTTTTATCGACTTAGGTCAGTCGCGGCCGAGATTCGAGCTTACGACCTCCCGATCACGAATCCAATGGGAATCCGGGTTAGAATAGGTCCTCAGTACCCCCTTGATTGTCGTAAAAAGCGACTAAATGGGGCGGTCCTTCGGATGAAACCGTATAAACCGAGGCCCCGTGTCACAGCAGGTGTGGCACGATAAAGATCCCTCCCTGCTCAATGGCCCTGAGTGCCGAGCATACGCCCAAATTTGCAACCCTTCACCGGCAATGGTGACGTCTCCATATCAGTGAAATATTCTGGAGAGGAACGTTAAACAGTATACAATCAATCAATCATGGTAGATTTGTTTTGATAAACCTTATCAAACCAACTCTTACTAATAAATGTCAATGGCCAGAACGAATGATTTCTGGAGAGGGTCGTTAAACAGTAAACAACAACAACAACGAACGAGCGCTCTACCGACTGAGCCACCGTGAACAGTCAAATGGGGAGGAGGTAACCTCCCATTTAAATCAAATTAAATTATCCGAACTTGAAAAACTTTTTCCTGGGGAGTGGGTGGTGTTGTATAACTGTAATTTCTTGGCACTATTTTTCTTTAATGCTTAATTCTTTTGGTCTCAAACACACAGCAAAAAATAGTCGGTGAGGGGGGAGGGGGCAACAGATTCAAAATAACATTGACATTTTGTTCAAATTAGACAATTTACATTATGTCCAAACTATTTAATTTATTTTTCTTCAGAAAATGTGGGAGACTGCATACTCGGGTCAATATAAGAGGTAAGGACATGCATAGATGCACAAAAATGTAAACCCCAAAAATGTTCAAAAGTTTACAGATTAAAAAAAATATAGCTTCAGTGTTACTTCAGTTCTTTTGTTTTTAAAATAAAGATTCTAAAGTTTAAGAATCGGGTTAAAAAATTTTATTTATTTGATTTCATGGGAGTTTAATTGTTAAATTATTAAAATCAGTCCTTAAATTAAAATTATTTTACATTCTATTTTTACAAAAAAAGCCGAGTGATTTTCCTTTTGGAATCGACTCGTGACTATGACGCTGAGGGATTGTGTCACCCTCTCCTTGAAGACTTGCCTAGCAGTATAAAACGTAGAAGAATTCCTCTGTACGGTAAACACGCTTTAAAACGTATTTCTATACGCTTCCCGAGTGTCGCCTATCGTTTGCAGTCCGCTGTCCTTAGCATGATGTTAGGTGTCTGAGATTCATCATTAGCGAAACATTCCTTATACCTGATGTTTTAAATTTTATACATATGAACCGAGATTTTTCGTAAAACCACGCTTAACTTTGGATTTTAGCAGCACTTTCCAAGTATTTTTGAAGACAAACTTTCCATCTGTACAAATCTTATTCTTTTAAATATCCAGCTTATTGTTTTTCTGTTCCATTATTTTTGTCACGAATGACAGAGGAAAAGCCGACCGGGATACCTATATAGCTGATCGTATTCGAAAGAGAATAAAATCGATGAAAATAAATTAGTATACCTGCTTAATTAAGAATTTCATATGAATTTACCTAATGTTAAGGATACTTGCTTTTAAACTCCATTTTATGTATTTTTGTACATGCCGTCTTATCCAAATTCTTTTTACACGACATGATCAATGCCCAAGTTACTTGATGTACAAATATGACGTCACTGGTGGATTATTTTAATCAAAATGACAGATATAGCATTACAAAAAATAAAATCATTTTATTGTACTAATGTTCACACGTTTCTATGCATTTTCTAGAGTTAAATTACATCTCTAATTACCAATATTATGAGAACCTCTGTTCTAAAATTAACGTCATCTCATCTGCTAAGACGTCATAATGTATCAATGATTTAGTCAAAAGTAGAATATTCCGTATGCTTCCTTATCACCTCTGCGTATGTTTGTAGATTAACAAGTAAGTGCTTTTAATAATATCTTGCTTTACATAACTTGATAAGTAAGTGAAGGATACCTTTTATAAGATGTTTTATTATGTCCGTCCTCCCCTCAATCAGCAGTCTCATTGATGTTATAGAACTATTGTCTTCTGGACTTGGAACATCAAGATTAATGATAGGGTGCTTCGGCATATACCTGTAATAATAATGTGTTGTGAGGGTTTCTAAATGACAAATTATTAATTATCAACCTATTGCTTTATATTTATTCTATCAATTTTTGGACTTGTTTGACATCTGTTATTGAACGTTTATTGCAATATCTAATACTTGACATCTCTTTCCCGTCTCATGATATCAATGTCATTTTTTCATACTTGTTATCACCTTTATGGTTAGATCTTAGGATTCTGTTCTTTGAATTTGTTATGGTTGGCTCTACCTAATAATGCGCCCGAATCGATAGCTTTAGTGTTGTATATAAATGACATACTGATTCTCCCTGTTCATGAAACTTTCTATCCTTGATTTAATTGGCTGGTCAGTACGAAAGTGGACGGAGTTGTCAAATGTCAGATGTGAGTGAATTTGTAAGTGAGTCAATGGGAAATTCTCTGTTAAATTCAGTTTTTTTTTTTCAATATAAGAAAATGCCTTGTAAAATTCAGTTTGTTTCATATATAAAATCTGTTCTAAATTGTATTTGTGAAATTTATAATGTTGGACTAACAATAAATTCTGAACTTTAAAACCGACTAATCAATAATAAAACAAACCAATAAAAGGCATTGTCTGAGGCAACGTTTATAAAGAATTCTCTGTCTATGTCACTCAGTAGACTGTTCTCTTTGTAAGATTTTATTATCGCATCTAGTTTGTTAGTTGGGATATAATACGCAGGTCTGTCACTGTTATACGATCCTCCATCACGTGACACCAATCCTATGTCCACCAGTTCCTCCAGAATCTTCCGGACATCAATGTCTCCCATAGTGACGTCATCATCATTCAAATAGTTTAAACTATTAATATCAATACACAGGTACAGGGTGTAGAGAACGGTGCGCTGATTTTCTGTTAAATCTGATATCGAATCTGTAAGAAAAGTTATTATGTAAGAATTCAGTAAATAGTACAAAATATCGGAGATATATTTTGAAAACATATTTTAACAATACATGTACATATGAAGGTTGTTCGAAAAGTTCGTGGGCTTCTGTCATATCTTTATTATTAGGCGCAATATTTATTTAAATTTGGTACAAATATGTAAACGATAAAATTAATCCAAATGATTTGTAATAATGTGTTTTAGAATATAACAATTTATTTAAAACTCATTCAGATTTTTAGAAATGCTAAAATCGGGTCGCGGTGCAGCTCAAAATTTAGAAATTTACAAACAATACACAAAATAAAGTCTGTTGTCATGTTTTCGGTTAAATGGAGCAAAAGCAAGAAAAAACAAAGAAAATCAAATTATGTAATGTAACATCGAATTGGATTTCAAATTAGGGCTTCATATTTTGTTTTATGAAAAAAAACATCAACTTCAGAAAAAAGGTAGTCCTTATTGAAAACGACAAAAAACGATGACGTTCTAGAACATTACGGAGCCGAAGATAACGATACAATTTTGTGTTTTACTCAGGATAAATCCTCCATTAACTCTAAAAATAGACGAATAAAAGAAATATGTCATAAGCGATTTGTTCATGTATGTACAAATAGTACAGGCATTATTTGAGTGACAGCGACTCTGTATTGCATAAGAACAATCAGTGAAGAAACACTTTAACTGTAAAAATCATGAACCAAAATATTACGAAGTTGAAACTTCAAGGAAAGACATTGGTTATTCATAGTTGCTTATCCTATAAAAGCATAGTTCTGTAATTAAAGAAATTGTAATTTTGACAGAGGAAATGATACAACGAGAAGAGCAATTCTTAAAAAAAAAAATAAATGCCAAGAATTAGAAAAAGGATAGGGGTAGTATTTTTATAGAAATTCTTGGTGCTATGATTTGACGTTACTTTGTCTTTAATTGTGCTCCGCAGATACAGAAACCTATCAATTCTGAAATGAAGTAAATTGATTTCTGTTAATAATCTGTTAAATAAAATTAACCTTCACAAATCATCGTGAAAAATATTTTTACACATTATAGTTTGCTCATTTTAAATTTGAAGTGAGTAAAATAACGAAGATTGACATTTAACTCCCAAAGTAGTATGGGACTCCAAAGCCCGATGGTCGCGCCAAACCGTAATTGTTTGACACGGGAAAGTCCAATAGTGCAGAAAACAATTAATACCCATTCTCTGTAACCACTTAAACTTTTGTGGCACGCATAGTCTCAGATTTTTTTCAAATTTGGCTGGAAAGTACCACCTCATAAACTACTTCAAAAAATATAGTTAGATCATATGAATGTTGAGTAGTTACCATGGAAACGGTGTCTAAAGTTGATTTTTTCTGAAAAAATGCAATATTTGGGAAAGTTTTTTAATGAAATGCGGCTACTTCAATTCATGTTACTAACAAAAATAAGAAATATAACATCTTATTTTAAAAGGCATGTTAAAACCCTGTTGGTATTCTCTCTATAAATATGAGAAATCTTTGATTAAAATAGCAGACATTAACTTTGAACTTGAATTATCTCCCTTTGATAATTGTGAGCTCTTCAGTGAGAAAGATAAAAAAAATCATTGTACAAAAATGACTGGAAGTTGTTTACCTATTGTCAGCATACAGCTCTGTTTGTCCTGGAATTCAAGTAAAATCAACTGTTTTTCCTGTTTATTTCATGTGCATACAAATTTTAGCCTCTGTTTATTTCCTACATGCAAAAGAATAATTTTGCTCATGTGAAAAATGGTGAAATGTACAAGACTACACTGTACATAGCACAGGAAATCAGCTCTGTACATAATGATTAGCCTCAAGGTCTAAGGGGTTTCAAAACGGGATTCAAGATAAACTTGAAATATCAGAATTACTAGTATTATGAATTTGGTTTTTTTAAAAGAATTATCGTGTATCACGATCAGTCAGAGTGATATACTGCAGGACTGCAATGAATATGGCGTTAGAAACAAAGCAAATGATTTTTAAATGTGAATGTGATTAACAGAGACAACTAATGTTTTAAAACTGAATAATGTCCTTGGCTGAAAAGAAAAAAATAATCTGTTCTGAATAATAGCTACAATTCCCATCCACGGGTCATCATTTCAGTAATAATTTTTGAAACCCATAGTATACATGTAATACATTTTATGGTTTAGAAATAGTTACCGATACAACACCCCTCCTTTCCATAATGAAAAAGAGTTTGGGGATTTTATTTATTATTTTTGGGTTTTTTTTCTTTGCTCTTCAGACTTTTTGTCTGTTAGAAAGAAAATTAATAATTTTCCCTAAAGATCATCTTGGAAATAAATAATGTCCTGTCATGAAAATAAAACTTGGAAAAAATTGCCCCCTCCCCCCATCTGGATCAAAGGTCGTCCCCTATCCCATAATAACGCAGTCATATTATGTTGTTTTTAAACAGGATAAACAAGTATAAAATGTTTTGTTAACCAGTCAAAAATATACTTTTGATGATTGGGGGAGTTGCATAGAAATGCAAATTGTCTGTGAATCAAATTTAAAGTTAACGGTTTAACATTTCTCTGGACTAAGATACATAATGATTTAACCTAAAAGCAGTACAATTTATATAAGATCTGTCTAGCAGTATTTTATTAATGATGAAAATAATTTTCTGACACCCCCCCCCCCCCAAAAAAAAATTAATTACAAAAGCAGATAATTTGAACAGGCCCAGCAGATTTTACAACAGATTGTTATTGATTGAACTTTGGTAGATCCAGACATATTTGAGTTGAAATATTTTGCCATTAACATCTCTAAAATCTCATTTTTTTTAAGAATGATATTGAAAAGTAAATTAGAATTTACCATCAACTTCTCTGAAAAAAAAGTCACTGGAAAACACATTTTGACTGTCACTTGAAAAGTTCGGATTGTTAAATATGGTTTTAAAAAATGTAAATTTAGGAGCAAGCAATTACTAGTAGTTTACTAAAACAACAAAAGAGTGTCTTTACATGCTTGAAGCACAATTCTTTATGTATAAGAATATGGAAAATGTATAGTCGTTAAATGTTCTTAATTGCCTACCTTAAAAAAAATAACCCTGAAAACCGCACTTTATAAGTATTTTCACATTATGCATCAAGGTAATGGGAGAATGTAATACAAGTTTCAATAAAATACATTTAATATACGGGATAGAGGTCAGGATACATTACAATGTCAGTATTCCGAATACCCGAGTATAAATGCATTATTAACAAACTAATTCAAAAAATATGTGTCCCCTTGTTAAGGAGATAAGAACTTGTTTAGATTAAGAGGAGTGGGGGGGGGTGTCAGAGTGTGATGGTGGTAGGGGAAGGGACACTTAAAGAGGGCGGGATGGACCAAAGGGAGTTATGATATAAAAAAGCTTACCTAAATGCTTTTTTGAGATATCGCTCGGAAATAAGAGGTTTACATACAAACAATTTTTTTTTACTTTGACCTCTTGACCTAGAAATAAATAGGGGTCTTTTTACGCTAAAGCGAGTTGTGATATAAACTCAAATTGAAAAAGATCGTATGCTTCTTTTAAAGATATCCCACGATAATAAAATGTTAAAACAGACAGAGGAGGGAGAGGGGCATATTTTTATAGACAAAAGACGAAAATAAATGCCTATTTTCCCCCAGTTTCAAAGTGATTTACAGCTTAAACAGTGTATTTTATTAATATATACATGTTTTACTTCTTTGTGTAAAACATGAGAAAAAAAATATGTGGAACATTTATATAAATCCAAGATTTTTTTCAAAATACATGTATGGTGATGCTTGAAAGTCCAATTTCAATGGAATATATCATCGACTCCTNNNNCCCCCCCCCCCCCTTACCTTTATCTCAAGAGTTGGAAAAAGGGATAAAGTAGTTAAAAGTACTATTTAGCACTGGTCTTAAGATAATGAATCAAATACCATTGCACTGTTTTTTGTATAAAACAAAAGATTTTATGGCTAAATTTGCACTGGTTTTTGTATAGAACAAAGATTTTATGGCCATGAATATTGAATAAAATGGCTAAATTGAGATTTAGCGTGCGTAGTTCTTTATATACCACTGTGACCTAGAGCTTTGACCTTCTGTCCATATGGGCACACATTCATATGATGTTGTTATTGTTGGCCTGAACTGTAATTTTGTTCCTCATTTGTTGTTTAAAACACAAGTATTAGTTATAACACAGAAAAATGTTGTTTAGTTTCCATAAATATCTATCTAAATCTGCCATTTTGACCTTGACTTATGACCCTTAGTCATGAAAATTGATTTTTTTTTCTTTGTTTTTGCTCTTGTTTACCATATATATCAATTTGTTTTAATCCTTTTTAAAATACTCAGACAATTATATGGATCATAATTGTATCTACGTATTGTACTTTTCTAGGATTTTAAAAAAAGCATAAGTTTGTAACAATGGTAACAAGAAAACTAAATATGAAAACCAAGTAGTTCTTTGTAGTTTATATTACAACCATATATGGACTTTCAAACCCATGTATTCATTTTTTCCCAACTATCCGCAAAAATTTATACCAGGCTTTTCAAAAGAGCCTAAAATCTATAATTTCCCCCAAGAAAAATCCTACTTATAAACGAGGGTTTTTTTTTCTATGAGGTAAAGTTACTGAAATACTAAAATTTTTTTAAAGCACTGTAAACTCATGTATTATGGCAAAAAGGTAAAATCATGTTAATAGCTTGTTCCATTAAATACTTTTAATAAGTCAAAAAAGGGTCATTTTTCATCAAAATTAAGCTATTTTTAGGCCATGAAAAATGTATGTTGGTTGCCATGGTAACCATGGACCATAGCAACCATTTTAATATGAATTTTAGTTTCATGCATCAATATAGGAATGTATGCCAAGTTTCGTCAAAATCCAAGACCATGCGTGCCACACTCCCTATATAAGAGTTTAAATGCTTACAGAGAATGGCTATTAACATTAAGGACGTCATACTACTTCTGCGCAAAAATGCGATGCCGCGCCATGCCAAGGCCGATTGTTTAAAGTAAATACAAATAAATATTAAAGGCAAAATTTAACCCTCATTTTTGGATAAAGATGGGAAACTAACCCTTATCAGTCGAAATTCGAGGATGGGCACTGGACTTATCCGAATCGGTCGAGGACTAGACTAATCTTAAGATCTCTCGGGTGGGAAACACATTATCAATCAAACTGAGTTCAGGGACTAACCCCTATCAGTCGAATGGTTTGCGAGGACAAACCCTAATGAATGTCGCTAGCGGCTGAAAACAATAAGACAAACTGTATACGAGACGAATAATGATTCGATGGATTTTAAATGCAGGACAATGGCATGACGTCGGACTATTGTGACTTCAGAAACATTGATTATAATTCGCACAATCGAACTTTGACGTATCAGACCATCGCAATTGGCGCAGGTCTCAAAGGAAACGAGCCATAAGACTTTGGCATGGCCATCGGACTTTTGTGTCCGTAAAGACAGCGAGCCATCGGGGTTTGGCGCAGACCATCGGACTTTGGCGTCACCATCGCATTTTAGAGTCTTATATATATACATGCAACCTTTTTTAGCTCACCTGAGCCGAAGGCTCAAGTGAGCTTTTCTGATCAAAATTTGTCCGTTGTCGATCGTCGTCGTCCTCGTCGTCGTTGTTGTAAATTTTTCACATTTTCATCTTCTTCTCAAGTACCACTGGGTCAATTTCAACCAAACTTGGCACAGAGTATCCTTGGGTGAAGGGGATTCAAGTTTGTTCAAATGAATGGACACGCCCTTTTCCAAGGGGAGATAATCATGAATTTGTTAAAAATTAATGGCATTTTAAAAAAATCTTCTTCTCCAGAACCGCTGGGCCAGGAAAGATGAAACTCATGTGGAATCATCCTCAGGTAGTGTAAATTCAAGTTTGTTCAAATCATGACCCCCCAGGGAAAGGGTGGGGCCAAAATGGCCGACCCAAGTTTTACATAGGAATATATCGGAAAAATCTTTAAAAATCTTCTCCAGAACCACTGGGCCAGGAAAGATGAAACTCATGTGGAATTATTCTCAGGTAGTGTAGATTCAAGTTTGTTCAAATCATGACCCCCGGGTCTAGGATAGGGCCAAAATGGCCGACCCAAGTTTTACATAGGGATATATAGGGAAACCTTTTAAAATCTTCTTTTCAAGTACTTCAAAGCTATGATTAGTGATATTTATATGGAATCATCCTAAGGTAGTGTAGATTCTAATTTGTTCAAATGATGAACGCCTGGAAGGGGGATAAATTCAAGTCTGATGTGCTCAGGTGAGCGCTGTGGCCCCTGGGCCTCTTGTTTGATTTATGACAATAAATTATATGATGATATTTATGATAAAATCCACTAATGTGTTTCACAATAATACTTTTACATCAACTGATTTTTTGCCCTTTTCTTAAGAAAAATCAATGCCATTAATTAGTGTATAAACAACATTAGGAATATCACCTGTACATTTTCTTGATCAGTGGCAGTTTCAACAAATGACGCATGTACAGTATCAATAATACAATAATTAATCTTTCAAATCCTACCTTTAATGATTATTTAAACAGAGATAAATAAAAACAAAAAAAATATTTCTTTGACAGTTAGTACGGGAATGAATGTCGCAGCTATTGTATAAAAATATACATAACCCGCGTATGTATTTTTACTGCAACGTCTGCGACATTCATCCCCGCACTAATAACCCCAAAACGTTTTAATGTTGAAGTAATCATTGAAAAATTATGGGTTTTTTTTCTTATCGTGTTAAAGAATAGAGATAAAGAAAAAAAAATATTTCAATAGTTTCAAATGACATGTATTACATTCGCTTCTTCAATGTGGAAAATGTTTGTCATTTCACATATGTGCATTGTTTTGGTAATTAATTCCAGATGGAATTATCTTTGTCTTCGGCAACACCGAAGGGTGATAAAAAAATTCAAAAACAATCTCAATATTTACAAAACCATAATATAATGACAGAATGAAATTTGGCACACCTATAGTCATGCATATGTTCTATAAATTGCATATGAAAATTAATGACTTTCTCCATCATTATGACGATTCACTGTGAAAATGACGCCAATACGTGACTCGTGACGAAGAATGGTGGTCACAGTCTTGCTCGACGAACAAACAGCTGCAATGGTTAACGTATTAATTGGAAATTTTATGATAATTTGTTCAAAGTTTATGGAGACAATAAACTCTCCATACATTTGATCATAAATTCATTGATTGTTAAAGTGAAGGGAAGGAGGAGTTGTTCAAAATGAGTATTTTAGTAGGGTCTACTTGAGTGCAAATATTTAATGAAATCCCACAAAACTGAAGGAGGTGTAGCATTTTGAATGTATTTCACAGAAATTTCTATTTTTAGTAACCATGGCAGCAACGTTCATTGAAATCAAAAACCGATGTACAGTATTATGTATCTAAGTGTAGTTTACATGTGTTCCAAGTTATATTGAAATCAGACTAAACCTGTAGGAGGTGTAGTATTTTTGAAGCATTTCACGGAATCTTTATATTTTTAGTAAACACGGCAATACCGTTCATCAAAATCAAAAAATGATGCATAGATTTATATGTATGTACTTAGTGCAGTCTACTTGTAAGCCATGTTATATTGAAATTAGGCTAAAACTGTAGGAGGAGTAGTATTTTGAAAGTATTTCACAGAAATTTCTATAATAGTAACCACAGCAACATCGTTCATTGAAATAAAAAACCGATGCTCAGAATTATGCATTTTGGTATAGTCTACTTGTGTGCAAAGTTTAACTGAAATAAGACATAAACTGTAGGAGGAGTAGCATTTTGAAAAATTGTTTATTTCGTGACTTTGGACTTAGACAATAACAGAATCACACTTGATCAGATTTACCCCAGTAGAATGTTTAAGAAGTCTGTAAATATACACTCAATAAAAACAAGTCTGTATTTGTTTTGGCGTGCTTGTCATGGCCATTTAATAATTTATTAAATCTAACACAATGTATGCGCCGATCATGATGATAATATGGCAGCATAGTTCAATGAATATAGATGATGAGATGATGAGCAAGAGAAATACCATCTTGATCCAAGGAGTCTGGAAAAACAGTAAAAACAGCAAAATTATGCCAAACAAAGTCAATAGCCACACGAAACTGGAATACTGAAGGTCGAAAAGCACATCAACATTGAAGGTCCGCAAAGCACAACAACAGGATTCGATCCATGCCATGACGCTGAAACGAGAAATTAAAAGAAAACGAAAAAACACAGTTAATATGAAGATGTATTAGAAAAATAGCATATGTACTAAAGAGGTATAAAATATGAAATTAAGTGGAGGGAGCATGGGTTTTAAAAAAAATTGCGTCTGCTTCTTTCAAAGCACTGAGCCCGATGATTTATGAATTTCAACGTTAAGGAACCACATGTAAGAGTTATCTATCTTTGCATACAAAAAAATATGCTGCACGAAATAACCAGGTTTATCCATATTGGATAAACCCCATTATTTCGTGACTTTGGACTTAGACAATAACAGAATTACACTTGATCAGATTTACCCCAGTAGAATGTTTTAGAAGTTTGTAAATATACACTCAATAAAAACAAGTCTGTATTTGTTTTGGCGTGCTTGTCATGGCCATTTAATAATTTATTAAATATAACACAATGTATGCGCCGATCATGATGATAATATGGCAGCATAGTTAAATGAATATAGATGGTGAGCAAGAGAAATACCATCTTGATCCAAGGAGTCTGGAAAAATCAGTACCCCCCGGAGACAGCATTCTTTGCAAAATTATGCAAATGGGTCAAGGGACAAATCAATTGACCCATCCGCCACAAACTAAAATTGGGGCGGCAATTTTGCGGCCCAAGGTAACAATAGCACAAATCGTGCACAAATTAGGTACAAATTGCACCAAAATATATGTACTATGCCAAATGGGTCTGCCAAATGGATCAAAGGACACAGTCGCATGACCCATCCGTCTCAAACTCAAATTGGGGCTCGCTTTTTGCAGCCCATGCAGAAAGCACAAATCGTGCACAAAGTAGGTACAAATTGCACCAAATAATTAAATTAGTAATTGAAAGGCACAAATTGCGCGCTAAAATTGAAATTTTGAAATAAATGCAAATTGCATTGAAAATGATAAATGTGCAACTCGCACACAATGGGGCTCATGACAAGCATCAGGGAAATGTTGACAATACAAAATTACACCATTGAAATATTCTTATAAATAAATGTCAAAGCAATATTTGAATTGCAATTTTGTGTCATAACTTAAAAACAATATATGAACAAATGTCAAAGCAATATTTGAATTGCAACTTTGCGTCACAATATTAAATTTTTTTTGATATATGAGCATATGGATAGAGGGTAAATTTACGACATTGGACTTATTTTAGATTTGTAAGCTGCTGACTGTAGGGTTGTATCAATAAATCGATACGTATCAATATTGAAGAAATATATCGTATCGAACACTAACTTCCTTTCTGTTAAAAAGAGGGGAATTTCAATCACCAAAGATCATATTTCACTTTTCTGAATTAAAAGTTTAAAACTCTTCAATTATCATGCAATAACACAGTTTTTTTTTTAAAGAATTATCACTAAAGCATAGATAGTTTTATTTTAACATGTTGATTTTGCAGCCATTAAAAATTTTAATTTGAGGTGCAAGTTATAATGACAATGAAACAGGAACTCTGAATATATAATAAAACACTTAATTGTTTAATTCATGCGTTAAATGATTTATAAGCCCTTTTGATTTACTTGTTATATAATCCAATATATCGTATATCGCTTAAGGGAAAAAATATTGTATCGTACTTAAATGTTTTGCTCAATACACACTCTAGCCCCTGACTGTCATCTTCTCATCCGCGTAATAATTTCCTCTGAAAACCCTTTAATACAAAAATGGGTTGCAACCCCCATGTGAAAAAATGAATGCATCCTAAATCCAGATGACTGAATATTCAAAAATTGCAAAGCTTTGTTCAAGGTTAATTCAATGTATATAACGACCATATTGTGTACCTAAAAAATGGATAATCCAATCTTTTAAATCATGTCAGCAAATTATTTTGATTGATTATTATTGTTTTACTCCGAGTCAGCAATACTTGAGCCATTATTTTGAAGATGTTATGAATGAAATGAAATGCTCCACACAAGGAATTGACAACATGTTGATTATTGACCTATTAATTGCACCTTAATTTTTATATTGAAGTCTAAGGACAGCGCATATGTTTTTGTAAGGTATTTTAAATACATGTTGTAGTTTGAATTTCATACCAATCCGAGTAATTCTCTTTGAGAAAATATGCATTTCTTTGTTTATTAAAATATGATATAAAATGAATTTTATACCAAAGAAATTTTGAGACATTAATTTTTTTTTCTTTCCATTAAGGCCAGATAACTCTTCAGGAACTTTCAATGTGCAGAATGAGCGTCTCTGTACATGTCATTAGTCTTGTGAATTTGGTTCATTTCACTTTATCTTTATGAAGCGTTTTCACGAGTTAAAATTCATCTAAAATCGCTGAAATCCCTTCATTATACATTGAATATCTTAACATGGATGGAAACTGATATTCGGATAAGGGTTTGGAGTTAACATTTGAAAAGTGTGATGCCCTTTTAATATATCATACAGCAAAATTGTGCAAAGATTGAAACAATCATATTGTAATATTTGATTTTTTCCTCACATGCACCCCAAACCAGTTTGGCGAGTCTAAAATGTTTTAACGAAAACTTGAATGGTATCACAAGAGGCAATTTATGTATGCTTGATACCGAAAGCCACTACTTCACTCATTCTTAGTAATGCAAAGAAAGTTCATGTAAAAGCAGACTTAAATAAAGCCGCTTCAAAATCAGAACACCAATGTGACATAACACTGACAATGTTAACCAACATAGGCAATATAATGGTTTTCTTATATCCAGAGACATAGTAAGTTACATGTCTTTTAACCAGCCCATATCGTCTTAATCATAAATGAATCGAATGGAACCATGTAATTTGATGACAAAACTGATTCCTGATAAATAACATTTAATTGTAGAAAAAGTCATAATACACTCTGACATCTATGTTAAATTTTTAATATGATCAGTAGAAGGGGCCAGATCTGCTGAAATAATAACTGTTGCCTGAAATTGAAAAAAGAATTTTGCTTTCTGCATTTCAGGTACACCGGTTTGAAGGAGACTGGCTGCAGCTCGCTCGGAGTCGCTTCTGAATACCTCTCAAAAACTGAATAGGTACATGTAGAGAAAAGGTTATGTAATGAAAATCTAGCTGGTCCATTGAAACCAAGACATAGCATCTGGAATTTATAATTTCTTACGCCTGGTATATGTTGAGCTTTTAAATGAACATTAAATTTTAAATGTATGCATAAGTTAACCAACAAATTCCCGACTAATGCCATAATTCATTTGTTTCTAGCTTTCTAGATGATTTGTGATTTAATTGCTGTAAACCAAGGAAAAGATTGTCAATATGAAGGATTTTTTTTTTGGTAAACTTTCAGCCCAGGTCATAATACTTAATATAATAACAAGTTCTTAGAAAGTGATTTCCCTGTATTATTCCTCAGGCCACCCACATGTCAATGAGGACAACACCAAAGTTTAATAAACACCACACCGTAACCAAAAGAACTTACAACTATATATATATATATATATATATATATAAATATTTAAGTGCATGATATTAATTATTCCTGCCATACACGACTAGGAAATGGTGTCCTACAATTAAAATCACCAAGATAAAGAACCCACATTAATAAATCCAACTTCTTTTTATTAAGTTAGTTATTTTAGGAATGACATGTTAAACTTTTAATCATTTGATTGATTATTTTTTTTTTTTTAAATAAATTCCATATAATTATACATGTATATTTAAAGAAATTAAATGTTTATATACATGTAAAGGCACAATTTTTTTTATCAAACCCCGATATTTTTGAAATTTACATAAAAATGACAATACTAGAACATCAATCATGGGAAATACTAAATTATTACACTGTAACGGTGGCCAGTAGATGGATGGTTTGTTTACAGACAATACACCTGTAATATACAGGGTCTTGGTTTTTGAAAGCAAATTTGTTATTCTTAAGTTTAATCCACGGCGAATATACACGTGAATCAGATTTAGGCAAATTCCCAAATGTGACCAGATTTAGACAAATTCCCAAATGTGCCAACAAAACACAACTCACTCGCTATTGATTTGGTAATAGCATATTTTGTCAGAAAACATGCATAGGGTTCCCCTTGATAACAAGTATGACATCATTTCAACGTCATTTCAAACTTGCATCATATTGAAATTCGTAAAATTAAAAATATAATGATTAATAAAAGGATTTGGATCAAATTGAACTGTACCTCGAT
Source organism: Saccostrea glomerata (assembly GCA_003671525.1). Classification (NCBI taxonomy): domain Eukaryota; kingdom Metazoa; phylum Mollusca; class Bivalvia; order Ostreida; family Ostreidae; genus Saccostrea; species Saccostrea glomerata. Next base: position 431,574 of record PRKT01000133.1, on the reverse strand, counting down.
TCTGTTGAGCTGGAATAAGCAAACTAAAGAAGCTAAAGTGGATAGAGTCTTTCAGTCAGGCGCCTGCTCGACAATGGCGACATCATGTTCAGCACGTGGTGGTGCATGGATTGCTACAGCTACTCTGTTTTTTTGGCCTGGGTACGGAACTTCTTCAGTTCTTGTGATTTCTCTGGAATAAGATCTCCTGGCCTTCGAAGTTCTTGATACACGTAACATATTTACTTGTATTTGACAGTTAATCAGCAGATGATGATGGATCAATTCTTTTTAAAAGAAATTGCGTCTGCTTCTTTCAAATTAGAGATTAAAAGGGAATATTCTAGAAGACATGCGCAAACAAGAAATATCAAATATTTTTCGAGCACCAAGCCCGATGATTTATGAATTTCAACGCACAGGAGTCGGCAGTTTTATCATTAAACCAGTGAAAACATAACCTATGAGCTTCGCGAGCGTAGCGAGCGAAGCGACAGGAATGCAACGCGTTTTTGGTGATTTTTTCTCTGCCGCTTTATTTAGTCAAAATAACAAATGCATGCGACTCAACTCATGTCAGTTGATGTTTCTAACCTGATTTTTGTTGCATTCCCCTTCTTAATCGCCGTTATTGGCCCTAAAATCCAACATAAACAACATTTCGAAAAGAATCAGCCGCCATGAGGTTTTTCCCGTGACGTCACGATATATTCAAAATGTGTTCATTGACTTAGGTAAGTTTTACTTCATTTTAAAAACATTTTTGTGTATATTATTCCTTTGAAAATATTAAAAACACAAATAATTCAGTGATTGAACATTTTATTCAAGTTTAAAGTGTTTAAATGTAGGGAAATCCAAACTCAGTTCAACATAGAAGCGTGACGTCACGGGAAAAACCCTCATGGCGGCTGATTCTTTTCGAAATGTTGTTTATGTTGGATTTTAGGGCCAATAACAGCGATTAAGAAGGGGAATGCAACAGAAATCAGGTGAGACACATCAACTGACATGAATTGAGTCGCATGCATTTATTATTTTGACTAAATAAAGCGGCAGAGTAAAAATCACCAAAAACGCGTTGCATTCCTGTCGCTTCGCTCGCTACGCTCGCTACGCTCGCGAAGCTCAAAGGTTATGTTTTCACTGGTTTATTGATAAAACTGCCGACTCCTGTGTTCAACGTTAAGGAACCACATGTAAGAGTTATCTATCTTTGCATACAAAAAATTATGCTGCACAAAATAACCAGGTTTATCCATATTGGATAAACCCCATTATAGACAGACAGACAGACGGAGGCCGGGCGCATCAATATAGCATGAGCTTTTCTGGTCTCTGATTAGTACAGCTAAAAAGGGTAACAATTAAAATCCTATTTTATCAGTAAAATACATTATGCAGTTAGTCAGTATACATTCTTGCTCTAGTGTGTTCCCCCTTGCAATTCACTTTTTATCCAGAACCCCGTACCGCAATCCCGTCCCCTCCCCGTTTTCAATTCTAAAATATTTATTGACTTGTCTCTGGTTTCTTTATCCATATGACCTATATCATCTAGATAAGCATTTGATTGCTCTTTTTATGCAATATGTATTCATTTTATAAATGCTCAGAGTAACTTTTAACGTCCCTGATTTTGTCATTTAATGTTTTTGATTTAACACAGCTATAACTAGTTCCAGTCCAAAGTTTATTTCTACCTACGTAGCTATAAGGAATAGATATGTAGGTTTTTATACCTACCGATGTAGCTACTATTGAATTTTACCTACGTAGCTATAAGGAATAGATATGTAGGTTTTTATACCTACCGATGTAGCTACCATTGAATCTTACCTACGTAGCTATAAGGAATAGATATGTAGGTTTTTTTACCTACCGATGTAGCTACCATTGAATTCTACCTACGTAGCTATAAGGAATAGATATGTAGGTTTTTATACCTACCGATGTAGCTATCATTGAATTCTACGTACGTAACTATAAGGAATAGATATGTAGGTTTTTATACCTATCGATGTAGCTACCATTGAATTTTACCTACGTAGCTATAAGGAATAGATATGTAAGTTTTTATACCTACCGATGTAGCTACCATTGAATTTTACCTACGTAGCTATAAGGAATAGATATGTAGGTTTTATACGTACCGATGTAGCTACCATTGAATTTTACCTACGTAGCTATAAGGAATAGATATGTAGGTTTTTATACCTACCGATGTAGCTACAATTGAATTTTACCTAATTTTTGCTTTACTTACATTTCCCGGTCAAACGTAGGAACAACGCAATATGGTGAGCACAACATTTCGTAATACAGTCACATTGATGATGAATATGACAAAATTATTATTAAAAAAATTATAACTTTGCAAAAAGAGAGTTATATATAATTCCTATTCAATTTTGTTAAGTTATCATTCCTTGGCCTTAATTTTGTCTTGGTGCTCACCATATTTTTGCCGTTCCTGCGTTTGACCACAAAATGTAAGTAAAGCAAAAAGGAGGTAAATAGCTACTCTGTGTAGGTTTGAATACCGATTGATACAGTTGATATGGACAGAAAGCAAACGTAACCTGGGCGTTTTACATTTGAAAATGGATAAAGACGCGTTCTTTTAAAATTTATAATTAGCGGCTGTTTGAAATAGTGAAAAAAAGAGGTTTTCGAATGTGTTTTCTATTTCTGTCCATATCAACTGTCTTAAAGAGTGCGTATGGATTATTTTAAGTCTGGATGAGTATTGTAGAGGCTCCAAGGGAAAAGTTTAAACATAAGGTCTTAGAAGACTCCTAACTTGACAGATTCGACGAGGTGGGTCAGTAAAGTACAGCAAAATGTTACGAAAACAGAGGTAAAAGCGAGGAAGGGGTCCAAAATGACATCCGGCCTTGTCTAATTCATTATTACCTTATATGATATTTTTAGATAAATGATTAAATATTACATCCCAGGAGCGAGCCCATTTTTACTGACAATTTGAGCTTGTGAGTTTGATCCCCTTTTTTAGTCGAAGGTATTTTCTTTTTATAACGGGATTTAAATAAATGACAATATTCATCTCTATGAATGTGTTTGAGTCTATTTTAGATAAGAAAAGGGAAATCAAAAATAGCTGTAATGAGCCTGCTTAGCTTTTTGAAGACATAAAAGAAATTGAAATCAAATATCAGAGGTCTGTCTCTACACCCAGAGTGATTCTTATGTCGGATTCACGTTACCTGTATCATCAGAAGTTTCACTACTTGTATCATCAAGAGTGTCGTTACTGGTTTCTGTAAAGGTGTCAGTCTTCAATCGCTCACGGTCAAGATTCTGTTGATAAAATATTTTATACAACAATTTGAAGTTAGTGACATAAAAACTGTACGACATACTTTGACAAAAATGTTTTGTTTTTTAATCTTCTTGTATTAAATTTCTGTGTCTTCATACAAGAAACATGGATTCAAAAAATTTATTCATTTTAGCATTTTACTTTAGGAAATAATTTTTGTCATTTAAAAAACAAATAGTGTATTGTTTTTTTCTTTGTATTATTGCATGAGAAATACACTTACACTTCCCTCATCTTCAGCCCTCCCTTCAGAATCTCTCTTTTCCGCCATCTTTTATCTTTACACGGTAAAATCTGATTTCAAAACAAAAACTTATGGTGTGACATTATACATGATCTTGATAGAAAAAATATGAGTATCTAGCATATTTCGTTTTAAATTTCATTTACAATACATGTTTGTCTAGTTCTTTACTCCTTTAATTTGTGTTTACTGTATGTATTTTTAAACTTTTAACATAGATATTTAAAAAAAGCATAGCATATACATTTTTACTCATTCTAATTTTTGAGTGTGTGTCGCCTTTTCTATTTGTTTGGTACTCATATTGCAAAGTGGCCATCTGCATAGAAAACGTCCATTAATTATCCAACAAGTGACAGAATTTATCATATGTTTACAGTACCATGAAAGCTCAAAATGAAAATCATTAATATTAATTTTAGGATCGTTAACAACTATCGTAAATAAATTTGTAATTAATTATATTTCTATCGTCAGAAACAGAAAAAAAAGTTGGGATCTGAATTTATCTCTGCGTTTTGTATGGATTATTCGACAGGTGTTCTTTGTTTGCAAAAAAATCTGTATAAAAAAGAAAGGTTATAAAATCATTTTGTTAATAATAACAGGCATTTTATTTCCAATCAAGGTCCCAAGACAGGCATGAAAGACTTTCTTGCTCACCTGAGCCTAATGCTTATGTGAGCTTTACTGATCAAAAGTCCGTTTTCTATTGTTGTTGTTATCGTCGTTGTAAATTTTTCATCTTTTCATCCTCTTCACAAGAACCACTAGGCCAATTTCAATCAAACAAGCCAAACTAGCCACAAAGTATCCTTAACTTAATAGAATTCAAATTTGTTCAAATGAAGGGCCATGCTTTCTTCCAAGGGGATATTATTATGAATAAATGAAAACTTAATGGAATCTTTTAAAAATCTTCTCAAGAACACCAGGGCAGGAGAAATGAAATTCATGTGGATGCATCCTCTGGTAGTGAAGATTTAAGTTTGTTCAAATCTTTAACCCCGGGGATAGGATTGGGCAACACTGGGGTATCAAATGTACACATAGGAAAAATCTTTAATATTTTTTTTCTCAAAAGCAGCAGAGCTGTGTTTAGTTATATGAAAGCATCCTCTGGTGGTAAAAATACAAGTTTGTTCAAATTATGACCCTTTGCGCAAAGGTTGGGGTCATTTTGGGTCATCAAAGGAGGATAATATAGATAATATTAAATCTTCTTCTTCAGAACATCTAAGTTGTGATTGGTTATAGCTATATGGAAGCATCTTCAAATCATGACCCCGGAGGAAGACTGGGGCCAAAATGGGGTATCAGAGTTTTAAACAGAATTACATGGGAAAAAATCTTTGGAATTCTTGACATGCTTTAAAAGCATCATTAAAGTGGATCATAATAATTAACAACAATGCCATTTTGTGTCTTCTTAAGTAAAAAGGAATTCATGGTAAGAATTTTTTTTTCGTCCCAGCTCCTACTGCGACACGGGGCCTTGGTTTATACGGTCTTTTCAAAAGGACTACGTCCCACAGTGGGATTCGAATCATCGACGTAAAAATTAACTCCTTATTCGCGACTCTAGAGCGGACACTGTAACCATTGCGCCACGCAGATGACCCGAAATTCCGATATAGCTGTTACAGAGTCATATTTATTGTAAAAGAAAAGTTCAGTGACAAACATTTTAGTACCATCGTACCTAAAATCATGAAACAAACTACCTTTGCTGATTAAACAATCAAAATGTATTGATGATTAAAAAAAACAACTTTTTAAAAAATCACTTCTTTAAAGTACTTAAAACTTTATAATTATTGCTCTTCATGTATATTTCTATATAGTATTATATGTAAAAATAAAATTACAGTTATTGTACAATGCCAAAAATACGTGTTTTGAAAAAAAATTAATCAAATGAATCAGATTTATATCAGAGGCATTTTGCGTCTCATAAACAATAAACTGGGTTTCCATTACGAAAATGTGGGAAAATGCACGTAGCATCGATTTTAAAAAGGGGGGGGGGCAGCTAGCGAGTTTTTTTTCTTGTCTGAAAAATTTGATAAGCAAGAAAAAAGGACAATTGCAGTTGCCCAATCTCAACAATCATATTTGGTGAAAGGGGGTGGGGGGACTAGAGGCAATTTTTTCACAGACAATTCATTTTTCAAATAAGCTTACAGTACTTATTTCATTCATGTTACTATACTTTAGTATACAGTTGGTTGGGGAGAGAGCAACCAGCCTTTTTATGAACAATTTCAATAGTAAAATCAGTGTTGGAAAAAAGTGGGGAGTAAGATCCCCCCTGCCCCCCCTCCCCCCCCC
>PRKT01000133.1:412787-425593 GCA_003671525.1 Saccostrea glomerata | reverse complement strand
CCCCCCCCCCCCCCCCCCCCCCGTTGTCAAGTGCCTGCGGGAAGGAGGTTGTGATGTGGAATGTTAAAGACTCATGTGAGGAACAAAGCATATTTCTCTGCGGTTTACAGGAACAAAGAATCCTTTTTGCTTAAAAAAAGGGGGGTTGAAAATAATACAGACCAAACAAACAAAAAGAAAAACAAGTGTCCAACCTCGAGAATCCGAATTTGTGAAGGAGGCCGGGCAGCAGGTAGGTTTTTTTTCAGTACAAAATTTTATTTATGCACTACTCCATTATCCTAACATGACGATACTGCAACAAAAAGGGGATCTTTCAATGAAGATTTTCAATTGTAAAAAGTTACGCTTTGAAGACCCCCCATCCCCCCTGAAGAAAGCTACGTGCAAATTCCTCCCCACATTTACAACAGGAGAAATCTATTTTCTTTTATTGTAGACAATGAAACATCTCTTTTGCCTACCATATGACCATTCATTCTTTTTTTTTTTGGTTGTTTTAAATGGACGAAATCTATATTCATGAAAGAAAAAAAATAAACATAGAAAAAGCCTTTGAGTTGAAACCCTCTTTGTTAACAAACTTTGAAATCCCGTTAGGTACAGTAGCATTTAGCCAGAAAAGTTTATATTTCTTACAAAATAGAGAATGTTATAGATGAAAAAAGTTTCATGGAATAAATTTAAATCAATTTTTATCTATCATCCTTAAACGTGCTTTAAAGGCCCGCATTTGAAATTTATGGAGCAAAGAATGTCAGCGACACCACAACTTTCCCCAGTCGACTGAACTATCCAGAAGTGTTTGCACGTAACGCTTTCAACCAGCCTTTTGCACTAATTTGAAGGTAATACAAGTCGATTCTTACAACCAAAGCGGATGTCATTTGTCCCTAAGGAATTCATAAGCAAAAGATTTTTTACAAATATATTTTCCAAATGCAAAAAATCAACGCTTCAGAGTTGAAACATAAGTTGATACTTAACCGACACCCAACATGTGCCTCTATACATGGTGGTCTCTATAAGGAAAGTAATATCAAATTTATGTCAACATCTGTTAAATATATCCCTACGTTTTATATCAATTGAAGCAAATCCCCGACAATTTTAGCAACAACTTTTTAAATCATTTATAAAATATATAAAAAAAGAAGATGAAAAGATTGTTTGTTATTTCTATGTCAGTATGTAAATTGTTTGTTTATATATGTAGACAGTTTTCTTAGTAAAAAACCCTCAAGTACACTGATGTAAACGCCCTCTCAACCAATTTAAAAAAAATTCCGCATTTTGAAACCCGGGATATTGAAACAATTGACATTCTCTTCATTAAAATATTTCCTAATCTTATTTCTAACAAAACAGTATGAACATAAGACATTTTATATAAAAAAAAGTTGATAATATTTTTTTGTCAATTCAGCATAACACTTTTATTACCGAGCTAAAATATTGTGAAAATCGTTTTCATTTCTAATCCTTTACTTAGTACTTACTTATCCCATTCGTTCCCTATGGGACATAAGGCTTTAACAAGATGTCTCAAACTTCCTCATTTTCAAAGTCTAAGGAGAAACAATTCTAAGAATTATGCATTTTTCTTAATCTGTAACATGATATTAAGTCTTCTCCAAAGAAAAAAATGTTTGTATCATCTGTTCTTAAATTGTAAAAATTACTTCAACCCCCATTTGTAAAAGTTTTAACTTAATTTACACCATCTTATAAGACAGTGCCAAAGGCTTTACGGAAAACGACAAAACATGCATATCGATAAATTTAGCAACAAGGAAAACCCAAGGGGCTAACACCAAAAAGTAATAGGGATTGGGTCAAAATGAAAGAATCGTTTCATTTTATCGTCGTGTTAATTAATTATATTAGCGGATTCTGGCAGAAAATGCGTGAGCTGGCGTTAAGTCCTTCCGGCTACACAAATAAGACGCCATCTTAATAATGAGTAACTTGAGGTCAAAGGTCACACCACACTTCATAATTATAAACTCCCAATTTATTAAATTTGTGATACAAAATTACGAAATGAAATTAAAAAAAATGATCATTAAATAAAATGAACTGGCTACAAATACTTGATATGTAATTGTAAAAATTATTTTGATCAAATTTTTCTTACGCTCATGTTTTACGTCTCTGTTATAAATGGCGGACCTCGGGGCATTGGGTGATTAGTAGCTCCTATACTTCAAATGAACTCTATGTATCTTTTGTTGTTACAGAAGTTAATATTCATTAAAAGGAGCATACATTCGGTAAGACTTTCATATTATCTTTTATTAATTATTTATAAAATAAGAACCTGAAAAAAGGTGTTTAAGAAATTATCTAAATCGAAAGCTATTAGATATGATGTGTTTACATTAAAGGATAATTGATATCAAATTATCAATGTCTATGTAATTATGTATTAAATATAATATATGATTAAAAAGTAAGGCATTATAACGTTTAAAACCTATATCGAAAACCTCAAAAGAAGGAGATAGAAAAAGCCTTAAGAAACAACATTTTCAAACAATTGAGCGTTTTATTATATCGATTTGCCGGTTTATTGTATCCTGCATATTCCCCCTTTTTTTTGTCTAAACCTTTCATCATATTCGTTGACAAAATTCATAGGATTAAGTAGCTGCAGAACTGTAGCTCTCTGAAAAAATTTATATTGACCGACCGGAGATTAGAATTTGGGAGAATTAATCCAGAACCAAGCGCTAAATTTTGTGCGTAATAAAATAATATACAGTATTTTTAGTGGGTGGTACTGTAGCTCTCCGGTCTGTCAATATAACATTTTTCGGAGAGTTACAGTTCTGCAGCTAAGGATTGAGTAGAAAAATATAAAAATCGTTTAAAGCCTGTCAGTCAGGAGAGTGCAAACAATTCTTTTTTAAATTTGGCCTTTTATACAGATAACTCCGCCGTAATGATAGACTGACATAATGACTGCATAGTTTTATGCTATAAGGCAGTGATGGCGTTCCATAGAGAAATGTGACAAATGCCACAATACGTGGAAATATAATTATACAGTGTACACAAATTTTAGACAAGGTGAACAATGACTACTGGTTGTTTCAGTTGAGATTTTCCATTTCATTTTGGGAATTGCACATGGGCCCATGAAATTAACATTTATCAGTAATGTGATGAAAGGCCTTGCAACTTTGTTGCAAAGGAGTAGTATACACTGGTACACATGCATGTAATTATTATAAGTAGTAAGTGCTCATGAATCCGAGATAAGAATCGATAATAAAACAGGTCACACGCTTGAAACTGGAAATATATCAAAAATGGTTTCCATATGCTTAGCATTTTTCTTGACAATGTGTTTGTCAAAAAGTCTCGCACACACCGAGATTGAAACTGAATTAAGTGAAATATGGAAAGAAATTCGCGAGTTGCAAAGGCAGAACTGGGAAGTATTGCAAGGCGCCAAGAAAATGATGTTCGCGAGCTACGAAAGGAAAACCAAGAATTGGGAACTATGCTAACTCGCCAGGAAAATGAGATTCACCAACTACGAATTGAGAATCAATTCTTGAGAGATGGCTTGGACAAACTGAAAGCATCTAATCAGCAGAAAATTGGCGGTAATTTTTTAGTTACTAGTATCTTGACAGATTTAGAAGTTATGCATATTAATTTGTGTGCTTAGGAAATAAATGAATATGGAATTATAACAGTTAATTTTCTGTATGCAAACATTTAAACTCAAATATAATTATATACATGTACATGTATACAAAAGTAATTGCAGCCCGGAGGACCGGGCTGCTCTATACATATAAGTTTAAGTGTTGGTGTATGGGGATTGGGGTGGGAGTAGTTACATGTATGTAGAATTCAAGGTTTTCTAAACATTGAAAAGATTGTTAATGAGAATGTTCTTTCAGTTTATAAATTACGAGATACATAATATAATTATTTACTTCCATACAGTGAATCTGTAAAAATATATATGTTTTTATATTTAATAGATAAAGTTACTTATCAATTACTATCGAAACAACGACAGGTCCCTTTTTTTAGAGCATCGAATTTTACTTCTCGGATAAAAACGTACTCTGCACAGTTTGTGTTTTATATTCTAAAATTGAAAATAAATACATTTTTAAATATAAATGACGCGTGTGTCTAACTTCAATTTATATGTTATGCAGCCAACATTTACTTGAGGAATTGATAAAGATTAAAATGGTATCGTTTTTGATTGATTTTTATCCGACTACAAGTTTTTTTTTAAACATTTGCGACTATCGTCTCCATCAATTAGACGCATGCCTTTTAACACCTATCGAAGCGGTTTGTTGATCAAGACTCATTTTCATTTTCTACTTTATATATTTCCCGGGCGACCATTGATGGTTACATCAATGTTTTCTTGTTATGTATTTTGTAGAACCATCACACGTTAACAAGACAAGAAGAATGATCGGTACTAACACAGTGGCATTCTACGCCTACATGGGAAGTACAGAACATAATCCAAGCAATCACCATATGATCATCTTTGATGTCGTCAAGACGAACCTTGGTGGTGGATTTAACAGAAACAGTGGGATGTTCACAGCTCCTACTGCCGGTGTCTACGTATTCACATGGACTATCTATACGGGCGACCATGGAAGATGTAAATTTGGTATTTACGTCAACAACGAAATAATGGGTAGCACTTTTGGAGAGACAGATGATGTTTCTAGGGATTACGATTCAGATTCGGGGTCTATGGTTGCAGTTTTAAATGCCCAGGATAATGTTTATATCCGGACGCTCATGGCGTGCTCTACATTTATAGTAAGCAATGATAGTGATTGGTACACAAGAACTACGTTTGCTGGCTGGAAACTCGATTAATACGGTCTTGTTACAATAAACACAAAGTGTTCAAATGAGAATGAAATTGCTTTTTTTTGTTTTTTTCAGTGATAAAAAAATCACACAATCATGCATCTCTTCTCTATGGTGTCCGGATAGGACCGTTTGCTAAAGCTCACGGGGTACAATTAAATTGTACTGTGTTTATATAAGAGTTAAGTTCTCTTGATATTCTAAAAATATATCGCACGGATGTGACAGAGTCGTAATCTTCAGCATGTCCGGAAAGCCAGATGAGGATAATTTGAGCCACAATTATGACCCCGCATACCGACACCTCGTAAAGGCAAGAGAAATCGCCCATAAAGAAAATGTCTCATCGGAGTTGCGGTCGGAAATTAACAGGGCAATCGAATTGTATCAAGTAAGTTACAAAAGGATAAATCCTTTCAGACCTTTAATTTGTAAACAATCTGGGGCAGTATGTCTACCTTATGGTGAACTGTTCGGGTATCTTATCCTCTCTGTATATCGATAAAAATTAAATATCAAAGCATTACAGTATGCTCCTCGACTGTACTCTAAATTAGTTTTAAGAATCTCGCCTTGAATTACATTTATTTACAGAGTGTACAATGTAAGGAAAATTAAACATTCTAGGACTGTCTCAAAAGTAATTAATGATCATTCAAGGATTGCAAACAAAAACTGCATGTCGCATTGATAAATGGTCGAAAAAGTAGGCAATTTGGCTTACTTAATATAACTTACAGAAGGACACCGTGGATGAATTTATTTGACAAGAGAGTGTTTTAGTTGACGATATATTTAATTAGTAGAAGGCGGCGTCATTTTTTGTACATTTGTAAAATTAACAGTTTCTCGTAATAATTGAATTCAACCACAGCCGCTAATTCAAAGAATACGAGTTAAGATGCCTACCAATGCAAAAAATGATTTAAAAACTTAAATAGATTCTTATTGTAAACGCTGAATACATATTAAGATGCATGTGTTTTGGTAAGATGCTCCCCATGTGAATACTCTTAAATAAATTTGCATGACCAAGATTTGGTACCCCAAAAAAAGGTGTTACAAGGTAAAAAGTCTGATAAATGAGAGCCCTTACATAACTCAGAGTAAAATTTAGTCCAAGGTCAAAGATTTTCACAAGCAGGTCAATCTTGCATCCACGAAATCAAATCCCAAGGAACCAAGAGTTTTTCCTCAAACCTCGAAAGTTTGACCTCACATAAATATGTGATTTTACAGTATTGTAACTAGTTTAACAAATATTAATTATGAAGCCCGATAATATCACCGACCGTACTTACAAATGTTTCACCAAGATACAAATTCGATAGACTCGTGCAAAAGTGGGTCAAACTTCCAAAGTTCAAGAGGTCAAATACAGTAGTACCCAAAGAAATATTTTGCCATAAGAAATAAAAAGATGAAAATCAAAAGCCTACGCTCCATTCGTTCTAGAATTATCAATAGACAAACAGTCAGACAGACAGACTTGAAACTATACGGCACTGGATTTTCAAATACGGGGGCATAAAAACCAGACATGTACGCGCAATATTGATTGATTGGTTTATCAATGCATCAGAAATTTTTTAAACTGTAAATATTTAGCTTCATTTTGTAGCAAAGACATACTTACTGCGAAGATCATACAACTCACCCTAGTCCTGCGCTGGATACCTTGATCAATGAAACACTCTGTTACCCTTGGAGGGACGCCCACGAAAAGGGAGAGATTTCTTATGTGGCGACTCCTAGGATGCTTTCAGGCAACAGAGAGGGTAAATTATTAAGTTAATTTAGTACGCTTTGCGGTACACAAGAACTACGTTTGCTGGCTGGAAACTCGATTAATACGGTCTTGTTACAATAAACACAAAGTGTTCAAATGAGAATGAAATTGCTTTTTTTTGTTTTTTTCAGTGATAAAAAAATCACACAATCATGCATCTCTTCTCTATGGTGTCCGGATAGGACCGTTTGCTAAAGCTCAATACCGCGTTCAGAAAAACACTCCGTCGCGCTAACACAACACGCCATCGCGAGTTGTGTGTTACGTGTAGCTCGACGGTGTGTTGTGCGAATTCGTGTTAGCGTGACAGCATGTTGTGCGAATTCTTTTTAGCGTGACAGCGTGTTGTCTGTTAGAACGACAGCGTGTATTGCGAACTCGTGTTAGGGTGACAGCGTGTTGTGTGTTAGCGCGACAGCGTGTATGGCGAAACTCGTGTTAGGGTGACAGCGTGTCGTGTGATAGCGTGACAGCGTGTATTGAGAACTCGTTAGCTTGACAGCATGTTGTTCAATGTTGCGACAGCGAGTTGTGTGTTAGTGTGACGGCGTGTTGTGTGTCAGCGCGACGACGTGTTTTCTAAAAGCTCTGTGAGCTTTAGCAATGGCCCTATCCGGACACCATACTTGAGTTCTCCATACCATATTGCTTAGCAACCGACGTAAAAAAATCTCGAACCTGGGGACCGTCTTACAAAAGAACCACTAAAACCTTAAACTTCAATTAATCATAACATTTGGCAAAAATAAGTGATACTGTTTAAACTGGCCAGCATAAATATTTTGCTCTATTCCTTTTCAAAAGATTAAACCAATTTTCAGTTTAATGTAAATTAGAAAGTTATAAATAGAATTACATTCTGGTCTCAGTCGTAAGTTCTTTTGTAAAATGGGCCCTGGAAGTGCTATTGATAAAGCACCTACCCGTGGATAAAGCATAGATTTTTCTCTCATTATCACCGGTGTTAGATCTGTGCAGTGTGAGACTGCACTATGAGATTTTTTTTTAGGTAAACTCAGATATACATGTATACTGACCATGTGTATATCTTGTGATAAGACTCAATCTTTGACACATATTTTTGACCTTGATATTAAAGTTTTATATATGCATTAGAAACTGAAACATATTTAAGCAATAGCTTAAGCCTTTAAACAGTTCTTGCTGGTGCTTTCACATTTCACTGGTGTATTCCTTGTGACAAAACAATCCCTGGGATATTAACAATATTAAATTTGACTTTTAGGCCTTAGCCTTAAAATCTGGGCTTCTTATGAAAACCCTTGAATATCTTTGAATACTTAGAGCTAGAACTTTGACATTGCATAGGCATGTTTCTTGTTACGACCTCTTTTGGAAACCAACAAATTTGACCTAACAATTTGACCTACATTTGAATAAGTTTAACTTGGCGAAACGTTCTGGTGCTAAGTGTAGAGCTTTGAATTCGTAATTCACATGAGCACTCTGCCCTTGAGGCACCATTTATTTTGAACTAGACCTTTGAAACAAACTATCCTTCAAAAAACTTTGGCATTGGCCAAAGGTAAAACCTGCCACATGCAGGGAGCCATCGATGTTTCACAAAATACATTTGGTTTTAGCTCAGTTTTTGAAATCTCTGGTGAGCATGGGAAACATAAGTCGTGTGCTGGAGTTGGGACTTTTTACCGGATGTTCGGCCTTGGCACTGGCAGAAGCACTTCCGGAAGGCGGGAAGGTTGTTTCTTGTGAAATGGACCCGTATATTGCAGAACTTGCAGGATCGCTTTTGGGAAAATCATCTGCGGGAAAGAAAGTAGATATAATGCTTGGTAAGAATAATAGCAATAAACACTGTAATACCATTTAAGTTATATTCACCAACGTTATCGTTTTGTTTAAATGCGTGCGTGCGTGTGTGTGGGGGGGGGGGGTGTTCCGCCGCATGATAACTTAATCTATCAATGTAAAAATCTTATGCATTTTAATTTATCGCGCTTTAGCTGCAGAATTGAAGCAGTAAACTCTCTGCTTGAGAATATTACGAGATTTAAAACAGAAATTTATCTGTCAAATTTTTCGCAAGCAGAGAGCTACAGTTCTATAGCTTAACCGCACTTAAGGGTGCAATTGAGAGAAGGGATTCCAAAACAATATATAGATCAGATTCTATAAATCCCATGACTAAAAACTGTTTCAAATTAGTACTTATGAACAAATAAATCATTTTTACAACAGGCCCTGCGAAGGATTCTTTGAAGAAACTTTGTGACAGAAATATGGAGTTTGATTTGATTTTCCTAGATGCTGACAAATCCAGCAACAGTACATATTACAAGGTTTGTGAAGTTATTGTGAAATTCCTTAAAGCTTGACATGGGAAAACGAACTTAGTCTATGACACGTCTCTCATTAATAGACATTTTCATGAAATACATATACAAGTACTACTTTAATAGAAAACACATTTTTCACCCTATGATGGCACCTTATCATTGAACAAAGTATTTATCCGCGACATCACGGATTTTTGTCAATCCACATTTAGATATGTTTTGTTAATCCTCTTTTGCAGCTGATTTTCGGATACGGACTTCTAGCTGAAGGTGGAACCATACTAGTGGACAATAGTCTTTTCTTTGGAGATCCCTACTCTAACGAGGACTATATGGGTAGAGGCCATGGCACGGGTCAGTTTAATGAAATGGTCAAACAGGATGAAAAAGTCCACCAGGTAAAATCTGCTCAAAACTGAAAAGGCACGTAGCAACGATTTTAGATATTGGTGCTGCGACGTTTTTTAATGTAGGTGGATGCAACTAACCATCCCTTCTTTCCGGAATAAAAACACGTAGACTGTTCAAACTCGAAAATAGTACTAGTATTTCGTAAGGGGAAGGGGATTAGACACTTTTCTGGCTATAAATTCTGCCTGTCTTCGATCGTACAAAAAAGGGAGGGGGTCTGACACTTTTGAGAGCTTATCATTAACAGAAATTAAAGGTCATGCTATTTGTCGTATTTTTCCATATAAAACTGAATTTTAGACTTATCATTTTCCCTCAAAAGGTATAATTTATCTTGAGATTATCAGGTTGATTGTCAATAACATTTATTTATTTTATACATTATGTGTATCACTCAATTTTACTGTTGATTTTACGCTATTACGTAACGTTGTAATCCGACTTTCCGGATCACCACATTGTCGTTCTCTGAATCCATATCACCACTCTGTGAAACTGATGACATAGTACGCAGAAACATGACGTTATTTTTCTTGTGTGTTAAAAAGCCCCTTGTGACTATGCTTTGTTCTATTGATAAATATTATACAATTGATCTCTTAAGATTTATTTTGCTATATTTTGCTAGTTATTGCGGGTATATAATAAATTTATCATTATAACAGTTACTTGATTCGAAGGGTCGTATTACGTCTCGTTGACAGGCGCGGATCATGATATTAGATCAAACACGACGTTTCGCGCCTCGTTGGATCTGATGATCCGCGCCTGTCAACTCGACGTGATACGACCTTTCGGATCAAGCTACTGTTGTAATAATATTTGTTTATGTATTGAATAGGTTTTGTTGCCGATACGAGACGGTCTTCTCTTAATCAGAAGAAAAGAGGACATGCAAGCATCAGGGGGACGCAGGGGGACAAAGGGAGACACCACAAGGAAGTCACAGGAAAAGAAACATTAGCCACGGTCTCTTCGTAAAATTAATGATGATTTTTCTAGATAACGGGAAGCTAAACACTGTTGTTATTGAAATATACAATTTATACAACGAGTGTGATCCGTTTATTATCTGCCGTGAGTTTGTACTCGGAGATCCTTCAATGGCTCGTACAATGTACCTCGCACACTATAACCTCGGACGTAAACAGTGTTCCTCCATTTTGCTGATGCAGTCATGTGATCATATTTGAATTTCCCCCAAATATCATAATTTTGAAATCTAAGTTACTTTGTGGCTCACCAAACATATGATTTTGCTGTCAAAGACTACATAACTATAACATATGGTTGTAATCAAGACACGTTTATAAAAACCTCTTAAAAGAACTTTATGCAGTGGATATCTGAAATGAGTGACAAGAGTTTGCGGCGCAGCCATGTATTCCTCCACCTACCAAATCTGGGGTGTGAATGGAGTAGCCAAGAATTGCTGATTGATGCTTGTTTACGTTTTGCTTCTAAATCACTCTTTTTGTATACCAGTATTTGATATTGACTTTTTTTTTTAAAAAAATCATCATAAAATACACCAGCCTTTTGTGTCTACATGTACATTTAATCGTTTAATAATCAATGCTGATTTGAATGTGACTCAAAATGTAAACTAAATACACATGTTCTGTTGTTCAGTATCTGTTTGGGTAATTAACGTGATTAAACAATTAAGATATCAAAGTGGCTATGATATTGATGTTCATTTCTGATGTAGAGAAAGATTTTTTTATGTTATTTCACTTAACATTTTATGCTTTTCTAAAAGATATAAATACACAATTAAAAAAAAAAGATACAAAGAGGCCAAATGGGCCACAACGCTCGCCTAAGTACTTTGGCCCTGCTATTCACCAATCCCCCCTTGCAATACATATATTTGATATACCCATATAATTGTTGTCCTGTCCTACCCCTGGGGGTTATGGGTTGAATAATTTAGAATATCTGCACTTCCTCAGGACGCTTCCACATTAATGTACGAATCCGCTTTTCTGGCCGAGTGGTTCACTGTTTTTTGGCCCCGCTCCATCCCCAGGGACCTCGATTTGAATAAATTAAATATAATTCACTTGTTTCAACATACGTTTCAGCTTTCTGATTCTGACCAAGTGGTTCTTGAAAAGATTTTTTCTATATGTTTCGATGTAAAACTTGGATTCCCTCTTTGAGGTCAGTCTCAACCCCCGGGATCATTATTTGAACAATTTAAAATCTACACTACCCCAGGTTGCTTCAACATAAGTTTCAGGTTTTCTGACAAAATGGTTTTTGAGAGGATAATTTTTAAAGATTTTTTTTCTTATTAGGTATACTTCGATTTAAAACTTCGATACCCTTTTATAATTTAATCTCATTTGTATTCTAGCCTCTCATTGGTTGATACTAGTATTCAAAAAGGCACGCAAGTTATTCTGTATACATGTAATCTGGTTTAGCATGGGGACATAACCCCTTTGACAAACAGCTGAATCATCTGTATCCATGCAATCCCCTCAGTTTTAGTCCCCGGGATCCCTTGAAAATTCCAGATTTAATAAAAATCACGATTTGAACAATTAAGATTCTACACTACCCAAGGATGCTTCCACATAAGTTTCAGCTTTTCTGACTTAGTGGTTCTTGACAAGAAGATTAGCTAATTAATTCAACCTGATTCTTGTCTTTTCTTGATTTATCTCCCCCATACGTATAAGGGGGACTGGTCTTTCATTTTAACAATTTAAATTACCCAAGGATTGCATTGTATCAATTATGGTTAAAATTGGTCCATTTGTTCTTTAGAAGAAAATGAAAATGTAAAAAGTTTACAGACAGACGGACAACGGATGGTCAGAAAAGTGCACTTGAGAGCTTTCAGCTCAGGTGAGCTAAAAATTGACATGAATTCGTACAATTGTATGTAGCTCCACTTTTCACGAAATTGCTTTTCTTGGACATTTTAATCAGCCTTGCTGTTCTTGAGAAGAATAAATGCTCGTACACTATACAGTAATTAAATTAAAACCTATGTAAAATATAAATGACAAGTTATAAACTGACTTTTTATCAAACTTCGGGTCAGATTCAAGACTTTTATAGAAACCTAAACAGTGATTTAGTTTACCAATCCATACCCCATATAAATAACAAGCAAGTACGTACATGTACAATGTACATGTTGCATCGTTTATTTAAAGGTTGACAGTAAGAGGGAAAAAATTCAATTCAAGAAAGTAATTAATATCTGACAAAAAAAACGGACACAAAAATTCTATTGCGGGGCCTGGAAATACGTCCTGATAAATCTTTGTTAAAAGAATTATGAAATTATACCTAGTAGACAATAAAAATTTCTTAAGTTTAGTGAGGAAGCCAAGCTGAAAAATGTAAATTCTCTTCGACGGACAAAGAAGGGTGAAGGGGGGGGGGGGGGGGGGGGG
>PRKT01000133.1:388924-410700 GCA_003671525.1 Saccostrea glomerata | reverse complement strand
TATTTGGATGTAACATAGACATCGGTACCTGGAAGGGGGCTTAGCAGACACAGAAATGTTTTACAAAGATAAACATAATATAGATAAATTTGGGCTTACCTTTAAGGGGGGGTTCCACTTTCAAGTTGCTACCGTCGGCTATGTATAAAAAAGCGTTGGGCTAAGAGACCTTCTACTCGTCTTCTCCTTGTTCTCAATAAAGTTGAATCAATACATGTAGGCCTAAATCAAAAAGTTTTTGAAAAGATATGATTATTACAAATTAATTCTCTCAATTACTAAAATCTTAGTCTAGAATTTTTGTTTTATACATATTTTTTTCAAAGTGCATTAAATTTCCTCTTGGTAAAAAATGCTGATCTACACTTTTAACGCACTTTGAACATTTTTTTCAAAGTGCGTTGAGTGTGTCCCAAATTTAACGCACTTTGAAAAAAATGTTCAAAGTGCGTTGATTTTGTCCCAATTTTAACGCACTTTGAAACAATTTTTCAAAGTGTGTAATTTTTTCAAAGTGCGTTGCCACAACGCTTATAGACCTAAATTGTATCATTCTTTTTTGAAAATCAAATGTTTTGTTGTATATTTCATTTTGTACATTGTAGTTCAGCTTATAAAATCGATAACCAGTGCAAGCAAGGCCCGCATGGCTTTAGAAATAGGCCTATTTACTGGATGTGCGTCACTAGGGATGGCGGAGGCGCTTCCTAAAGATGGTAAAGTGGTCTCGTTGGAGATTGACAAAGGAATCGGAGATCTGGCCAGGTCATTTCTTGACAAATCACCAGCAGGGCATAAAGTAGAAATAATCATAGGTATGTTGTTGTATGTTGTTTAACGTCCCTCTCGAGAATTTTTCACTCATATGGAGACGCCACCACTTGCCGGTGGAGTGCTGCAAATTTTGTCCTATACTCGGCACTCGGGGCCATTGAGCAGTGAGGGATCTTTATCGTGCCAGCACCTACAACGACACGGGGCCTCACTTTATATGGTCTCATCCGAAGGACCGGTCTCCACGTCCCACGGTGGGATTTTAACCCGCAACGTAAGGATCAACTCCTTCGTAGGTATATGTAAACAAAAGACTCTTTCAAACGTGTACTGATAATCAAAACCAAAAGGGGTACTTTCAGCATACAGTAGTAGTATACATGTATGTGTAGTTTTCTCTCTCATGCAGAGTTAATTACAAATGAGATGACATACTCTTAATGTTCCTGCATGTCTGTTTGACCCAACTCTTGATTTGGGCCATTTTTTTTTCATTTTCTTTAATTACATTTATTTAGTTTTTACACACCGTTAAGTCCTTATTTGTATATTACTCTTGCTCTGCATGTAGTATAGATCAGCCTATATGGGATATTCTATTAATGAAAGGGCAAAGGGGGTTGGGCTTAGGGATGAGGTTTTTGTTGCCATTCTTGCCCTAATTATGTACTTGGTCCAGAACTACGTTTCAATTGTAAATGTTAGCATGTGGAGGCGACACTAGAATCGTGCTTGGGGGGATTATAGGCCAAACTATGAGACTTACAGTGAACATATTCACTATAGTACATATCATCATAATGAATATGTTCACTGTAAGTACATATCACTAATCCTACAACTTGATGACAATATGAATCCTAATGATTTAGGCAATATCATCTTCTAACCATATAATTTATAGCACTACGGTATTTTTCACTTCACGGTTTATAATATTATGTTAGAATTATGTATTTCCTACTCATTTTTATTGCACATAGGGCCTGCTTTAGAGAGTATGGGAAAGTTAGCAGAGAAGAAAATGAAGTTCGACATTATTTTCATGGACGCCAACAAAGATGGCTACGTTTCTTACTATAAGGTCGGTTATTGATGTATTTGTTATTGGTGCTTGAAACCTTTATAAAAACCATGATTCAATAATATTTTCTATAATTAACTAGATGTATAAATTCTGTATAATATACCCTTTTAGTTTACCTATTCCGTTTCTCATTTCAGACGAATATATTAAATTAAAGACACAAAAAAATAACCGGTGAAAAAGATTTATCTATTTCAATTTAAAGAAAATATGCAATATATTTTAGTTTTATTAATTAAAATGAAATCTACGTGTCGACACGTCATTCAAACGCAAAAATTATAAAATGTTATACATGTACGTGTATTTGGATATTTTACAGACGATTTTTGAAAAGGATTTGTTGGCTTCCGGTGGAACTCTTATTGTTGACAACGTTCTAAAATGCGGCGATCCATACTCGGGGGAGAAATATGAATCCAATTCCTGGGCAATATCGGAGTTTAACGAAGTGGTTCTCCAAGACGATCGAGTTCAAAAGGTAAATAACTAGTCGGGGAAGGGGGGGTGTCGTAAATGGGGGTTTGGGTGGAGTTTGGCTTTTCGAGCTCTTTTCTTGAAAATGTAGGCAAAATGCATGTAAATCTTCCTCTAGAGAAGAATTAAGCCATGATTAATGATTGACAAGTGGAAATTCAATCCTTTATCAATCATGGCCCCCTGAGGTAGGGCAGTGATTACAATATTCAAGAGATCAACACAAATATAAGAAAAATTGAGAGTAAGTACTTAATCATACTAATATACGTATAAATATTGATTTATTTAGTTGCATTGATTCTATTTTTCTACATTTTGCATCTATGGGTTAAGATGGATCTTAAAATCTTGAAAAGTATTTGAAACATTTTACTCTGGAAAACAGTAGGGGCTATGTGCTTTGGTGAACATGGGCTTCTTGTTTTCAAGAACTTCGAACGATAGTAAATCTGTTCCGATGTAGACTTCCAAGTCAACTTTCCAAAGTTCACCATATATACAAAAATGATTTTATAATATAGATAACTATGTATGAAACATTTCAATTTAAATTTTGTATATTATGTGAAAAAAAGAGAGCTTACTCAATAGTTTTGAAAAATAATTTTAAAACGTGTGATTTTCATCATGAAAGTGATCGGGAAATCGAAAATATTTCTAAAACGCACCGGGTATTAGTTTTTATCACCAATTCATACCAAAGAAAGTGGGCGCTTAAGATGGCAATTCGGCAGGAAAAGTGGCTCATAAAAAGAATAAAAAAATATCATTGATTTATACATTTTTTTCAAAACATAGCCAATGAATGTGTTGTAGGTGAATGTAAAATGGGCAAATATTCAGTTCAATATGTTTGATTTTATTTGAATGTTCACCTGAATATAGCCGTAGGTACCAAACGATGCAAAAATCGACTCTTTTATAGCCGTTTTTCATTAATTTCATTGTTTCTGGGTCTTCTCTCCATGAATTTTTTAATGTGTTATTGGTGTATTTTTAACCATAAAATTTATTCCAGTTGTTTAAAAAAATGGAGAGACGACCCAGAAATACAAAATCTAAACTTTTTCCATTCATTTTCTGGTAGAAAATTGACAAAGTCCAATTGTATAAGGCTTTGGCTTTAAATGATTTAAATACTCGCTACGTATAGAGTCCCGCTGTAGCTACATTGGTTTGTCGCTGGATTCAAGCTATATCGAAGCAGCAATTTAGGTTCGAATACAGTGATTTTTATATATATATATATATATATATATTTTTAATCTTTTTGCTTATAATTTTTGAATTGGTACTGAAAGAAATACTCTTTGAATAAAGTTACTAATTATGTTTCATAAATTATTTTACATTAATTGTTTTATTTTTCAAGGCGTTCACATTTTGTTCATTTATAGTGCTAACGTTCCCAAATAGAGATAAACATACATGAACTTGCAAGTACAAAGTTACACCTGATGAAAAAATATTGAATATATTTAAAAAAACCTAGAAACTTCGATCGTACTGGTACATTCAATATTTTCAGTGCATTTAAAAACTGAGCACAAACATTAGTTTGCGTTAGACTTCTATTACATTCTACTGAATGTCTCTAGATAATTTATCCTTCATGACACCTTTTAATTGAAAAACAAATTATCTACAAATTAATAAACATAAGGCAGAAATCCATTCTCGCTAGGTTCATTGTATAATATATGTATTACTACATGGTGCTTGGACATTTAAATCTGAATTGTTTCGTGTCAATGATTCCTGCCGACTGCCCATCTAGTGCGCCCAATTTTTTTGTATACTGAAAGGAAAAAGAAACGCAGGGTAGCATAATATTCGAAAACTTTTTAAGCGCATGACCGAAAATTACGAAAATTGGTCAAATGAGAAAATTAGTTACTATGCACCAAAATCAGTGTTCAGAATTACTCAACCGTAAAATGCATGACGTCATGTAGGGAAAACGGTAAAAAGCCCAAAACACGTGCAATTTGATAACGACGAGTTTGTCAACAAATCTTGTTGCACCATTTGATGCACCTAAGGTATACACATTGTTTTTCAATATTTAGAGACGATATGAATTTCTTGCAATCTTAGTACAGTTTACGGAAGTTCAGTGGGGTCTGATTTTCGAATTCCCTAATTATTGAAAAGGCAACAATGGGTAACTCAGCAGTTTCTTGTAAATTTTCCCCCATAAAACTTGTTACCCGTTGTCAGAGAGGGCCTGGAATGGTTTTCAATCAACCGTGACGATGACGTTAATGCAAAATAGAGCCATGTTACGAGCGGGTTATTCGTCCTGCAACCTCTTAAATCGCAATCCTACTACCACAAAAACCGCCTTTTATAGAGTCGACTATTCTAGTCATTACATTCACACAAAAAATTAAAGAAAACAATTCTGCAATTTGGTTTTTTGAGCAAGTCAACTTACTGTTGTGTTCCTCGCACTCGCGCATGCGCGCGTTGCATGACTAATTTTTTGGCGTGGTTACCGATGCCCAATAAAGCAAGGGTTTAAAAGAAAATCACTCTGATGAATTCCATGCAAAGGAGAAATAACGCTCATGACAGATGTGCAGGAGAGACATTGAAGATAATGAGTGTTTTCGATTTTCACTTTTGGGGGGTGTTGTCATATGAGCTTCAATAGCTGAAGAATTATTAGACAAAATCAAATGAAATTTTCGTTATATCTTTCTGAAAGATGATTTTAAAAGTTAGATAGGAATACTGAAAAAAATTGAAAGAAAAATAAATTTAATTCACCTCAAAAGTTTACCCTGCGTTTCTTTTTCCTTTCAGTATAAATAAGAGCATTTAATTTTTTGACACTTCTTTTGAAATAATCAATAACTATATAAATGAATCTTTTGATAGTTTGCATTCATACATAATATAAAGGCAAAATTGTCATGTAATGACATGCAGGGGCGGATCCAGCAATTTTTGAAAGGGGGGGTTCCAGGGTTGTGTCCCTCAACACCCCCCCCCCCTTACACACTCTCAGGCAAAGATTCACACACATGTATGGAAAAATATAAGATTGTGGAAAATAATATCATTGTTCTATGTCCTTTTTTCTTTGAAAAGGTGCCCCCAGTCCGTATAAAAAATTAACACATTTAAAAAACTACTGAAGCCTTAAAATTGAATGGATTTGCAGCATTTCCAAAGAGTAGAATGAATTTTCTTAAAGAATTTGAAAATCCTTTTTGGGTTGGGTATAAAACAATGAATTAAATTTTAGTTCCTTCATAAGATTTAGTTGAAAAAAACGGCACCTTCTTGTATATAGCCAACACAGCCAAATTAAGATCGCAGGAATCTAATATCAAATTTAACCTCGCATGTTACATATAATATATAAGATATATAAAAATAAGTAGAATCTTTTCTACCATTCACTCATAAAAAAGTAATAGTGAAGGTGAATGGAAAAACTAAATGTGTGAGAATCTATCTATTCAATACATATTTAAGTTAGACGTACAAATACTTATTCTCGGGAAACGTTTTATCCCCCTTCTTTCTCTCTCTTTTTCCACTTGGCAAAAAATAAAGGGGGGGTTCCAACCCCCGGAACCCCCCCCCTCTGGATCCGCCAATGACATGCGTATATAACGGAATGAGTATAAAACATGGGCGGGAATCTAGCGCTAGCGTGGATAGTTCTTTACACATGTATCATGGATTTTGTTGCTTTTTAAGGTGATGCTTCCTGTGAGGGACGGTATTTATCTGATCAGAAGAAAAGAGGACACAGGGGCTTGACTACCTTAATACCATAGCAGGGCCCGACTTATTCGAATACCACAGCTTCATTACATTTATACAAATAAATGCCAATCAAATTTACTTAGTTTTTCAGATTTGTGATTTTTTTTATTCCATTAAATTCTAGCACTACCTGAAACAATTAACCCCCAGTAAATATTTTCGCTTTGCAGTAGGTGTTGGCAAAAAAAGATTCCTCATTGCTTAATGGTCGTGAGTGTCGAACATAGCCATTCACCATGCAGCAAAAATTGCGTCTCCATATGAGTGAAACATTCCCGAGGGTTGTTAAACAATAAACAAAACATACAATTATTTTTTTGAATTTTTTTTTTAAAAATAGGACTTATAGACATTTTTTGCAGTATCAAATGGCCTCATTTTGAACTCGCAAACAACTTTTTTTTTTATCGATATGAAGTCCTAAAAGTCAGAATCCCATGGGAGAATGGTGGGATATTTTTAGTCTTAATTATTCCAACGTTCTCAAATGGAAGAAAAGTGTCAGATGGGAAATTTTCCATTCCCATCGGAATTTTTTCTCCTACAAATTTGTTCAAATCCCACGGATACGGACCTGTGAGACATTTTCTTCCATACATTGTCAAACGTGTGATATTTCTCATACATTATACTTTTATGTAAATTACATGTAGTTGAATCTCATTCGTCGAGATACACATTTGTTAAAAAGTTCTATAACCCGCTGATTGATAGAGACACGCCCTCCAGCGTAGCAACGGCCAACACTGCTTGACGATGGGTGATATTTCAGAATTTATATTACGCTCAATGTACATTTTGTATAATGATTACATTTTGTATAATATTATAGATATTGCTTGTTGTTGAGAATGGTTTTCTTAGGGTGAAAATGTTTAATATTACACTTAAACTACAGGCAATATTTGTATGAGATTATGATTCTGTTATCCCACTTATCAGAATGATCAATGTGATATACCCCAAGTTTGACAATGTATGGAAAAAATGTCTCATTGGTCAATATATTTATTCGTGGGATTTATCCATTTGAAAAAAGAAATTGTAGGGAAAAAAAAATCCTAATGCGAGTATCCCATCTTTCGGTTTAAGAAAACGCTGTGATTCTTGATCTTGTTTTAGACCATCAAATAAAATGTTATAAATGCAGTAAGTGTATGTTATTAAAGTTCCTGTCATTTTATAATAAAAAATTTGAATATATAAATATCTCTATTTGTAAGGATGATAAACCAAGACCGATGCGACAGCTTTATGTTTTCCGGATGTGGAGGGAACGAGAATCGTTTCCGGACTGAAGAATCCTGTAATCGACACTGTGTTTGTCATATTCCACCGCAAGCAGGTCCATGTCGATCAGCAATGGAGAAATGGTTCTATAACCCTACCACTGGTTGCTGCGAACAATTTACTTATGGTGGTTGCCAGGGAAACAGCAATAACTTCCAAACTTATGAGGAATGTCGCTCCACATGCGTTGGATCTGCACCTGGAATGGTAAAACCACGAGGGAGTAACTGGGGTAGCGGAAGTGAAATCCACTTTGAAACGAATAATTTTTACAATCCACAAAAATACGGAAATAAGTTCACCGGATCGAAGTCACTGTGGATTCATGGGGATCGCGATAATGTCATGAGGGGGACCCAACAAGCAAACCAGATTATACGGTTCGTAACACCTGACCTCCGTAAGAAAGAGCACTGGCATTTCGTCGCAAAGCAAGGCACAAAGGACAATTTTCCACAAAGACTTCAAATCACAGGCTTATCATCAAATAGTCAAACAATACCAGTCGGCGGCTCCAGAATGGTATTGACCGGAAGTAGTTCGATGCCAAGTGGATCAGCTGGTGGACAGTTCATGTCCTCTGGAGGGAGTTTCTCAGAAAGCGTCCCAGTGGGTGGATCCCAGTTGGTAATGAGTGGAAAAACTTCCGTTCCCATGGGGTCAGCTAGAACTTCTGGTGGAGCATTTTCATTTGGAACGTCTGGAGGTAGTTTAAGTCAGAGTGGAGGAAGCCCCATGGGCGGATCCAAACTTGTTCTTAGTGGAAGTCGTTCAGCTCCGGCAGGCGGAAGTAGAAGTATATCATCCATGCTCGGAACTTCCGGCGGAAATGGTCTTTCAGGCTTTGGTGGATCATCTTTGAAAGTTTCTGGTCATTCGGCAGGAGGAATGGGAGATGACCATCCCTCGGGTGGTACGTTTGAATCCGCACATTCAGGTGCGCGACACCCCGTGGGTATGGGTTCCGGTTTTGTCGGGGGTATGACTAATGCACTTTCTCAAGGACAGGGTACGATGGGCGGACAACCTTCAGGTGGTGGCTTCATGTCAAGGGTGGGCATGCATTCAAACAGTAATTCCGCTCCTTTCCCCAAAAGCCAAACATCCTTAACTTTACCAGTGGAGGATGTTGTAGGAGGGAGTGCAGCTATTGGCAAATTGATGAATATGATGCAGGGCGCAGGTGGCGGATCCATGGGTGGCGGAAGAACAGGTCGAGGTTTGGTAGGAGGCGGATCTAATAGGGGTGGAGAAAATTTTGTCTCTGCTAACAGTAATGCATGGCATCCGATGGCAGGAAAGAAGAAATAAATAACTTGAACAATTCTTGACGGGGAATTTAATTTTGTGATATTTTCGATTAATGAAAAGTTAATGTACATGATCATGCATAGTGCAATTTGAGAATAACTTTTATTATGCGATTTTTCTACAAAATTCAAATAAAAGTTGAAATCCACATGATAAGCATTAAATGTATGTTTTCCTTTGCTCCATGTTGTATTCTTTTTAGAAAAAAATGACCTTCAATCATTGTCACCTTAAAAGAATAAAATTTCATTGAGTTTTTTTTTAATTACAGGAAATGTTTGAGCATATTTCAAGACATCTTTTCAAGACAAGGGTTTCTTGTCCCGTTCGCACCATGTGAACTCGAGACCAAATTGACTGACCTTTACCCGGTGAGAAATTAGCTCTCTGATTGGTTTTGTAAAAGTTTGCTTGTCATTGAGCCAATCAAAAACATTGTTTTAGCTAACCTGAAATCGTCTTGCTTTATCTATTTCATTCGCTTTCTCTTATTGGGCAATAGCATAGGTCAAGGATTTATGTAGAAATGTTTAATTTAGGTCGTGTTTGAAGGGGGAGGCGGGCGAGAAGGTAAAATATGATATCAATTTACACAAAAAAAACTTTGACAAGAGAAGAAAAAAGAATAATATAAAATCTTAAAGACCAATTCCTGTATCTGGAGGAAATGGGGGCTGATTAAAGGTTTTAACTTTACCGATACAATACAATGGGAGGATTTGACCACATACCACATACTGCAACAAAAATTGTGTTGAGGAGTGGGTTCTGTTCTTGTAATTAACAATTTTAAGCTACATGTAAATTTAAAGTAAAATACTAGTTTCTTTTTTAAATAGTGCCCCCTAACTTAGATGCATGGACTACATGTATATTGTAAATGCTTGTTCCCTGCATTGTCAATACACCTTGTATATCGTGAGTTCAACGTATCTGATCTATAAAAATAACACCATAGTCACCAAGTGTTGGTAATAATCGACGGCGTGCTCGTCAATGACCCGCCGATACATTTATTGCTGTTAATTATTCGGAAAATTTGACCTATGTGTAATGAACATGCTACAACAGTTATTAAGAAGGAATTAATTATCAACAATCATTTATTTTTTGAAAATTTGTATATCAGAGAAGGTAAAATCTCATCACAACATTCATTAGCCATGTACTCGTTTGGCATTTGAAAAACATTAACTGGAGATAGACACGTGTATACTCCCGATTTTATACTAAATGACTTAGACCAAACTATTTCTTAAATTTTGCTGAATTTTCACTGTGTTGTAGAATTCAGATTCAAATATTTGGCATTATTGCCAGATTATTAGAATTTTAGATAAAGAGTCTGCATATTCGTTTCTTTTTTTTTTAATGTGCTTTGTGGATGTATTTTTGTTCATTGTCAAGAATAAATAACTTTTTTTACTCGGCGTTAAAAAATAAATAATATGCTTATTTAATCAGAGATCTAATATCAGTGCTTTTTCCATTTTTTTTTTTTTGGTTTTTGTTTACTTGTTTAAAGAATAATAAACACTTTTAAAACTAAAATTCTCTAAAAATTAAAACACCAAGCTATGAATTACCATAAATAAAACAATTAATGAAAATTAATAACAAATTCTTTCCAAATCAAACAAGTAATAATGTACAGTCTAAGTATACATATATCGGACAATATAATCGCTAAACTCCATCATATTTAAAGATCTCCATTATATCAGCGATTATACAAAACGGGCATGAACGTGAAAACTTTTATGCAGTCATTCTCATATAAAAAATATAAGTCTATGTAAGTATGCCAAAGCAGGTTCATAAAACTGTCAATGGCGCCTCGCATATGGTCAACAACTGACTACCAGAAACCCGAGGGTCAGTGCGAAAGGAACGAAGGTGGCAATCACCAACAGTAAAGACAATATGGGCAGGAAGGTAAGCTAAAACTTTCCCTTTATTTTAAAATCCACATTCAGCTTTAGTTGTATTTAGGATATATACAGTAAAACACGCAAGTATAACGAAGTTCCAAGGACTTATGATTTTGCTTTGTTATAAGCGCGTAATTCGTTATATCCATTTCAAGTTTCTGAAATATTTGAAAGTCATGGGAAATGAGAGTGAGAATCACTTTTTGCAATAAACGTCAATCATAGCATGATAACTGAATGTTGTACTGTTCATATACAACTTTCAATTCTGTAAGTGAGGAAGGCTTTATTAGTAAAAATCAGGAGAAGTAGATATTGGTATTGAATAGGAAAGAAATCAACGACAGAACCTATGATGACATTGTTATAACATACAAAAGCACACCGTATCAAAATAGACTACAAGATTTATAGTCCATTATATCTAACAGTAATTTTTATCATGTTAAGGTTTCGCTTATCTCTCTTATCAGAGTATCAATGTACCTGAAAAGTATTAAAGATCCTGGAGAAAACGGGTAATTATAGTGTTAAGAAAATATTAGTTTAATTTTCTACACGTCTAAATGCATGGTTTATATTTTTATTAAAAAAAAGGATAAACTTATTATAACAAGAAATGTATACCATGTTACTGAAAACAAATTTAAACAAGAACTTTGAATGAACAATTACAAACAACACATTAATTAAATCATGACCCATATTGTTAATATTTTCAGGCTTTCCTTGAATACAATTTATCTATATATTAGAGATTTCAAGCAATACTCCTAGTTAGTATTTAGCAACTCCACTTCATTCTTTTCCTTAATGTGTTTTTAAAAATTATTTTCAACTCGTTCAATTTAATGAAAAAACAAAGACACACGAGGTTACTATATAGAGAACGATTGTATTGCATATCCAATGCAAATGCAAATCAAAACCAAAAATAAAGGTAATCGTATGATATGCAGAAAATAGGCCTTTTGATATATCGATGTCAACTATCTCCATGTTCTATGAATATTGACAGTTTATAAGAGATTGTAGAAGGACAGGCGTGTTTATAAATAGCAATATAAGATTCTGTCTTTGTTTCAAACTTTATTAGTTGCATTCACTTCTTACAAGCACGGTACAAATTTCAGGTTTAAACAAACCGGCAAAAATTGCAAGGGTTATAGATCCTAAAGTGCATTTCCTCTTTTAAATATTAAATTTGCTATTGCATATCTGAACAAGATAATATATATTGATGCAAAGCCTCAAATCGGCCGCAAACGTTTCACGTGTTGATCACTATACCATTAATGTATGACACGTGGTAGGGTCGATGATTTCTGCAGACGTGATGATAGACAACATTAAAAAAGGTTCGAAAACTATTGTTTTAACATTCATATCTATAGCGAATTCAAAATGAAATTCAGTAATTTTCTTTAATTTATTACGACTAAAATTTTCCGAAAATCATAAGCTTATCGAGTTGTTTTGAACATTATACACACCTGTACTCGGAAGCACTTGTCCTTTATGATAAAGCTCCATATTGCCTTTATTTTAACTTGTTTTCAGTAACATGGTATACATTTCTTGTTATAATAAGTTTATCCTTTTTTTTAATAAAAATATAAACCATGCATTTAGACGTGTAGAAAATTAAACTAATATTTTCTTAACACTATAATTACCCGTTTTCTCCAGGATCTTTAATACTTTTCAGGTACATTGATACTCTGATAAGAGAGATAACTCTTAATGACACAAATGTCGATTATGTCAAGTTGAAGTGCATTTTTTGTCAAATTTTGCCTCGCAAGCCATGCTATAATTGTTTGTATTTTATTCAGCATATACATTTTCTTTGGAAAATCATAAAAGTTAAAGGAAAATTTCATATGAGTGAGCAGAGGGTTTATGAACCTTAATTGCGATTTGATAAATTTCCCGCTTAAAATAACTGTTACACTTTTTGTCCACTACTCCGCAAGGTCATATAATCTGAGATCATGTGCTCATTGTAATGATACACCTTCGTTACCTTGTACGATTCAAGGTCATATTCAATGTCAAATCCACATTATTCTGAATTTTCTCCGCTTTCTGTACACACACTTTAGTCTTGAAGAACATAGTTATCTGAAATTGGAGCTTAAATGTGCATAAAATTTTATGAACAAAATAAAATGCATTCTGCAGTTACTTTAACATTTTACAAGCAAATATATTAATTATATCCAAAGTTAATTTATTTGATTGAAGGATTCGACTTCAAAAAATTAAATAAAAAGTTACATTTCACCTCAGTTGATTAAACCCTTAGTTGATCGTGATTGACCAAATTATAATTCTCTCTTTGTATTTTTCTGTGGCAGATGTGGGAACATGCAGCATATATTCTGTTTAGCTTGGTTATCTATGCAGAATGCCAGAGAATGGACAGATGTGAGTAATGGGGTTAATATAATGTGTGGTTAACACAACCAATGTGGTTAGTGGGTGTATCCATTACAACAGAATAACATTACATGTACAATGTATACAATTACTTTTGGGGTCAATACCATGATTTAGCAACCCCGAAGGAGCAGAAAAATATTCACCAAGTCCAAAGGGAGAGGTGAACGTTTGTAGTTCAAAAGGGGTTTTATTACATGACTGTATATGGTTCTATATTAAAATGGTTGTCAAGCAATCTATGTCCTCTTTTGGGGATGTTAGGGTCTATAAAGTGGGTATAAGCTTTCAATGAACACATTCACACAAATCAAAGTTGAGAATTCACTTTCAGGGGGAAATGTGTGAGGGTAGAGGACAGGTCTCTACCCCCCCCCCCTAAAAAAAAATCAACAATCTTTTGCATCAGTTTGTAATTTCCTGATTTATTTTAAGCCTCATTTAGAAAAATGAATTCCTGTGTGAACTTGAAAGATCACGTGCAGATGAACATTAAATAGGATTTCAGCCAATCAGAGAATAAGGATTTATACAATTAGCAATAACATCTATTCTAGACCAATGAGAATTAAAGGTATTTTTAAATGGAGTAATAGACGATACCTACATTATATTATACGTTTTGCTTCTTTTAGTATGTACCACAGACCCACAAACTGCTCAATATTGTATGGGAATGGACACCTATAAATATTTTTTCGACCAGCGCACAGGACAGTAAGTATAACATGTCAACTTGATGTGCGAATTCTTGCTGATTAACAATAATAAATGTGCAAATTCTTATGTAACTCACAGGTGATAAACAACGATTTTTCGAATTCAAATAAGTGCTTAAACAATCACAGGTGACATAAATCAAGAAGTGCATATTCAATTCTTTGTGTACAATGTTTTACGATGAAAAAAAAAAGAGATAACTTTTTCTTCCAGATGCGTGTATAAATTAGGTTGTGCCTTCTCAGGATTTGCTACAATGACGCAATGCAAGAAAGAGTGTGTTTGTAGACAGCCAATATCAGAAGGAACACAAGTGGGTGGACCAAATTGCGAGCAAGAGATCATGCGATGGATGGCCGTTGGGGAGGTTTGCGTTCAAAAGCCGTACACAGGTTGTGGAGGAAACGGCAATAATTTTATGACTCAGGGCGAGTGTCAATCTGCATGTAATCCTAGGGAGATAGAGTCTATAATAGGCTTCGATTTTCCCTCTTTTAATGAAGGAATGCCTTTTGCACTTCCACCAGGATCCTTTGGAAGCGGTATGGCAAACCCAGGGACACCGTTTCATGGTGGCCCAGGTAGTCAAGGCCCGGCACCAAGAAAACCCAATAAGCCTCCCAGAAAGGGGAAGAAAAATCCTCCACCGAAAGGCAAAGGCAGGCCACCAAAGAACAATGCTGGAAAAGGCAAGCGACCCCCTAATCGACGACCCCCTACTCGACCTCAGCGACAAAATAACCCGCCACCTCAAAATGGTAATTGGTCACCACATCCAAGAGGTGGTCCTCCACATTCCAACGGACAATGGGGTCCACCCAATGGTGGACGGCAACCTCCACCAAACGGACAACGACCTCCACCTGGACCTCAAAGGCCATGGAATTCCCAAGGCAATGGACAAAGGAGACCACCTTCTCCTCAAAGGAACGGCCCACCACCGCCCTGGGCAAGAAATAGGCAGCCTAATAATGGACAACAATGGAATGGTCCAAACTCGAATCCCAACTTTCAGCCACCTAATAACGGTCCTCCCAACTCAAATTTTCAAAACGGCAGACAACGACAGCCAAATGGTCCTAACTCAAATTTCCAGCCACCTCGTCAACCAAATTACCCTCCGCGTCAGCCAAACTCTCAACAACCCAATAATCCCCCACGTCAACCAAATTCTCAACCACCACTTCAACCAAATTCTCAACCACCCCGTCAACCAAACTCTCAACCACCGCGTCAACCAAATTCTCAACCACCGCGTCAACCAAATTCTCAACCACCGCGTCAGCCAAATTCTCAGCCACCGCGTCAACCAAACTCAGAACCAAATATGTCTCCAAATGCACAGCCAAGCGTAGCAACACAAATACCTCCTGGTACTTCACCATTTCCTAATTATCCATCGACAACGATTGGATGGAATAATCCATTTTCATTTTTTTACTACTAAGCCCATTGCAGTGCATAATTGTGATGTTAATTGCTTTCAATGAAAGTGATCTCAAAACTGTGAATCGTGTGTTAAGTTCAATACATTAATTTATACCATCGGGTGGAAAACCATGATACCCCAATCAAAACCATTTTACTGATATTTAGTACAATTCTCAGTTAACCCTTGACTTAAGACGTGACATTCTCGACGTTACATAATTAGCGTCTGAAATTTACACAGCTTTCATTCGCTGTTGAAATGAACATTATAGAAAATCGGGCAAATTTCAATGATTGAAACAAATAACCATAACAGTGTCTCGTCCGGCAAAAAGATGGGGCGCTTAAGTCGTCTCATCGTTGTTATTATTTTCTTAACCAATGAGAATATATTCGCCATTTGACAGACGCTAATTACATGAACGTAGCGCCGACAATGCCACGCCTTACTGAAAGTCTAAGGTTGACTGACAAGTGTACTTTGACAATTTTCTCAAAACGACGTGATTTTCTATTGACTGAAATATACAACAAGGCGTAAAGACATTTTAAATATTTGTTGCACATTATATTTATGAAGGACAAACAGAATTCTATAATTCCTTGACTTTTGAAAATATAGCTATAAAAGTTATCTCTCTTTGCAGAAGTTCATTCTACCTTGACAACATTAAAATTTATGAGGGGTTTTTGCATAATAAATGGAATCCATCGATGAATTAAGGTCACTTGACCTCACACTCTTTATAACAGAAACAGGTACAATATCAGAAAAGCACAAGGTATTTTTCAAATAAAATATTTTCACAAAAATGTATGATACACAGTTAAACAAGAATTTTGTTACGTTGTTGATTGTTGTAACAAAAAATAAAGATCTGAAAAAAAATCGTCGTTGTTTGATTCTCATATTTTCAATAAAAAAAACAAAATGTTTGTGGAAAAATTACTACCATTAATTTTCCTTGACGGGTCAACCTTCAATGGAGATTTATTCACGTTTAGAAAACATAAACTTCGAACCATTTTTCAATGAATACTTTGTAATATTTCCACTGTAATAAGTGTTTTACAACGCTGGATAGCTTAAACGGAAATGGACACTAGAACTAGAATTGTAATGTCCATACTAGGATATATATGCCACGCTTAGGGATCATTAGTTTTTTTATACAACATGCATGAAAATGTCTGCACGAGTGTATGAATGATATTATTTATATATAAAGATTCTCCTAAACAGTGATTTAAACATATAAAATTAGTAGAGTCACAGGTCATTGGGAAGGTCAAGGTAAAACACAATTGAATGCATACATCGCTGCATCAGCTAGCTTACATAAATATCTCTTGAACAATTTAAAATAAAAATGAATTAAACACAAAATGAGAAATTGTTGCCAAGGTAAAAGGAAAGTTCAAAGTGAAAATACTGAATCAGATGTGATTGATGAGGACGAAGCAACTGCATTATATAAATTTGCACAACTGTGACCTTTCCTTAGATCTCACTTCTATTAAGATAGTGTTGAGCTCAGTTTCAAAAATAATGTTAATGCAGTTAATTATTTCTCATCAAAATGTACGAACATAAAAATGCTTTAAAGAAAAAATTTGAAAGATTTCTTTTTAATTTTTTTTTTCAAATGAGCTAAATGCAAATAAAACAAACTTCTAATAAGGAAATACGATGATAAAGACAATCAATTGTCTTCCACGTAGTAAATAATTTGAATTATTCATGCATTACACATTAATTGCAATTAGTTGTATTCCAATGAAGATTCTATCGGTGGAGTAATTTACCTGAACTTTTATTACTTAAGAATGCAAGTCTGAGCGAGACTAGTACAGTTATGGACTATGCAATGGTCTGGTTACAGATTTGTTTTTTAATACTTTTTCTTCATGTTGCGTTGATCCAAACTATACATGATACTTTACAAGTGGATACTTTACCAGAAAGTAAGTATTTTAATTTCTTTGAAAATAAACTATTTAATTACTAGTACTTACAAATAAATTAGAAAATTTAAAAAAATGTCTTTCTTACATCAGGGAATGAATATGGAGTTCTTGAACTTAGATTTTTGAGTTGTGAAAAATTCATAATTTATGCCAGATTCTTATATCTTTTCTTTTTTCAAATAATTTTGCTAAAATTCTTGGGTATTTTTTGAATTTTTGATACATATAATTATTTTCACTCATTATTTATTTAATATTAATTCATTTCTGATTTTTGATAAATAAATACTTGTTATGCGTATTTTTTAAAAAATATTAGTCGATTCTTTCTTATCAGTTAATTATTTTTCTTTAAGTTTTTGCAGTTGGTACAAATAATTTTTTTTCGAAAAGATTAGGGAAAAAATTGTTATGTATATATTATTTGCCTCGGCCAGAAATATATTTGAATCACAGTTATAATTATCTTTAGCACTCTACGTTCAAGAATAGATGCCGTAAAAAATACTTCATCTATGATAATAATTTTTTTTTTCATATTTACACTTAGGCTGCCTCGATATAAAGCCTGAATCTGACTCCTTATGTGGCCCAGGAAAGAAACGTTATTACTTCAACAAGAAAAAGGGACGCTGTTCCAGCTTCATGCATCATGGCTGCCGAAAATCTAAGAATGTATTTCGAACCCGAAGCGAATGTCAGCATACATGCGCATGTAATATAAGCCTGAATCACGGCAGTTGGTGTAAAAGTCGAAAAGAATATGCAATAAGGTATTACTTTGAGAAGAAAAGTGGACTATGTCGCCCGTTCTGGTATAGCAGATGTGGGGGAAACCACAATCGCTTCGCCACCGTTGATTACTGCGTACGAGTTTGCAAAGGGGTGTAAAAGACCAAATACGGACTTAAATCTATTGCAAACAACAGAATAGAAAAAAATTCTACCTATAGAATTGAGCAAATGAATATACTGAAGAAATATATGATTGTTTGATTAATGTTTTACGCCGAATCGGCACTATTTCAAACATATATCAACGATTAAATGAAACGTATGGCCAGTTTTGAAAGATTTGGGTTTCTCTTTTGGCCCCCAGTGAGCCTACTCTTTGTCGACATCTGGAGTCTAGAGAAACGATCGAGAAATATATGAAGATTTTTTCCTACTAGTGTGCGAGACAGAATAGACTATGCAAGCAAGTTTGCAAACAGCAATTTACTTGTACTGTAGTTTTTGCGTGGGAAGAAATGCAAACAAGTGCATGTGCAATGGACATCATTTCAGTTTATAATTATTCAGCAAAGTAGTGCGTTAGAATACCAACTGACTGAGTTAGCAGGCTTAGAACATTTTCATGGTTGAACTTTATTATGTACTACAATGACGTGAAAAAAACATGGTAAAAAATATCTACTGTCATACACATACTTGCACGCCATCATGTTAAATATTGGTATTTTACGACAATGCTTGGAATCTTGAAGTACAAATGTCATGTGTAGATTCATTAATATACAGAATATTTATGGTGTAGATACCTTGCACTGTCGAAAAACGTTGACGAAAATAAAAATAGTTTGAAAATGACTTTCGTTTTGTTTTTAATATATTTTTATGAGAATATAGCGGGTTATACGTAGAATTCTAATAAAAATAGTTCAAAATTGAAGCCGTCTCTAAATATAGATACGTTATATGTTTTATTAACTCTGGTATTGAAATTAGGTTCTTGGTCAAGATATGTGCGTAGGCGCGTAAGTTATTGGCTGTTAAAATTACAATTGTTAAAATAATTTTATTGAAAATTAAATAAAAAGGATAGTCAACTATAGTGACTATTAAAATGTCTTAACTATGTCAAAAATCTTGCTTTCTTTTTTTCTTTTTATATTAAACTGAAAATATTATTCCATACTTATATATTTTAAACCGACATTTCAAAAAGTTTTCCAACACACATTCGTTAAACTTTTCAATGTTCGATCAAATTATTCATCCATTCCAAGAAGATTTATTACACTTAATTTGTTTACTTATATTGAAAAGTGATTATCATTAAGAAAGATGTGATGTCTTATTTTCAATTGATTTTGACCAAGTTGTTGATATTGACATCTGTCTGATTAAGAAAAAAACTGTAATTAATTCCACAATCCATTAATGTGAGACCTGATGAATTTCTTTTCATCTTGCATCACAGATGGAATTTGATGTATCGTCAGTTGTGATGACGTTGAAATGAAAGTAAGTTTTGTGGGAATGAGAAACACGGAGAACATTTGTCAAACATTTTGATCTGATAAAGTCCTTTCTATCTTTACCTCGATTTTACATTCTTTTAAATACTTTGCATACAAAAACTTTAAAAAAGGATCTACTTTAAGTATAATTACAAGCGTCTATCTATACTGAACAAAATCTTCAACAATTAAACTAAACAGAAAATTTAACAAAGTCATGTCAAGCAAAAAAATCACGCCAAAGGATCACTTCATTATAAATAGGGATCTGACCCATAGGACCGGGCTTGGTTTTATTCTCTACAAAAAGCTTGTCTATTTCCGTTCTGATTAATGACATTAGGATGAATACATATAACAATTTGTTTTTCTAAATCTTTATTTCAGTGAGTAGAGATAGTAGGAACCCTTTTTATTGATTTTCTGATTTGTTATCTCCAAATGTAATAATTGATATTTGTCTTTACTTCTCATTGTGCATAAAGGTAATGTCTACTGTCTCTGAAATTCTATTTTTAATGTCTAGGCTATTTATCCATGGATATAATAAAAACTTGTCATTAATATGTGCAAATTATAAAGGCCTAAATGAAATCCAAGGGAGTGCATTTACTGAAATATGTAGCAAAAATCAATGTGATTAAAATCCAAGGGAGTGCATTTACTGAAATATGTAGCAAAAATCAATGTGATTAAATTCTAAGGGATATATACAATTGAAATTCATCGCAGCTAATGCTGCCAGGAATACCTGTATTGAGTAACACACAGTGAGTTATTCTTGTCCTCGGAGAAAGTGTGCTTATACTGAGGTTCGTTCCACCTGACTGACAACTGTACATTGGATTGTTACGATTTGATATCTCTTTAGTGTTTCTTATATCAAGAATGGGCATGCATAAGGGATAGAAAATTGAAGGAAAAATACACAAGTCTATAAAAAAAAATTAAAATAGTCTTTGAAAAGGCGAAATTAAAAACTTTATAAGTGTTGTACCAGGTGGATTCGAACCCCCGACTTTAAAAAGAGAGTACCCAAGGTATTAAAGTCAGCTCATATATCAACTGAGCTAGTCTGACTATAAGAATGAATGGCATAAATTTAAAGCAAATTATGAAAATCTGGTTTCCTTATTTTTTGTAGGTTTTTTGTGAATTTCGACCTCAGGGCAGGGGTGCCCCTAAAAAAAATCTTATCTTAAATTATTCCTTACATCCTAACCAATCAAAATATCACAATTTTATTTAGGGGCAGGCCTGCCCGGATGGACTTCAAGGCCAAAATTCATGCAAAAATCAACGCTTTAACTAACAAAATGATGTTTCGATCAACTTTGGAGGTTTATTGTAAAGTTGTAAATAATAAATTTTAGGTATAAAATACAAATTTTAAAAATTTAGACATATATACCGTGACGGTAGAAAACAACAAATAAAGATTGATTTTTAAATGTCACTTTTTCCGGGAAATTGTTCTCTCCTATAGGTCAATTCTTTTGTTAAAGCGAATACATCCTTTACATTATAAATTAAATTGAGACCAAAATTTGCATTTCAACTTGTAAGCGATTTAGGCATTATTGAACTGGTGACCTTGAACTTGACCTAAGTTAAGTGATTTAAGGGGAGGACAAAAAGAGCATATGATCAAAAACCTATCTTTTGATGTACTGTATTACATTGAATACACTTCATGCATATATAAAAATATATTTCAATATATTAGTTCGAGAACACTGGTAATTTCTAAACTAACACAGAAAATTTCACATTTATATTTCCTCTTTTTTTCATTTCTAATATGAAGTAACTTGTGCAGTGGACATTTCTGTAAAAATTCTTTTTTTAAACTACATGTAGCCTTGCACCAACATAAACTGTATAAATAAGCATCAATTTGTCATTTACATACCAGTTTGTTTATAATTATTTAAAGCATTATATACAAACTTGATACATGCGTATCCTCGATCCATCGTGATGGTTACAAGAGCAGCATATTTAAGTATATGCAGTTAATATGTGATTTGTCAAAATAATTTGACCTGACCTATATACTAAGTATTTTACGTTATTTAAAAAGTGCACATGAAAAACTAGTGGTCCCCCCCCCTAATAAGAGATTCGGGGTGTATACTTTTTGCCCTGTCTGTCTCTTTGTTTGTTTGTCTGCAGAAACCTTGATCTGAAACTAAAAACTTTTGATTGAATGGAGCTATGATTTCATATTTCATACGTGTATTTCTAGTGGCAAGACCTTTCTTTAATTAGCTACAAAGATGATCTCTTGACCTTGACTAATTACTTTTGCAAAAA